>VYZV01033115.1:294978-370913 GCA_013401275.1 Pandion haliaetus
TTTTTTTTTTTTGAGCTTTTAAAGTGGTCTCTGGCAACACTGACAGAATTTTCTTTCTGAATAGATGCAGAGAGCAGTGCACACTAACAGCCTCCCTTCCCCTTAACAGAATGGCAAAAGCTACAGAGCAGATGTTGTGGATCTGTTCCCTGGGACCTTTGAAATGGTGGAGATGTTGGTTGGGAACCCTGGGACATGGCTGCTTCACTGTCATGTGTCTGATCATATCCATGCTGGTATGGAGACAGTCTTCACAGTCTTGCCTAGACCAGGTAGGGAACTATCACTGATTGTTACTGTAAAACATTGAACAGCATTTTCTACTGCTGCTGCTAAATTCTGAGTTTTTGCATCACACTTACAACTCTTTTACATACCATAAACAGCCAGTTAATGGAGCAGATAATGAAGTACCATTAATTTAAGATGTTCCATTTGAATATGGTAATACCTGCAGCTGGAATTAATAACAAATTGGTTTCTGGGGTTTACATTGCCTACACTACTACTATGAGTTTTATTTTAGCTTGTGTCTGAGAAGCAATGTTCAGCCATTGGTTAGTAATTGTTCTTATTAAGAATATTACCTGTAATCTAAATGCACATCCTAAGGCTCCTCATTTCACCAGGAGACCCTGGAAAGTGCTCAAAGGTGAGTGACACTCTGTACTGGGTTTGGCTGCCATGGAGTTAATTTTCTTCATAGCAGCCCATATGGTACTGTGGTTTAGATTTGTTACCAAAGCAGAGTTGATAACACACCGATGTTTTAGCTGTTGGTGAACAGTGCTTGCAGAGTGTCAAGGTCTTCTCTCTCTCTCACGAGGTTGGGGTGGGCAAGAGGCTGGGAAGGGGGACAGCTGACCCAAATTGCCCAAGGGATATTCCGTCCCCTATAACATTATGCTCAGCAATAAAAATGGGGGGAAGTTTTTCCAAAGTAGCCATTGCTCAGGGACTGGCTGGGCATCAGTCTGCTGGTGGTGAGTGATTGCTTTTGCATCATTTGGGATTTTGGGGGTTTTGTTTGGCTTTAGTTTTGGTTTTTGTTCCCCCCTCCCCCCCTTCACTTATTAAACTGTCTTTATCTCAACCCACAAGGTTTTTTTTCTTGCTTTCGCCCTTCTGATTCCCTCCCCGATCCTGCTGGGGGGTGAGTGAGCAACCCTGCCAGCCTGGGGTCAGCCCACCACATGCTCAGAGCCTTTGTGCTCTTCTTTCAAAGGCCGTAAAGGGCTGCGTGGCAGGAGCTGGTCTGCTTTTGAAGCAGGTAATACAAAAACACTCTTGGTGTGAGGCAGGGAGGGAAAATATTGACGGGAGAAAAGAAAACCTGCAAGCCCTGAAAAACCATGCTGCCTCTGGATCTGGTCCTTGCCAAACATGCCATGTTCTGGACTCTTAATGCTTTCTCACCCTTTTCTTGTTTCCTTTCAGAGCCAGCGCCTGAAGTCGTAAACTACAGTGCAGGTACGGTGTACGTCGTACTGCTAAATACTGTCTGTGTGTGTGAGGTGGAGGAGGAAGGGAGATCTGATCGGTACAGATTTAGATGTGTTTGAGGAGAAGGGAGGAGCACGAGCACCACTTACAGCCTCTCCTCTGTCAGGCTGGCCAGCATGTTAGTCTGAGGCCTGGCTGCTGGTGGATAACAGGGAGGATTCCAGGTTGGTTTGTTTATCTGTCCTCCAAATGTCTGTGCTCTGATGATAAAAATAAGGAAGTTGGGCTTGTTAGGCTTGTTTTCCCATGTTAGGTGAAAAAGTTTAGTGGCCTCACACCCTGTTGTACTTGCTATGTACGGATTCATATTCAGAGGAGAGTGCAAGCTTAGAAACTGGCAGAGATTCAGAGGGTTTTAAAGGAGGGTCTTGCAAAGGAGGTGATTTTTTCTTATCCCTTTCAATCAAAACCCAAGGGGTGCCTTAGACTAGTTGTCCTGCCTTCTTGGACTGTCAGTGACTATGTGGTTTAGGGAATTTTCACATTCACCATTACTAGCTGAAGGGACTGAGCATGCAAACAAGCACATCTGCCTTCTGATCTGTTCTTCCACCAACAAAAGAGCCTAAGCACATGCCCCGGGTCTTTCAGGTATTTTAAAGAACAGATGTGTTGAACAGCACCAGGGAGAAGGGGAGTAGTAGATAAGATACCTTTTAAAATTCTCTGGGGTAAAAGTCTGAATAGTTTATGGTGGTGACTTCTTTCCTTGATTTTTCATCTTTCTCCACAACTCCCCTTTTCAGCTGTTGTGAATAAATCCAGCTGAGCTGATTTCAGAGCCAGCTCAGACAAGCTGAAAATACAGCCATCTACTCTTAGTAGTCTTTCCCTACTGATATTTCAGTCATTTCCTTCCCAACAATGTTTTCCTCTCTCAAAATGGGTGTAAAGAAGAGGAGTAGGAAATGTCTCAGAGCAGTAATGACAGTATTAAATAATTTGGTTTTATACCATGCTCAGGCATCAGCCTGTGCATGCTCGCCAGGCAAAAACCTTGATCAAACAGTTGTTATCTGTGCAAATAGCCACTTTTCTCAAAAGGTTGCTGCTGTCTCTGTGTGGAAGCATAAGAGAGCTCAGGATCTCAAGTGACTCACCACTGGCATGATTGAGCAAGTGCACTCTGAAAAGTGGTGGTTAGGACAACAGCCATGTGCATGGGGAGCTTGGAGCAGGGTGGGGAACTCGCAGCAGCCCTGGTCCGGACGCGTGTTCTCATCTCCGTATTTCTGTTCCTAGCCTAGCCGCTGACTCCCCACACAACTGTAGATCACCTCCCTTCTGAGCGAGGACAGCCGTGGTTAGCTGATTGGGCTGAATAGCTGTGAGACATGGTGAGGTCTGGGGATGGAGTGGATTAGGTAAAGAACCATTCATTCTCAAATTTCTGTGTGACCGCAAGGATGAGGGTCTGTTAGATGGATGGCGACTGGGTCTCCTTTGACTTGCTTTGATTGTGTTGGGTCTTTCTTTTGCTCCTTTTTTTATATTTCTTGGAACCTTTCAGTTGTGGTATTTCTGGCTTTCATTGGAGCTATCTTTCTGTTTGTCTCTCAGAGCTGCCACCTGAAGATAAGGATGAGTCCCAGAAGATCATGTTTTTTGGAGCTAAGTTGGCTCAAGGGCAGATAGAGGCCACAGTCATCACTCTAGCCGTTGCAGGAATGGTGCTTTTCCTGGTCGCCTGCTTCCTCCTGGGAGTGGTCATCTATCTCGAGAGACAAAAGAGGTTAAGACGCAATCGGAGGTCCATCCTGGATGATGGATTCAAGCTCATGTCTAAAAAGAATTCAGGGCTATGAAAGCCACGTACAAACTTCAGGTTGTGTGCTTGGAGCAGAGGCTGGATGGTTGCCTGCAGCACAGATGTTTTGGGGCTTCATTTCAATTGTACACTGTACTTCTAGAAGCTAAGGAGGGACAGCTGGAGCCCTGACCTCTTCATATATCCTCGTCAGCACTCCATAAAGAAAAAGTCCATCCAGGAGAGATCTGAGGACCCTTTGAACTGACTGAAGACAAGTAATAAAAGGTCCTTCTAAAATACTCCTCTTCCCCAAGAAAGAGAGGAGACATTTCCCCTATTTTCTTCTCTCCAGACTAACTCCACTTGGTCTTTCTCAGCAGACTAGCTTAGACCAGATTCCAGTCTTGCTCCATTGCCAGAGCTGAGTTGGGAATTGTCTCCCAAGAAACTGTGAGCCTTTAAAGTAATTAATCTGAAGGGGGAAGATAATATTTTAATTTTTTGTGAATCAATTAAGAATACAGAAGAGAAAATGTTAGTTTAGATTTGGATTGCTGTTTTTTGAGTAATGGGACAGACGCAAACTCAGGGCAGCACATGTCACAGTGTGAGAGAGCTCCCCCAAGGACCCTGACAACAATTGTGCCTCACCACCAGCCTTGCTGTGACACATCCTTCTGCTCCCGGCACCCCAGGCAACGTGCTTTGATATCGGGCGTCCTGTGTCTTGTGCTGGGAGAAGAAGCTTTTCCGAGTGCTGCAGAGTGTCCTGGTGACTTTCCTGCGTCGCAGTTCGGGGGGGTGTGTGTGTGAAGGGCTGTACCTCAGCACCTGTGCAGCTCCTTGTGCAACAGGGTCAAGGATGCTGTGGTGTTCTGTGATGTGGCTTGCTCTCTTTTTCAAATACATTTTATTGAAGTTATCTCCAGAGTTGAGCTGTTGCTGTGTTACTGCTGTGAGCCGAGCGAAAGACTCGGTCCTGTGTGAGCTGGAGTTTATGCCTGGGGCAGAAGAAGTCAGGGAGTGCTTACCCCATCCTGGTGCAATGGCAGTTTTGTCCAGGCAAATGTGGCAACAGTGAAGGAGAAAGCTGAAGTGCTGGTGGAATTTAGTGGTGCGGAACAAATAAGCTGCAGTCCGTGGAGCGTGAGGTAGTGCAGCCTGAGATAAGGGAATGTGTGCCGTAACGAGGGGTTGTACTAAGGGGAGCCTTGCCTTTTTAGATAGCACAGAATTGCAGATGTTAAGAGATGGAGAGGCCTGTCCTGACAAACAAATGCTCATGGAGCATTGCTGTCTACTGAACCCTCTGTGGCTAATGACAGTCCCCATGGGGAGAGGAGCCAGGTGCTGGGGGAATCTGCTTGGAGCCAGGAGGGGATGGGGACACGGTGCCTGCCCTCTGGCCCTGGGGGTGCCTTTGGGTTGGGGTCGGGCACCTCCTGGTGCCTGCTCGCTCCGCTGCAGCTGCCTGCCAGGAGCCAAACTGGGGGGGCTGGGGGGTGTAGACCGTTACTAACGCCAGAGCTCTGTAGCCCACCCTGCAGGCTGTGGTAGCCGTCCTCCAGTGGCAGCCGTGCCCACACGCATCGCAGTCACATCACCCCACATGTCAAGTACCAGGCAGTTCCCTATAAAATATCTATCTTCCTGGCTCACCCACCGAATCCCCATTATCTAAATGGAGGCAGGTTAGTGCTTACATATTTCTGTCCCTGGTTTTAAATTGGAAAGGGCGTAGAAGAAATCCATTCTCGGTGGCTTTCAGAGGCAGTTAAAGCAGAGCCAGCTAAATGGCTGTAATGACAAGTGACTGCTGTAGGCTATTTAGGTATAACAGCGGCATTTTATTTAGAACAATAGTTATACTTAATCACGCTCAATTCATATTGGGTCCCTGCAAATTTCCAGCTGCCCTTTCCTTTGGCAATGGGGACAAAGCTCATTAATTTCCTTTCATTACACTTCATTAAGCCTGGTGAGGAGCTGGAGGGCTGTTGAACGCTCTGAACATGTATACTCTTTGCTCATTGTCAACCCTGGTTCAGCTGCTGTTGCAAACCAGAGGTTTACAAGCCCAGCAGTCCTGGGTGAATTTTAGAAGCTATGTCATCAGAAGTAAAAACCAAGCAGGAAACTCTTCCCCCCCTGCCCCTTTGGCTTGTGAAAAAATAGATCAAAAAATGTTCTCAGCCCACACTAAGACGAAGGAGTTATTGTAAATGTATTAACTTTCTTCAAGAAAACAGAAAGAGGGCCGTCGCCCTTTCTTTAGTTCTTCAGCCAGGAGCCAGGGCACTAAGCTGGATGACAGCGGACTTGGGTTTCAGTGGTGGCTCTGAAGCAGGGCACCACAGGGGCTGGAGCTGGGTCTCCAGATTTGCATGCATTCCTTAAACAGCAGGCTGCCAAAAGTCCTGTAATGTAATGTCTTTTGGGCCAAGTGGAGCATCGGTGGCAGAGGTCTCTTCTCCAGCGTTGGTAGTGAGGACACTCTTGAGCCCACACCCTAGAGGAGGCCTCAGCTGAGCGGCTGTTTTGGAGAGGACTGTGTCCTCTGATAAGCAATTCTACCCCAGACAGAGAAAACTCAAGGGAAAGCTTTAGACAAAACAGATAATTTTGCTAAAACTTTCTGTTGTAACAAACTGTGACGAAGAACAGTTTATCAGCAACTTCACAACTGCCTCTAATCAGAAGTTGGCTCTCGCAGCCGGTGGGCAGAGGAGGAGGAGGAGGAGAGATGTTTCACAGTTCTGGTGACTCTGAGCTGGAGCCTGTGAACAAATGTGTGTTTGCTTTGGCAGCAAGCCTTCTGTCTGAGCATCCTACAGTGTCTTGTTTGTGCTTATCTCTGATGCATGTATGGCTGCCAAGGAGCCCACCTGGCTGTCTTCTTGAGAAGGTGACGGGATCAGGGTCTTGGCACTGCTGCTCCACAGGGAGACACTGGGATGGCAATAGCTCCCACGCTGAGCTGAGGCAGTAGATTATGTGAGTGCTCCCGCTTCTTTTGCCAGCACAAAATAAACTAGCTACGGTTAAGCTCTGTTCTGTAGTGGTTCAAGATAAATCGTTTGTAATAACACACACTGAAAAGGATTAGAAGCACTCAGGTCATCCATTAGCGTGGCTCAGCACATAGGGACAGAACAGAAATACACGTAGACATGCTTTTGGGTAGTTTGCTATAGGAAACTTAAAAAAAACTCCGCGAAAAACCCCACCCCACTTTAATACATGCTGCCAGTATGAGTCCAGAACAGGTTTATCTTCGTGGAGGAACTGGCCTCTTGGATTTTGTATGGGATAAACATAAGCAGCAGCTAATATTTCCTATTGTATTCACTTTAGGTAGTGCTTCTTGTCTGCAGTTCCAGGCCCCAATTCCTAGGCCCCAATTAGATGTGATAAACTTTTCAGAAGTTTGCCTAGATGATCATTCACTTACTTATTTAAAGTTACCCACACTCTTCCAGGCTGTCTTAGGTGACAGCAAAGCTGAGTTACTCATTTATATGGCAGCAGCTGGATGTTAGCAGCAGGGCTGAGATGAAAATCCCTTTATTAGTGCTGTCATCTTGCTCAGTAATGGGCACAATCACCACTACATTACTCCTAGCAGGCAGACAATCGCGTCCTTACTCCACGTCAGGGCTGGGCCAGTGTTCAGCTGACGTTCCTTTGTACTCCCACTCGCGCTGTGGATGTGAGAGATGTGCGAGTCAAAAGCAGGGTGCCTTTTGGATGTGCACATGGAAGTATAAAATGCTGTCTTGATTTTTTTTTTTTTTCCTAAAAATACAAAGCTTAATGTCAAATTAACCTGAGGCATACCATAAAAAAGACTAACACTGGTAATTGTCAGTGAAAAGATTTAAATGCCTTTCAGGTGTAATGCAGTCTTTGGTTCTGAATTAAATGTATGGCTTAACATGCAGCTTGTTTTGTACTATATAATCGCCATGTGGAGTGTTTACATTGGTTACAATTTTGTTGACACAGCAAATTATAGGAGTGATTATAAGTCTGGAGCTATGTGCATCTATACTGCCTGGGGAACGGAATTCAAGTGCAACAGCTGCCAAAACAAGGTGATGTGCAAGATCACAATCAGAGGATGGATCTGAGTAGAAGTAAAAGCTGGCCTCCAGCTTATTCCTGTATGGAGTGTAGGAATAAGGCAGCATGCATACAGAAGGTACCAAACTTGCCAAAGCATTAGTCTCAGAAACAATTGATGAATTTAGTCACAGACTATTCTGGTGATGTGAGAACAGCAGGACTGGGCATGTGATTGATGAAGCAGCTATTATGGGAAACTAGCATTCATGGTGTTAAAATTCAAAGACAGCCTGTCTTGGAAATGAATTTGTTTGTTAATTTGCTCCTATTTTGGGGAAAGTAAATCTATTATTCAGTAGGTGTTCTTTATAAACCTCATGTTCTTTGGTGCTCTTGAGAGACAGGTTTCATTCTGTATTCTTAAACTGAGGGAAGGATGGGAGAGGTGAAACAGTCACCTATCCCCAGTGAGCCCTAGAGGAAGAGTAAGGGAGTAATTCAGTCTATTGGGAGAAAGTACAGGCAAAAATCCTGCTGCGTAAGGGACAGTTAAATAGGTGCAATGCCGCTGCTGCTGGCAGTGTGTCTGATGGGCGCAGGAGAGAAAAGTTCTGTTATTCAGCGTCGTCAAGAATAGTGAAGAAATTGTCTTTATCTTTTGTGTACACAAGGATGTTGATGTAGTGGGAAGTTTTGGAATCTGTCACTGTAAGGAGCTTACAGAAAACCCTGCCTGTAGTACCTTCCTCTCGGATCCTTATTTTCATATTTAGGCATTATTTTCTTCAAATGAAAGCTTTGACTTTAGAGGTAAGCAAATAACAACCATCTGCTTTCGGTCAGGCTGACTTGTTTTGTGAGAAACAAACAAGCAGAAAACAAAGCTCAGGATGCCGAGAGAGCACGGTGCGTCCCTGCCTGCCGTGGGCTCCTTTTGCCGGCAGCCGTGTCCAGAACGGCAGTTGCCGTGCCGCAGGAAGGAGGTTCGGGTCGTCAGCGAGGAGGTTCCTTCTCCCCTTGTCGGTGCAGAATACGGAAAGGTCCTAAGCCAAACATAGCGTGTGGAAGAGGCCAGTGGTGTGGGCCCCCTCTTGTAGCTTCAGTCACTCCAGGTGTGGTGTTTGCCCATCAGTCATTTTACAGATCTCTGCTGTGGCCACGGTTGGGAGGCAGTGGGCTGGGTGATTTACAGTTAGATTTGGGTGGGCTTTTCAAAACCTAATCTGTTGAACAAGACTGAGCATAAGGGTTGCGACTAATCCAATTTGCAGACTCTCCGTTTGTTAAACACCAAAAAAACCCCGAAGTGTAACAGCAATGTGTGTGTTAAAACAGGTGCCTTGTTAGCTGGATTACATTTAACCGAAAGCCCTGCAGTGCTCCGGCTCATCTAGAGGAACATGTTAGTGGTGCATTGAGCTGAAATACTCTTCAACCTTCTTTCATCGATACTTTGTGAATATACAATTCAGTAGGTTACAACTGGCACGCGACCCCAGAAAACTTCCTCTCTGCTTCCTTTTTTCAGGGCAAAAGAAACCGTTCTTCTTGGGGAGAGAGAGCTGTTGTTTCATTTAATCTGCGCTGTGGCCTAGATGTTCAACATCGCGTCTATAAACCTGTGTACAGATGCTTACGGACACACGCGCAATTTTGTACTGGCCCAATGCACAACATCTTCCTAAAACGGTTGTATAGCCACAGGAGGGTCCTCATCATCCTCTGCCAGCCCCGTGGCCAGTGGGGAATCTCCTGTCCTGCACGAAGGTCTTGCCACGCTCTTACACATGCAGCTCTGTGTAAAGCTGAGCAGGCATGACTGTTTTCCATTTCTCAAGGCATGTCAGGCTTTTCTGTTGTAATCTTTTCTTGTTTCACAAAAGCCAACGCGCGTTTCCTGACTGAAAGGTTTTGCTTCAGTTAAACCGAAACAGGCATTCCAGCTCCAATTTCTAAAAACCCAAGGGATATTTATGTCAAAACATAAAACTCTTTCAAAGGGTGTTCACAATAGAAAATGGAAGCTATCCCTTCAGTTTGCAAAGCTGTTTTGGTGCTACTGGAATGTTTCATTTGATTTTTACAAGGTGTGACTGAAACCGAAACTATAAAAAAAAAAAAAAAAAAAAAAAANCACCGTCTTGCACCACCTTTTTGCATTTCAGGAGATTTGCCCAATCCTTCCTCTCATCTGAAACTTAGAGAGTGAGCATATCTATTATTAAAAATGCTAGCCATTGAAATAAACTGTGAGGCAGGAGAAATACAGTTGTCTGGTTTTGTACCCGAAAATGACTTCAGGAACGAATACCTGACTTGCTCAAGGTCAAAGAGGTAGTAAACTGGTTAGGCTAGGACTAGAGCCTACAGCGACTTGAGTTTGTCCCTTTCTGCAGCCATTGGCACAAAACCAAGGCAGCCTTCTGGGAAGTGCCAAGGATCATCTGGAAGCAGAGCTGCCATCTGAGCGCAACGGCTGCCCCTTCCTCGTGAGCCCACGCTCCTCCCTGCCCATCCACGCTCTGTCTAAAGATTTGGCTGCAAGTCTTCTGTCGGAATAGCTTGTGGCTCTTGGTTTTCTCTCTGCAGCCTTTAGAGATCCTCACCTTGGAGGTGTTTCATGAATTAGGCTGGAAGAAGCAGCCAGGATCCCTTGGTGTTGCTAACTGCTCGCTTGAGAAGCCCAGTGTGTGATGAACCACCTCTGGGTATTGCAGTCATGACTTCTAGGCTTGTGTTAATATTCCAGATGCTCAGCTCAGAAATGGCTTCCGCGTGGGCACTGTTCTCTTCCTAGAATGAACGGGACCTGCAGGCTGGAGGGTTTGCTGTGAAACTGCACATCGTAGATGTAATAAATACCGGGTTTACTGTTGCTTTATAAGGAACCTTCTGGGAAATCTGCTGCTGGTGTCGTGGCTGAGTTATGTGATTTCCCTTGGGTGAAGCTGTACAAAGGTTTGATAAAACTGATTGCAGTGTTTCATTAGCCAGCAAATTCCCAAAAGGCTGATCATCCATCATAGCATCCAATCACTGTCAGCAGTGATTCAGGATGTGAGACAAGGCCACATCTTTTACCTCTTTGAGAAACTCAGATAAATCACTGTCAGGGTAAGTCATCGTGTTCAATTGTGTTAAAAGGCCTGAAGACTGGTTACAAGGCTCACAACAGCAGTGGAGAGGTTGTGAGGAAAGGAGTCTTGAATGATTCAGCTCAGCCGTGGAAATGCCCAGGGACACCAATTTAGTTAAAATAATGGTTAATGTCTGCATCCTGTAACCTAAGGAACTATAAAGAAGCAAGCAGCTGGCATCTTGAGCGCTTACACAAGGCTTCAGGAATAAATTGCTGTTAGCTTCTTTATTTTCTAAGAATTTAAATAGTAATAGGTGATGTTGGCATTTCATGCTGTGCTACAGACAGCAATTTCATTCTTACCTAGGGGAACAACAGTATTGCTGATACAAAAACCGTATCATAATTTGGTGTATTTTGAATAGTCAGGTGAAATGGAACCAAGATTCAAAATTCTTCTAATTCCATTTTGCCCAAATAAAAGCTGATCAAACCAAACACCTTCTCAGATTCTGTCTGTATTCAATCAGTCTTGCAAACAATAATTAGGTAATCATCAAATACCTGTGTCCTGAGCCATACAACCACTGCAGTTGGTCTGTGATCTCTGTCAGCTCTTAGTTATGCAAGCGTGGTCCATTGTGACTTTCCTATTAATCCTTTTCTCTTAGGCTGCTTTCTACTGCTTTATTTAACCGACTCTATAACCTCAGTGCCTCAGTACTGCTTCGTGACAGCGGCTGCTTTGTGGGTTCCATCCCTGCATACCCTCCAGGATCTGTCTCGCTGCCTCTCCCAGGGCCTCCTCATGCTCTACGCACTCCCCTTGAACTGGTTCTTTGGGTCATTTGTAATGTCAAGCTTTACTGCCTCTTCTCTCCGAATTGTGAGTCTTAGAAAAATAGCATATTTGTTTTAAAAGTGTGTTGCCATGACAATGCTACATCTGGATCTTGTAAATATTTGGGAAGTATCTATTGTTAATCTGGGGAAAATGACTCAGGTCAATTATGCGTCAGGTGCCTATTCCTAACTGGACACCTTCATAGAACTGCGGGAGTCTGGAGACAGTGGAGTGGCTCATGATTTTGATGGAAGAGGGCATGCACATGTGCTCTCGTGGTGTCCAGTAAGTTATTAAAGCACATATTCAGAGGAAAGAGCGTTGGTGATTTATGCTATGCGTATTGCCCAGCTCTTGAGGAATCAAGTAAATTCTGTAAAAAAGAACCACTTTCTGCCTACAAGACGAACTCCTTGAACAGCTCGGAAACAATTGCTTATATGGATTCTCTCTCCCATGCCTGAAAAGGAGGTAATTTGTTGCCTCTTGGTGGCTAAGCTCTCAGACCTTATCTAGCTGTCACTTAAACTGAACGTTTTAAATCTAGATTGGATTGATGAAGCCCCAGGTTCATTCATGAACCCATTTTTTATCTCTATCCCACAGTACAGTGTGGATAAAAAGGCATTTTTCTCACATGTTCCTCGCTGCTTTGCAAGCACAGTGAGAGTTTGTTGGCTCACCTGGAAGCCATACATATTTATTCTGGCACTTGCTTTTAGATTACTTTCACTTCACGCAGAAACAAGTGTCATTTACAAATGCTCAGAGAAGCCTGGGAACCTGCAGTTTGTTCTCAGCCATTTCAGCCCACGGGTGACTGCAAATGAGCGTGTCAAAAGTAATTCCTTTTGCTAAGAGCTTTGCAACAAGCCATGAGCTTTCTTTGCTGTTAAGAAGTCTTTTAAAAGTTCAAAAAGCAATGGCTTCCGAGGCTCTCTCCTGCCTGCTCAGCCCATGCCATTTCCAGGTGCTGCTGCGGCGTTGCTGTGTAATTGGGCCGTGATTGCAAAGCACATGTTCTAACAAGCACTACACAAACTTCCAGGGTCTGGCGGCGGCTGCAATTTCATGCTGCTTGACAGTAAGACTGTAAGTGTACAAAATACTTCCTACCAAAAAGGTAACCATGGAGTTGGAATTTTCTGTTCCATTACATGAAAAACAATCCTAATGCTAAAGCCTACCCGGACACATCTTACTTGCACAAACCAGGCTGTACACACGTCTCCTACAAAACCAGCTATGGACCCGAATGCTCTACCCAAAATAATAGTTGAAAGCTCACTCAGGAGGTTATGCTTTGAGACATGGCTGGGTGAACAGTTCAGGGGAGATGGAAATAAGGCATTTTAAAGTCTGATGAACCCCACCTGAGGGTTTATATATGTTCATCTGCACTTTTCTGGGGTCTATCCTTAGGCTGCAAGATGAAGGTGATCGCCCAGCTTTCTGTAGGCTAAAGACATATGAATTACTAAACTGAATGGAGGGGAGTCAGTGGATTCCTGTATGCTTTTTCTTAAGGTTATGGAAAACAGATTTCACCCTGTGGAATGGAAAGGCAACAACCCTTAACTAGGTTCATTGCACTGGGCCGCCCAGCACAACAAACCCCACCGCAGGGCACGATCCCGCGAGTGTCAGCGCTCAGCTGGGCTGCCGTGAGATTCTTGTTTGCTTTATGTGACAGCGAAGAATCTTCTCGGTAGTCATCTACCTGTTGCATTTGGCATTTTGATGCCAAACTAACACTATGAAGATACAGAAATAATTTGTTTCATTACTGCTGAGTAAGCTGCTCCCTGGCATTCCCCAGTTATGTATTACAGCAGTAGTCAGTTGGCTGTGGCAAAACGGATTAGCTAAGTCTGCAGAGCACAGTTCAGAGAGGCAGAATGTAGAGAATTAATTGAGGGAAAGTCTGCAGGGGCTTTGGAAGGGAAGGGGGCTCCTGGAGGAGCCTTAGTCAGAAATATGAATTGTAGTTTGTCTGCGTGCCTTCCAAGCAGTCTTCTCTTAAGGAGTGATTTTAATTTATCTCATGCCTCTGTGAAAGACATACATGATGACCTGTTCCATTGCCTGCTGGCAAGATGTCGTGAGCTACCAGATGCAAGTACCCAAAACTTCTAACAAGCCATGTGCAGAGAAAACCAAGGATTCCCCTTCAAAACATAAAGACTCCTAGAAAGTGATCAGACACCAGTGAATGGCTTGGGAAAGCCAGGTTCCTCGCCTACCATCATGGCTTGGTGTTTGAGCTACACCTGAGGAGTCTTCTAGGCCTGGTGGCGGTGGGGGGCAAACGACTGAACCCTTACACTTACTAAGAGTAGATTCCTGCTACTCAAGGAAGATCATGGTTTAAGAGAACTTACAGAGTATTGCAGCTAGTCAAATAATGCCATCAGTTTACAAATAGATGTTTTGTTTCTAGTTGTCAAGGAACAACTAAAATATTAACTAAAATATTGAGGAACGTGCTCTAGAAAAACTGTTTTATCCCTTTTCTGGTCTCCAGGCAGCTGCGTCAGAGCAGAGAAAAGGGAGATTGCTGAACTCCCGGACTTGCATTTCTTGCGGCACCGAGTGAAACCCAAGCACTGATTCCCCATGACATGATGGGTGGCAGACATCTTGACAAAGATCACTCAAGAAGCAAAACCGTAGCTTAGATAAGGTGTAAATGTTATGACATATCCCACAGTCTTACAGGCTGCTGTTTTATCTCCTTCCTACATATATTTTCTATCTTCTCTAATATTTAAAAAAAAATAAAGGCGAGCAGAGATAAGATGTCTCATACCGGCAAGTGCAAGGTATTTGCTGGCAAGTGTTACTAGGCAGAGTCGTGTATTGGTGAGGAGGTAGCTCAGCTGCAGGAAGGCAGGTTTGGGAGGGAAAGATCCCCATGCCAAAAGAACCTGGATAGTATTAATTTGTTGTTTACAATGAAGTGTTTCTCATTTCTAGTGTGCTGATAGCTTCAGAGCATGAGCACCATTCTCTGAGCACCATCAGATAAAAGCCCTGACCTTCTGGACTGGGCAGTTTTCTTTTAATGCAGGTTTTCTTTCATAAACTTATAAACATCATATCCATTATTTTACTCAAGCAGCCAGAAGGGAAAAGCAGATTGCAGTTCAGCTGGATAGCATCATGTTTAAAGTCATTACTAACCCTCCAAATAACACTTAGGGCAAGTCATCTATAATCTCTGGTCCACGTCACAACTCTGCCAGGTAGAGCCCACCCTGACCAGGAGGAGCCACCACTCCCTGGCACAGCCTCATCCACAAAAGCTCTTGCAAGGCTCCTCACCCCTGACTGTCTGCACCCCGAGCCAATATCTGCCGGCCTGGAAGCATTAACCTCCTCTCTGTTTGCCTGAAGTTTGTGGCAGATCACTGCAGCCTGGTGCTACGGGTTCCAGCCCTGGGTAACCCCTCTCCAGACGTTTCCAATACGCTGGTTTGCGCTCACATTCCTCGCTCATGCGCTGAGACGTGTTTTTCATTGCTGTCAAAGCGTTTAGCACAGACACCAGCACACCCTCCAAGTCCTGTGTTTCAGCTCCGAGAAGTTGGCTGCATAGAAAACAAAGAAAAAAGATCATTATTGTCCGAGATGCTAATTACTGACAGACTGACCGAGGTGGAGGCTAGAAATTCAGGGCTGGTTCTGTCTTCACTCAGCCTGCTTTTTCTATAGCAAAAAGGCACTAAAACAAATAAAAATCCTAAACCAAATGTTTATGCAGAAGTACTTTCTTTGATTTGTGTTTCACACGCATAGGGATCTTTTCAATGTTCTTGAAAATTTGGCCAGCTGCTTATGATTATTACTGGTTTACCTTCCAGCAACTTCAGCCGCTCAGCGCTTGCTCCAGAAGTGTGCTGCCCAACACATGTCAAGGCACAACCACGGATCATGGGATAAAAAGGCATCCTTTGTTTGCAGGGCTTGTTGTTCTGCTTCAGGTTGACTCACAGCAAATGTTCCAATATGACTCAGAAAGAGACAATATTTAATTATGGAGACATTCTGTACTAGCATCTGAGGTTCAGCAACTTCAGGTGCTGTTGCTGATAATAATAACTGTGCACTAATAGCCACTTTCATTCAAGACTCTCAAGGTTGGTTGAGCATTAGTCTGTTAAGTTGGCTGAAGGGGTTTAAAAAACTGCCAGGCACAGAACCCTCTGCCCAGCTTGGGAGAAGTTTGGGTGTAACCCAGGGCTACTTTGCTTTACATTGTCTATAATTAAAAATTCATAATACCTTCTGGAGTTAAGATTTATGTGCTAATCAGATGGCCTGGTGGCCAGCCACATAAAACCTTTTTTGGCCAGCGTTAGAGGTGCCGTTGTTTTGAGTGTATGAAACGAGACATCCTGTTCCCAACCAGATTGTTATTTTTGATCTTTCGTGGGGCTAAATTCTGGGAAATTTTAGGAAAACACACACAATAAGAATGCTGTTCATTTCAAAGGGATCAGGATTAAAGCTAAAGACAGGAATAACAGTTTTCACCTCTAAGCTACTTTTGTGAAATTAGGTGCATCTCTGTATTTTGGCTTAGTCTTTGGTCAGCCTCTCTTGAGCTGCTGGGATATCATTTAAACGGGACTTGTGCTTCCAAACAGTCATCAACTTAGCTGAGCTAAAGCGAAGCAATACAGGACAGCAAGTACATAAACCACCTTCCATCGGGTGATCCTCCTTCTCGTCACCACCTCCTTGGTGCCAGCAGCAGCGGAGTGTTGGAGCTGCACACCCCGAAAGCCCAGACGCCCAACTCCGCGGCAGCATCCTGACAGTGCCTGGCGAGGCAGACCCGCGGTCAGTCAGATGAGCAGCTCCAAGGCTGAGGGCAGAGTATTCTGCTTTTCAAAACCCACCTTTTTGTTACTAGGACTGCCACTTATGCTGTCGTTAAAGTAGTCACAGCTGTTCTTGGCCTAAGACATTAAAGAGTCCCAGGTGCTTATTTTACGGAGATGAATAATTAACTGGCAATTTTATAAAAGAAGCCTTGCTTAATGGCAAGCAGTTCCTCAAGTGCTCAGGCTGCAGGAGAGCTTTTTCAGAATAAAATCACAAGGTTCCTGTTTGTTTGAAAGCAAATTATTCTCTTTTCTGTGTGCTTGAAGAGATCTGGAACCCGGGAGCTTCTCTGGAAGGTGAGTGGCTCATGACTCTGGCCTGTTTTGCTCTTGTTCCTCCCTAATTGCCCTTGTGTACTGACTCCAAAGTCACCACAGACCTGCAAAGTAAAATTGTAATGAGTCAAACCAAATAACTAAAAAGTGAACGGGGACAAACGTTTCTAACTTGGATTATTTGACTCCCCACAATTGCCCCATCCTGGCTGATTTCAGGACAGCTGCAATTGCTGTATGATCTCTTGATGAGCAAAGGAAATATAAACCCTCAGAGAAACTGTCTGCATTGGTTTAGTGCCTGGGTCTGTCCAACCTGAAGAGAAGTTCCTTAAATTAAGTAACCAGCAGCAGAAAAGAAAAAAAATGTACGTTGTTGTAGTCTGTGTTGGAAACCTCCCACAGAGGAAATCTCCCGTAAATTTTTTAATTTCTTTTCAAGTTCTGACTGTTAGGAAAGAGGTAATACAATCTCAAATTCTATTTCTTTCTCTTCTGCAGTTCCTTCCTTTCAAGCATCTCTTCCAAGCCGAGATCCTCCTAAATTCCTAGGCACAATTGTAGTCTTTGTAGGAAATTAGTTATGATGATGACGGCAGCCCCAGCGGCATCTTTCCTGTTTGAAATTCACTGGTATTAAAGAAATGAGTGACACTATCTTAAAAAATGTTTTCTGGAGGCATATGAGGTCTTGTCAGACTGCATCACAAAGCAAAACCTTTAGGATAGTTTGACTCAGTCACTTATTTCTGTCCCTAACATATGCTTCCCTGCACCAGTGGACTCCCGTTTTCAGTGACTCAATCCTTAGTCTTTTGAAACAGCCCAATAAAGAAGGAAAAAAAGGCTTTCTCTATCTTTCAGGACATTTTTGCCTTTATCATTAAATTAGTTTCTTCCAGGACAGTGAATAGTTCTGAGCTTGCTAACAGGTCTTGCTGAGCTGTCTTCCTTCTGATTCATAGTGAATACAACAGGAAAATGTTCTTCTCGTCCCTTACTCATTTTAGCTGGATGAGGTACAAGGGAGCTTCTTGGATTTTTTTTTTTTTTTTTGCACTCGCCCTTGTAGATCATGTTGCAGAGAAGCAGATAAGCACAGATGCTTACCTTTTATTCTTTCACTCACTTCCAAGTAACTCTTCTTGAACGCTTACGTGCTGGGGAGAAGAAGACCAAATAATTTCTACTCTGCTGATCACTTGTAATTTACAGTATTGCCGAGAACTTTAAAATACAAGTTGCTTGGAGTTAAAAAGAGTTTCAAGAAAGGTTTTAAAGGGGAAAGTGATTTACTGAGGAAAAGTTTGAGAGAGATGGAGGTGATGGTGGAAGGACTGCAGAAGCGACTGGCAGATAGAGACCCGCCTGGTGCTATCGGTGACCCAAAGGCAGAGCAGTGCTGGAGGTGGGGGTGGTGCTTGGGAGGAGCAGCCTGGAGACAGGGCGCTGGTTTTGTGGTCAGGCTTCCCTTGTGCTCCAGGATGGGCCAGGTAAGCCCCACTCCTGGAAAGCGTTTCTGTGCCCACAGCCCGTTGAGTGCAGTGGGTGGTGGGTGAAGAATTCGGCCTGGCGTGTCCCGACCCCGCCGGATGCCCAGAGCCGGCCCAGGGCAGGCGATGGGCACAGGGCTCGGGGCATTACCGCGGGCACAGCTCACCTCTGGCTGAAGAGATGCTCCTGGACGTCACTCGGGTGAAACCGGTTTGGTCAGGGGAACCAAAGCTCGGGACTCCCAGGTGAAAGACTTCACAGCTTTGTGCTGTGCTCTAGAAATACTTCCTTTTTTTTTTAAGAACTGCCTTAGCTCAGCCAATACCCTTGAAAACCCACTCTATCGGTTTTGAGCTAACTCTGGCTTTGGCCTTCCCTTTCCCTGCAGGCAGGGCCGGGGGGGCTGCCACCGGGGCTGTCCCAGGTCAGGGGACGGTGCCACAGCCCCATGTCCTGGTGCCACGCGCCCGACCTCTGCGGCAGGAGATAGACCGAGAAAAGAAACCTGAGACTGAAGAGGAAAAATTATACTTTGTGGTTTTTCTAACATCTTTTGACCTTTAGGACTAGCCAAATCAAACACCTTTTCCTGGACACACACTCTGCTGCTTTTTTTCCCCAACTTTCTTTCAAATCCAAGTTTCACCTGGAGTCCCCCAAGACAAACGCTTGCTGCTACCTGTGCTTTGCTGCACCGCGCAAGGAGTCTGCAGCAGCTCCAGGGCAGGGGCATCACTCGGGGGAAGCCTGGATGGTTTGGTGCGGGAACGGCCTGGTGGGAGCTGTGGGACGAGCCCAGTGACGTGGGGCAGGGGGGCTGCCGGCTCCTGTCCCCCGAGAGGTGTGCGAAATGCCTCCTGCCTGCTCTCACCCAGGGAAAACTGCTCTGAAAACACCTCCTGTGATACCACTGAAAGCCAAAACCAAGTAAATGCACTTTAGGCTCTGCACTTTAGCTTTCCCTAACTCTCCGTTTTGCTGAGCTAACCGCTAATGCAACCCACCTGCTTCCTCCCCAAGAGGAAAAAGAGGCAGCAGGCTCCTGGAGGCAAAGAGGAGGAAAACTAGGATATTGTAGAGAGAAGGCAGCAGCCGTGTAATTTTACATAACAAAGCAATTTTGGGAGGTTTCAGCTCATTCTTGTACTATAGTAACATTTTTTTGTGTGTGTGTGTGGCTGATGCAGCTACAGTTAGGCTGCGCTCTGAAATGGATCAGCGTGAGAAATGGGTTGTTAAAACCACAAATCTTTGATCGGGTGCAGAAGTGAAGCCATTGGTCTTATTTTGATTCCTGCCATTGGTTCACATCTCCAGAAAGAGATGCCTAGGCACATGGTGGCAGGTGGTGAAATTTAGCTGGGAGATGGTCAACAACCAGGGGTGGGCAGAAGGGTGCTTATGGAGACATCCTCCCAATTATTAATGCAGCCAACAGGCCCTTTTTTGGTGCTCAGTTTTTGAGCACCAAAGTAAAAAACACTGACATAAATCTTGCGGCTTGCCAACGAGCTGTTTGGAGCACAGAGCGTCGGAGATGGCTCTCGGGAAAGGGCTCTTCCCACCGATGGTGCCCTCATCTCCATGCGTCAGTTTGCAAAGGAGTGAGGGTTTTTGGATGTCAGAAAGATGTGGGGGTTCATTCAGGAATGTGAACGCAACATCTGCCATTTACAGGGAATGGTAGATACAATTTTTTTTTTTCTTGAAAGCCAGGAATTGTAGTGAGTGCAGCTGGGGATGTGGCAATCATGTTAAGGAGGGAAAATAAAGCATTGGCTAATTCTGCTTTTCTTGGAGCAGAGTTGAATGAAGTGCAGTTGAAAAGAGAGAAGGGACTGAATGCGAGAAATGTTTTTTTGTAATATGAATGCAAACTAATCCAAGCTGGAATAGTCATCAGTGTTTCAAAAACTTAGCCCCTGAAACACTGAGATATTTGAAGAAATGAAAAAAAAACCCAACCAAACCCCAATACCCCACCAACCACCCCACCCCCCGATTGAGTAAGAGCCATTGAAAGAGACTGTGAATATTATAAAGACAAAAAATCCAGTGGGAGATGCCTGGGCTAGTAGAAGTGTAAAAGGATGCTGTCGAGTAGGTGGGCACTGGTCAGGTGAAGGTAAGGAATGCTGTCTCAGGGTGAGCTTCTTCCAGAGCTGACTTCCACGTACCTGAGAGGAGCCTGAGAAGCAATTTCTGCTTCTCGCTGTTATTCTGCTGCAACTTTCCTCCCTGAAAGACATGCTGCCTGCACAGGGCTGCGTCCTCTGAAGTCGTTTGCCTCCTCCAGCTCCACAGCAAGACCCTCATGAGTTGGCAGCAGCCAAACTCAGTAACCAGAGTCTGGCTTAAGAGACTGAAGTTGAAAATTTCTTCTTTTTGTAGAGAAATATTTGCTTCCTAAGGAAAACAGGTTTTTTTTTTCTTTTTTTTAAATTATATATTAATTGAATAGGGTAAAATTTATTGACCATAGCTAAAATTTGAGATTGGCACTGATTACATTTATGTCCTGGCTTTCATTCAGCTTTTCAGTGAAAAACCAGCATGTTCCGAACACAAATATGGCTTACAGAACCTATTCTCTGGTCACTTTCTGAAAAAGCAAGCTGCTGTTCAAGGATGGGTTTTGTAATTGTGTGTTTCAGGGCTCATGTCATCCCTGTCTCCAGGGAGTCTTCAGAAACATTTCAAGGCTTCTTATCTCACTTTTCCTTTCAAATAATATTTTATCTTAAGCATCACTTATTAAAGGAACAGGGCTCTCAGTTCCCATTTGAACATTTGTAGCTGCTAGTAAAATCAGACTAGGGTTTTTTTGGTTATTTTTCAGAAACTTCAGAGCAGTTTTTAGTCTAGTGCGTTGTCGCATCCTCCCAGAGGAGTTTTCTTCAAACTAAGGGGAAAAAAAAGGCACAACGGAAGCTTCCACAGCAACTTGCTTATCTCTGCCAATGGGACTTGGCTCCAGAACAGGCTGTCTGGCCTTTTCTCCTGGTATTGAATCCTCTGCAAAGGGGGAAAAAACCACATTACCTGAACCTGGCAGTGCTTGTTTCTACCTCCTGATGGATTATGATCAGCAGCTGCCACATTGCTGATGATCGCCTCCTCTGTATGTGTTGTCTCCACTATATCAATCAAGTCTTCCATGTCAAGAGCAAATCTTCCAGATTAGCATATGTCAAATTTCATGTTCTGAACTGATAGCACGTCCCTTGGTTACTCTGTGTTTTTACTTTACAGCCATTTGATAGTCACAGGAAATAGGAAATAACATGAAATTGTAGAATATAATTTTGCACTTTCTCACTGCTTAGAACAATGTGCCTATAATCCACTTCAGCATTTTGCTATGGATGAGCTATATCTACTACAGCTGACCTCTGCTCTGTGTGTCTGGCACACCGAATTAGAAATACTTGCAGATACCTTAGAGAAGTCATGGAAAACCTGCCAGGTACATTTGTACCAAGCTTTATAAAAAGGCGATTGGCCAAAGCTGACTCCCACTCTTGAACTGGGAAGTTCTCCCTCTCCGGGCAAGGGACACACATCTAACTAAGACTGCTTTCTATGAAAGGAGCAAAAGGGGGTCCCCTGGAGCCGAGTTCCCTCTCAGAAATGGTGGTGGATGTCTAGTGCAGATGTGCTTATTTGGCAATAAAATGTGATAACTTATGCACATCCCCTTCTCCAAAGACCCTAGAATAAGTGAGCTGGTATGAACAAACGTAAACTCCTCTGAGAAGAAAGTCAGTGGAGAGAGACACTTTTGCTTTCACAAATAGTCCTGCTGAGATGAGGAAGGCTGCAAGCGACTGAGATGAACAGTGGCTGATGGGTGGGTTCAGCCTCCTTCAGCCCCTCTGAGGATGGAGAGCGGCCACGGCCTGGCTCCGACGGCCCACAGGCAGTCTGCTCGCGGGGAGGCTCTGGGTGGAAAAGGGTCACGCTCCTCTTAAATGAAAAAGGGTTGTGCTGAATTCAGTTGCTGTTGCAAAAAGACAGTAGCAAACATACTCAAACATCTCTTAGCACAAAATATTAGATTTGCGCTGGTTCCAGGCTGCAGAACTGGGTGGTTTAGGTGTTCCGGAGTAAACACATGGGGTGCTGTGCATGGCTCCTTTTAGTTACGTTTGCAAAATCTGGTCCACGATAATACAGCATTTGCATCACAAGGTCGTGTAGTTCCTCACCATGCATCAGTTCACTGTGTATATTTTTACAGATTGCTTATATGTTGATCTTCACTATGGAAAGGCTGGTCCAGCACATCCAAAGAAGCTATTTTCAGCTTTTAACTCAAGCGCTGGCATCCTGGGTAATCCCACACAGGTCCTCTGATCATCTGTCCCTTCCCTCTGTCTGCAAAATGGGAATTGTGTTTCACTGCCTCCCAGGAAAGCTGTGAGAATAAAAGCTCAAATACTATTTCAGGGGGATTTAAGTACCTTGGCAGATAGACAGTCTGTGCCCAGCACCTTTCTTTCATGTTTTTCCCCACAAAGAGGAATTTATTTTTCCTCTGTGGAAAAAAAAGACATTGAAACCGTGCAGTGTCTTTTTTACCTCAGGGTAATCCATTCCACGAAGAAGAAGGCACAGCAGTTCAAGGAGGACCTGACGGTAATTAGTGAGTTTACTTTGGCATGACTAAATTAACTGTGCTCCGCCTACTCCCTTTTCGGCTGAGCATCTTCGCTTTACACGACTCATTTATCTCTTTGTTTCCCCAGAAGCGAGCAGGTACAAAGTGCTGTTCAGAAGCCCTGCTCTAGCAGAAGGGCTGCGGGTGCTGGTGCAGCAGCATCGCTGCGGTGCCGGCTGAGCGAGGGTGGCCGCTGCCCCCAGCCCACCCCAAATGCCAACAAACCGCCCGGGATGAAGGCACCAGCTGTGCTCCTGGCAGAGCTGGCAGCCTGCATCATGCCTCCGATTTGGACCAAAGGGAAAATGATGATCTCTCCAAGTGACACGCAGGATTTGTAGGCTGAAATTGGCCCTTGGGCACAATTAGGAGCATTCAGAGCTTTATGCGTTGTAAGTCTTCCCAATGTGGAGGCAGAATCTGGTGGGAGAGCAGATGCAAATGAATATGAAAGGAGCGCTTCGTTGTTTCTGGGAGCTCAGCCTGAGCATGTTCAGCTGGATGCGAGCGGGGACATAATGCCCGGCTCTGCTCAGCTCGTTGCTTGCAGGAGCAGCATCCTGTTTCAATTCTTTTGGCTGGAATAGGTTTACCTTTCCTTCAGAGCTTGTTCCATGTAACGTGTCCTCTTAATGGTGGATTCTTCCCCATCTAAAACCGTTGACAAGCCTGGCAATAGAAGGAACTGGCAATTTCACATGCATGCAAAGGTAGTGCAAAGAAATTAATCCATCTCCCCATCGGCCCCATTAGCTGGGAAGAAAGTTCTGCAGCAGATTTGCAGTGACTCGGCGTGAGCTCTTGGATAAGGGTGTTCTCCAATAAGCCCCCACCTTGGAGGGTCTTTTTCCCAAGCGGTGTGCTGGGTCTCCCAGAGGGAGTAATCGGGCATAAGGATTTCAGGAAAGGAGTTTGTGCACTCAGATGCTGAGCTATGATTTGGCTTCTCCTGTTCAAGAATCCCATAGTAGGAAGAGCAGGTTACTGGGAGAGATACAGGGCTTTACTTCCTCCTAGCTCCCTCGGAAGTGGAGGCCCAAATGGCTCAACTGCCTTAAACAATTTTTCTTGATTTTGTAGATGTCCAAACTTTGAGTTGTAAGCCAATACTGATGGACTGTCCCTGCATATGAACTTCTCCAGTCATGCCTGGGTCGTGCTGAAGGCAGCAGAGTGACCCTGAGCACACAAGCATGAAAAAGGGAGTGGGAAGACAGAATTGTAGCCATTTATTTCAGTGTATTTGAGGGAGAATTAGTAAAAACAATGACTAAAACACACCTTTCACTCAGAGTGGGGGCTGAAAGAGCCTGAAAGAAAGAAGAAATACTGTAAGGCCTTGCCTACCAAAAGCCACTATTCTTTACTGCAGGTTGCCGAGATGGAGAACAAAGTTGTTCATGCTGCGACACTTATTTGATTCTTAGCAGGTCCTTGACAGTGCTGGAAGTAACCCTGGCAGTGGGTAATGGCATGTAACCACAGGCAACAGCAGCCCTGAAGCTCCACGCTCTCCATTCTCCTCCGTAGTTAGTGTCCTTCCGCTTCTCGGAAGCACCTCTCCATCAGCTTTTCTGATGTTGCTTATTAGGCTGCCCTTCTCCAGAGTAGTGTTCCTCTGCCTGGAGAGGACGTGGCTCTGCGGGTCAGATCCCATCTCCGTGGCCCCCCCAGCTCCAGACTGCCGGTCTGTAGTCCTGAAAGCCAGAGCCATTGCCAGCAGCTCCCTTGGCTGATGCTCAGTGATTGAAGAGCTTTAGTTCAGTGTCCACATCGTTGAACACAGCATTAACTGGATGCTGAGACAGATCGGCAGATGTCAGGTAGGATGTGTGATCGTTTGCAGGTCACACCTGCAGGGATCCTGCCTGGGTCTGAATTGAATCACTTTGACAAGAGATAAGGGGTGCTGCACAGAAGGGGCTCCCGTTTTGGGGCTGCACTGAACCATTTAAGTGTTTGCAATGTGAAGATCGAACTGCAGACTTACTCGACTCCCTGAATGAACCTTATCTGCACCAAACACACCCATCAATTTTATTGCCATCAAACAGATCTAGAAGGAATTAGTTGTCAGGGAATGCTTCTAAGTTGAATGTTAGCAGGTGTTATTATTTCAGAGGGGCAGATGTTATGATTTTGCTTAAAAGTCTACCCTCAGTAGATGAAAACATTTTGTAAAAGCTGCATTATATCTGCAGTGGCTCTCACATATTGAGAGGGGAATGCAAGACTATGGTGAATAATGTTAGTGGGGATGAAGGAACAGGCAGATAAAACTCGTGTTGCCAAGTGCTGCAGGCTGAGCAGATCTTTTCCTCCCCAGAAGCCAAACCCTGGCGTACCTGCACAGAAAAGGGTTCCCCAAAGCACTCGGTGTCCTTACGTCCCAGAACACCCTCACGGTGTAAAAAGGCTCTGAATGCCTTTTAAAGTAAATGCAGTTTGTAGTGTTGCTTCCACGTGTGGTTGCGGCTGCGGCAATGCCAGCGGGACCGGGCTGGGCGAGCAGAGGCAGGCACGGTGCTGGCTCTCGGCAGGCTGCGGTCCGTCGTGGCCCTCCGCACACCGGGCACTACAGCGGGATGCTGCTGCTCCGCAGGTCCGGACGTGCCAAAGCTCGCCTGCCTTTCCCTGTCTTCAGACGCAGTCTGCTGCGGGCTTTACTATCGCCATGACATTAAGCTGTTCTGCGCAGTTAACAGCCCCTAAGTTAAACAGAGTTGTGATTTTGAATGGTTAGCATCTGTCTCGCTTACAAAGCTGTTTTATTTAATTCATTATGGGGTAGTCACTCCATTATCGCTAAACATGGTTTATTTATTAAGTCTTATTATCAAGTCCATGAAATGTCCTGCAAGATTTCTCTGCCTGTTCATCCCACGTTTTCTGAGTCACATAAGTAGCACTAGTCATTGCAAATGAAGAGGAATATAGTGTCCTCAGAGCATTAAAGCAAATATAAAAAAAGAAAAAGTTCCCAGATCATGGTTTTCAAGGACTGTCCAAACTTATGTACAACACACCTTTTGAGTGAAAGAAAAAAATCTAGGGGCTGATATATAGCTCTCATTGTTTCTCTTCTTTACCAAACCTGTATTTAAAACAGAAAAGTGTAAACTGTTAGCTTCTTAGGGAACAGGAATCTTTCAAAAAGCTTCTGGATGCAACAGGCACATTGAAGGAACTTTTCCTCATTTGGACTTGGGAATTTTAGCTGTTGAATTTTCTCCCTCTGGACAAGGCTCAAGCACTGAATCTTCCCATCTACTCCAGCTGTTTTCAACTCTGAATGGCAAAGCAGAGCCATTTTCTTTTTCAAGCCAGAAATCTCATTATTACACCAGAAGACCTTGTTTTAGGTTTTGCTACAATTTGTGCGCTCCCTCCTCTCTGCAGCATGGTCCCCTGGGGACCCTGGCCTGGGAGGACAGGGGATGCTCTTGGAGGCACGGCCGGTTTCTCTGCGGGTTGCTCTGTGGATCTCCTTTGTGTGTTCTGAAGCAGAAATGGCTCAAAAGCAGGAGCAGTTTTGAGCAGCAGCTTCTTCTCAAGCAGCTCTCACAACCTTTCCCCGCCGGCCAGCAATGGAGCTCGGAGAAGGACGGATAGAGACACAGACAAGAAGCTGAAAATGTTCCTTTGGAACGTGATAGGAACTTTTGCATTAGGAAAATACTTAATGTAATGGCCTTGTGTTCTCAGTATTTCTATTATGCCCTCTTATGAGGTCTTTACATGCCTCATAAATACAAAATATAGTAATCTGCAGGGACAATTTTATTCAGCTTTGCAAGCTCAATACTCCAGTAATGAAAGCATTTTCTTCACATCTTCATGGGAGCAGACAGGGACAAGCATTTTAATATGTATACCTACTAAGACTGTGATAACACAGCCTGGGGAGACAGATTCCATTACTATCATGATTTGGTTCATCATTAAGTACTGTCCAGTAATGAAGATGAATCAAGTCTTTAGAAGCCATTTCTTTAAAATTAGCTTAAATTAAGGTGCCCGAAGGCAAACCTGCCTGTTCCCCGCTCGACCCCTTCTGCCCGCAGCCCGGTGCTGCCTGCCACCCCCCACCCCAGGGTGGGGGGCCTGCTGCTGGAAGGCAGCACAGAAAGGCTCTTTGCATCTGAGTTTCTGAGCTTGGATCCTGAGGCTGCTCTGCAAATGACTGTGTCTGCAAAGGAAGGGAAGGAGAAGAGAAGGGATTTCCACCCATGTTGCTGCTCTTTGCTGCGGCTCTCCCCCCGGCTCAGTGCACAGAGGGCCGTGCTGTGGCAGGAGTCTCCCTGGACACCCAGCAGCACCCTGAAACTTCTGTTCTCGTTTTCAGGTTGCATTTCACATTTTACGCCGTCCTCCAAACCACGGGAGAGCGAGAAGGGGATGGTGCCAGGCACAAAGCCGGGAGCTCTCTGGGGGCAGAAATCCTCGGATGTTCTCTGTCTGCTAAAACTCTGGAACAGAGAGGAAGAAAGATGCTGCCAATTAGTAAAGATGCTCCACCCCATGTAGCTGCTGTGCTGGGAGGAAGAGGAGAGAGGAGACAGGGAAGATCAGGGCACATCCACTCTCTCTGTGTTTTGCTGCTCTGCTAGATCTGCACATGTCAGACCCTCCCATCGTCTATGTGTGGGGTTGCAATACACCTCAGGATAAACTAGGAAGAGATATGCTATTGGCTATTTGATAGGCGATGTGTCATCTGGCAGGCTGTATATATCACAGCGAAGGCAGGGACCACTCAGCCTCTGAGCAAAGCTGCTTCAGTGTATAGCTCAGAGCTACTTTGAGAATGGAAAGAAAAGGGAAAGGCATCCCTTGCTTTTTTGATTCTGGCAAGTTCTGAAAACTCTTGGGAAACAGAGACCTGACGGATGAAGGGCTATGTGGAAAACCAATAAAGCAGATTTCCTAGGAGAAGTTGCGGGAGAGAAGCAGAGCAGTGCCCGAAAGGAAATATTCACTAGCATTTCTTCCTAGGTGCGGAGAGAAAGTGCTTGGGGATCTCTAATGTTTCAGCATCTGAATCAGCTTCTGTATGTAAGACACGCGGGATTGAAAAGGACAGCAGCTGGAGAGTCCCTGGAGCAAAGCTCACAGGTAATCAGCACAGGAAGGAGGACCCATTTAACAACTTTTGTATGTAGTTTGCAACCACGGGGCAGATTTTTAAAATACAAGCCCGTGTATTCCCTCCTGCAACTGCTGACTTTAGCACCTGAGCTGCCAAGGAGGAGGGCAGAGAGGAACGTGCAGCCTGCCCGGGGACACGGGCAGCGCTGGAGCTTTGCTTCCCGAGCCATGGGCAGGCACAAGTGGTTCCCTTTGCAGTACATCTCCAAGCCCTTCTGGAGAGCGGAGAATCACAACACGACCAACTTCTTCTCTGCACTGTACGGCTTCCCTAACCAATCCTTCTTCCACAGTGGTTTGGACCTGGAGGACCTGGGGGACTTTGACAGTGGGACCAAGTATGAGGGCGAGTCCCAGAGCCGGACGGTGAAGGCGCTGCTGATAGTAGCCTACTCTGTGATCATCTGCATCTCGCTCTTCGGCAACATCCTGGTGTGCCACGTGGTGATCAAGAACAAAAGGATGCACTCTGCCACCAGCCTCTTCATCGTCAACCTGGCCATTGCCGACGTGATGATCACCATTTTGAACACTCCCTTCACGCTGGTGAGCATTCGGCTTGTCTGTGTTTTGCTGGTGTCTGTCTGTGCCCGTCAGCTGTGTGCACGTGTATTGAATAGCCAGTAACAGGCTAATATGCAGAGTTTCTTTTTGGCTGCCCCCGCTCCTTCTGCCTCCCGGACAAGCTGCAGTCGTGCCCCCCCCCTCCCCAACACCCCCTTGCAGGCAGGCAGGGTTCGGCGAGCAGAGCCGGGGCACTTGTGCCCCCACTTTGCAATCCGGCCGGGAGGCGATGATGCTCCTCTGCAGCTTTCCTCCCTCTTCCAGGACGGTGGCAAGGCTCGGATGTCGAAGTGCTATTTGTCTTTTGATGGGGAAGGAAGCAGGGACAAGTTTGACACTAGAAAGTTCAATTAACTGCCAATTTCCTACAGAAACAATGCAAACGAGGTCAGTCCTTGTGAAGACAATTGCAGGGGAAACTGCTATGTCTGTGCTGAGCCGTGTCAGCTTGGCATGGCTCTTACTCAGGCACTACAAACTATGCTTCTTGGGGCTGATTGTCCTTTGTTTATTTGAAGTTACTAAATAATATAAGACATAAAAAAATATTAAAAGAATGACGTGGGAAGAATTAAATGGATTAATTTCTTGCCTCACTCTCACAATCTATAACAACGTGTAAGTAGGACTATCTGTATAGCTGAGTTTGACACAGCCCTCTGGTTTGAAGTCATCCGAAACGCTCCTGCTTCGGTCCTTGCCTGGAGCTGTCCATAGTGTTCTTCTGCCTTCCAAAAGCAGTTCCCTAATTATCGGTTTGAATTCACCCTTTCTTAAATTGGTCCTGTTTCTTTGGTGGGATTTCTCTGCCTTGCTCTGATGGGTGGAGAATGGATTGAGAGCAGCACTGCGGAGAAGGACTTGGGGGTGTTGGTTGATGAGAAGCTCGACATGACCCAGCAATGTGTGTTTGCAGCCCAGAAAGCCAACCACATCCTGGGCTGCATCAAAAGAAGTGTGACCAGCAGGTCGAGGGAGGGGATTCTCCCCCTCTGCTCCACTCTTGTGAGGCCCCACCTGCAGTACTGCATTCAGCTCTGGGGCCCCCAACACAAGAAGGACATGGACCTGTTGGAGCGAGTCCAGAGGAGGGCCAGGAAGACAATCAGAGGGCTGGAGCACCTCTCCTATGAGGACAGGCTGAGAGAGCTGGGGTTGTTCATCCTGGAGAAGAGAAGGCTCCGGGGAGACCTTAGAGCAGCCCCCCAATACCTAACGGGGGCCTACGGGAAAGCTGGAGAGAGACTTTTTACAAGGGCATGGAGTGATAGGACAAGGGGTAATGGCTTTAAACTGAATGCGGGTAGATTTAGGTTAGATGTAGGGAAGAAGATGTTTACTGTGAGGGTGGGGAGGCACTGGAACAGGTTGCCCAGAGAAGCTGTGGATGCCCCATCCCTGGCAGTGTTCAAGGCCAGGCTGGATAGGGCTTTGAGCAACCTGGTCTAGTGGAGGGTGTCCCTGCCCATGGCAGGGGGGTTGGAACTAGGTGATCTTTAAGGTCCCTTCCAACCCAAACCGTTCTGTGATTCTGTGATTTGCATCCCGTAATCTGTTCAGGGAAAGGATAATGCCCTCTTGTGTGTTTGCACAACAACAGTCACACGTTAGGCACGAGTAATCAAATAATTGTAATTTCTCTTAGGAAAGAGCTTTGCATCAACTTCAAAGAAACAGCACATTGCTACACATTCAGTGACAGAGTCATTACTACTAGAGTTGTCTCTATAGGGAAATTAATTAGATTAATTGAAAACCATTAACTAGTCTTGACTAATTTTCTGTGTGGACAGATGTTTTGTAGTAAATGTGCTGTATTTCAAATTAGCTTAATCTGCTTCCAGAATGAGTTCCATTAATTTGGAATAAATATTGCGCAGTCAGGAATAACAAGGGAGTGAGACAACAACCGTTATGTGGAATAATCTCCTCTGCAGAAAAGCCACAATAAGTAACACCTCCCTGGGAACTCATAAGAAATGCCATGCTGCCCTTTCCTCTGCAGTCTCAGGGAGGCTTTGAACTCCCCCTGCCTCCCTCCCCTCCCAAGAGCGGCTGGATTCATGCCCAGGTGGAGACAGCTCCCACACTGCAGAGGTCAGCTCAATGAGGAAGGCAACCCAGCTTGTGAAGCGTGAGGGTAAAATTTTCAGCTGCCCTCCTTTTCAATTTACCCTCCTTTTTCAACTGGAGGGTAAAATTTTCCTCTGTGTGTACCTTAACTGACACTGCTGAAACTGCTGTTGATGCATCTCACACAACGTGGTAAGAGGAGAGTTGGGCTTAGAGACCAGCGTGTGAGCAAGACCCTGCCACCCAGCTCCATGTCCTGTTTCTGAATGTGGCTCGTAGCTGCAGACCCCAGGAAGAGTATAGACACAAGGCAGGTAGGCAGGGATGCTCCAAAGACAGGCAGTCCCTAACTCAGAGGTGTTATCTCACTATTTCAATGCCTGCAATTATTTTTTCTTTCATGAATTTATCTCACTAGGTTTTGAACCCATGCAACTTTCAGCATCCACAACAAATTCAAATGTGCAACTGTTATTAAGGAGGCAAGCTACTGTTTTTCCCTGCAGACCCTCATCAAGGAGTTGAGCCAAGATTTCTTTACATTTTTCAGAAGGGCCATGTTACATGTACACATGCACATGCAAACACACAGAGCACTACTCAAGCGGGTTTGTTTGCGCAGCATAATAAAACTCACCTCTGTTTCAGAGCTTCTTGCATAGTCACTGTTTCCCCAGAAAAAACTGAGTATAATGCATCTACAAAGCATAAGGAAACTATATTAAAGCATTTCTTCCTTACCATACTCCTGGGAAGCCTATTTGCTACTCTTCAGATAATGCACACTTTTTAATCCCATTTTGTCTGTTCTTCAGGTGCGGTTTGTAAGCAGTACCTGGGTTTTTGGAAAGCTGATGTGTCATATCAGCCGGTTTGTTCAGTACTGCTCCGTTCACGTGTCTGTGCTGACCCTTGCTGCCATTGCTCTGGATCGGCATCAGGTATGTGATATACATCACCCCTATGTTTGCTAGAAAATAAGGCACTAAATAAGTAGGTTTTTCCCTTTCAAATCCCATTACATGCAAACCTGCATTGTCTTGGGAATCAAGGAATGGAGGGGAGAACTCTAGCTTTCATGGAGGTGGACAAAAAACCCATGTTTTTTTACAGTGAGGGTGATCAAACACTGGAACCGGCTTCCCAGAGAGGTTGTGGAGTCTTTGCCCTTGGAGATATTCAAAACCCAACCAGAAACAGTTCTGGGCAGCCTGCTCGAGCTGAACCCTGCTTTGCACAGGGTGTTGGACTAGATGATCTCCAGGGGCCCCTGCCCACCTCAGCCTCTCTGCGGAGTACAGCCCTGAAAGCATGGCAGGAATATATTCTGAAGTTCAAACGCCAGCAAGCCGATGCATTATCCCAGCATGTATTTATGAAGAGTCTTACAGTTTTTAGGCTTGTCCCATTGTTTTGGGATGCCTAAGACTGGAAGCAGTGAGAACTGTTAGCACATTCAGTTCAAGGTGAGAAATTCTCCTCTCCTACCCCTGCCCCAATACTTTCTGGCACATATCAACCAGGAAAACCTTACAGGTCAAGCAATGAGTGCAAACTGAAAGGTTTCCTTGAAGTATAATACAGTTTGTAACTTTTGGTTAAGCTGATAAATGCTGTGCACTGGGAGAACAGATCCTGCAAGGTGCGCTCTCAGGCAGACTGTATTTTTCTTGCAGTGCTGGAGTCACTGAAACAGTTGTTACTGAAAAGCAATTTCACATGATAAATGACATGGCTAGATGAACAATAACGGATTCCACACTGATTGTCTGGGATGTGCTCCATCTGGTGTCAGAAAACTACAGCGACTGCCAGAGTATAGATCATCCATTTATGTCTTTTTTACCACTGAAACTTTGGTAGTCTGCCCATTCTATGTGCAACATTGCAGCTCCTGAAAGCAAAGTATTTTGGTAATGATTCATTTTAATCAGTAGATTCTGGGTTGATTGCAAGGCATGGCTAGGTATCAAGAATTGTTTGTTTAATTAAGGGCAAACATAAATAATAAATGCAGTGGAGTATGTTCCTCAGAACTGGAATTAGCTAGTATGGCCTAAGGAGATAAAAATAGAAGTAAGGAGATGTCACTGAGCAAAAAGAAATCAACACTTGCCTTTCAAAATACTGCTAGTCCTGAGAGGTACCAGAGTAGAGAGATCTCCAGGGGAGTTGTAGAAGCTTGATTTAGTAGATATTTATAATGACACTAGAAAAGACATGCAAAAAATAGCAAAGACTTCACCAGCCAAGAGATCATTTGGATGACATGATAGGTCTATTTTTAATTATTTTTCATTGCCTAATGTAATCATCCATAGCACATGTAGCTCAACAGATATCTAACCATCATGATCTCTGAGGTCAAGCTGATGGGTGACACTGAGCCTGTTTCTCTGCTCAGGGCACTGGGCCAGCTGCAACACTTAATACTTGCACAACTCCTTGCATTTTCCAGCCCTTATACTCTCTGAAGTCCTGTAAAATGAGTCTCTCCTTTCTGCCTTTTAACACTGGAGGGATGCAGAGCTGCTACAGCGCTTTGAACTGCAACATGAGGCTCAAAGGATGACCAAGATGTTGTCAGATAAAGTAGCCTTCCTTGGCAGCAAACACACACAGAGTACACCATGCTGTAGCCAGTACTGCACGGGGTAAACTGTGAACGTAAGAGGCCAGCCTTCAAGTTTGTTTGTGCTGTGTTGGCCAAGGATTACATTCAACTGTGGTTCTCAAGCATCTTGTCACTCTGTCTTGCGAGTCCACCAAATGCCAAATGTTGTGAGCCCCGTGGTTGCCATCTGTATTGGAGACCTTGTCTGTAGTAATTAGGAGACTTTTTCCACTCCCTATAGTACAAGCCAGAACAGCGCCTTGGCTTTCAACTTGTGCCACACTTAACGCCCATGCTGAGCATTCCTTGCTGTCCTGGAAAGCACGCACGCTGTTTGCTTCTTACTCAGTGATCAGCATGAAATGCTTGCTCCTGGACATGGATAAAGTGAAGATGCACTTTTTTTTCCTAAAGCTTGCAGCTTGTTTTTATCAACTGAAGACATTGTAAATCCTCAGGATTGGTTGTTCTCTGCAGGTTATCATGCACCCTCTCAAGCCGCGCATGTCCATGGTGAAAGGAGGGATTTGCATCATTATCATCTGGGTTATGGCCAGCTGCTTCTCACTGCCTCATGCCATTTATCAGACTTTGACAAGATTTTATATCGGGTAAGATGTTTACATGGTGCTTTTTTTTTAATATGATATATGCAGCTTAATCAAAGCCCCACAGATTCTAAGGCACACATCTCTACCTGTGTTATTAAAAAAGGAAGTATGGTGAAACAGAGAAGCCTTCCTTCTCTTTGACTAGCTGGTGTGTTTCTCACAAAAGGACAATGAAAATCAGTGGAATTCCTTCTAGGCTTGTTTGTTTGTTTGTTGATTTTGGCTCAGAGATTCAGCCCTGTAATTTGAGGCAGGCACAGAAGAGAGGTGCTCTTCATCATTAGAGGGCACAGATGCCAATATGGATTTTTTTTTTTCTTTTCCTGGGGATGTGTTTAAAATATCTTCATTGGGGCCAAATGTCAAACTTAAAGCAAAATTTTCCATTGGAAGTGGCACTTGCCCATGTTACTGAATGAGTTCTGCTACCTGTACCTTTACTGAAACTTGTAAAAACATCCGAGATATTTGTCCTCCTGGTGTTGTGTGTTGTGCACATCTGGTAGTGGAATTGACAGTTCTTTTTCTCTGTGATCTTCAGAAACAGAACAATACGAATGGTCTGTCTCCCCAGCTTCCCTCCTCCTGCTGATCTTTTCTGGAAGTATTTGGACTTGACTACTTTTGTTCTCTTGTATGTCCTGCCCTTGCTTGTGATCTCCATCACATATACCATGGTGGCCAAGAAGCTCTGGCTGAGAAATGCCATCGGGGACCTCACCATGGAGCAATACTATGCCCATCAACGGAAAAAGAAGATGACGCTGAAGATGCTGATGGTGGTGGTGATTGTGTTCGCAGTCTGCTGGTTCCCCCTGAACTGCTACGTGGTGTTGATCTCCTGTAGGGCCATCCACAGCAGCAACGCTCTGTACTTTGCTTTTCACTGGTTTGCCATGAGCAGCACTTGCTACAACCCCTTCATTTACTGTTGGCTGAATGAGAGCTTCAGATCCGAGTTGAAGTCCTTGCTGTGTGTGTGCCGGCAAAGGAGGGCAGCCCAGAGTCACGCTCTGCAGTCCATCTCCCCCACTTTCAGGCACGCCTGGGTTGAGAACTGCCATTATAAAAGAGGCAGCGCCTGCCAGAAGGATGCAAGGGCATCCTCCCAGAGGAACTCTGCGAAGACAGACATATCCAGTGTTCAGCCAGTTGTGGCAGAAAGCTAAACCCTTCATCTGATGGCCAGGCAGCATTGTGTTGTAATTGCAGAATCACAGGAAAAATTGAGTTGGAAAGGACTGCTGACACCATCTAGTCCAACCGTCCGCCCAAAGCAAGCTAGTGTCAGTGTTCAACTGGGTTGTTCACAACCTTGTCCAGCCAGGTTTTCAAAAATCTCCAGGAATGGACTGCCCACATGAGGGGTGTCGAGTGAATTTTTCATTGGAAGAGTCAGCACAGATTAAGAGAATTCTTTAACAGCACACAAAATCTGTCATTGCCTAAGCAAATAAGGGGAACCTACAATGATTATACACATGCCAACCGATGCACACTGTTTTAAAGTAGATGGCTGCTTATGCATATAGAAACACTGTATTGATTCCTTCTTTTTATTTATTTGTAATTTGTTCAAGATGAATAACATTTATAGCCATTCTCAAATTTATACGCGCAACATCTCAGCTGCTTACTTTGCTGTTACAGAAACACGGCAGCTCTGCCTGTCCACCTCACTGCGACCCAGGTGTGTTCCTTGCAGCATGGCAGACAGCCATGTCTGCCAGTGGAGGTGGAAACATCTCAAAAATCACAACGGAAACACAGCTTAGGAGCAAGACAGCAAAAACTCCCTCCATTTTTACAGGTGTTCTTTCAGTGGCTTGTTTTTTTCTGTAAGGATTACTAGTAGTCACCGTAAAACACCGCTTATACTGCAGTCTGTGGTCAAGAAATTATGCAAGTGAGCTTATTCTCAAGCACTAGCTAGCTGAGGAACCAACCCTTTCTTAAAACATACACCACCTGTCATTTTGCTGAGGACTAAACTAATGCCCACTCACCAAACACCACCAGCCACCCAATAAATAGAAATGGTTCCAGAGGAATTTTTCATTTTTGTGCTTTCCACCATATTTATTTTTTGATGTATTTCTATTACCTACATAGGAGATACTAAATCTGAAGTCAAATGTTGACAGTCAAAATAATTTTATGGAGCTTGTACCAGTGGAGACACCAGTTTGAGTCAGTGTGACAGTCATGTCCACTGGTCCCAGCAAGTTAAGCTGGTTGACTTCAGGGCAGCTCCCCAAGCTGGGTGACAATGGCTCGTTGGGTACATTCGAAGGAGGCCCTCAGGGACTGATGGACTTCAGAGACAACCTCCCTCCCTTCCCTTCCAAATTAGGGTCAGTCAGCTGGCAGGCCAGGGCTGGGAACTGGGCTGTGACCAGTTTCTCTAGCACTGGGAGCGGAGGCTCACTGTAGGCAAGCAAACCGGGAGTCTCGCTCCACGTGTGAGAAAGGATGGACGGCAGACTCATGTAAGGACTGGTCGGTCCACACAAATATGCTACACAAATACGGCTCTTTACCTATTCCATGAAAAACTTCATGGTTAAGCACAAACTGTATGCAAGCACTCAGCGGTGATAAAGTCTGAATTGCCTTGCCCGGATGTGTATGGAGGTGTATATGGAAGTCAGCAAGAGGGGTGTTGGCCAGTAGGTACCTGTTCTGCTGATATATATAGGGCTTTGTTACAGTCTCTAGACTTTCCCTCAAGAATGTCTCACATCATTTTATTTCCTAAGAAAACTGTATATTGCCATGTTTTAACACTATTAATCGACATTTCTTTAGCGTAAAGTCTAAATTATTTTCGGTTGCAATAATATTTTATTTTTTACCAGTCCTCAAGAACGGTGTCCTTCGTGGCTTCACTGTCAGACTGGCAGCCCTTCTCTGGCGTGTCAGACTGTCTGTCTGTCCTGGAGTTAACCCACCAGGCAGCAGCAATAACTGCTTGGCAGCTGCTGAAGAGAGCACCCTGCTTTGCCTGAGGTGGAACCTGCAATGTAAATCGAAGTGTTGGGAAAGATCTGCAGTTTTTAAAACCAAAAGGCAGGAGAGAGGAAAAGTTGGCACTAGATAAAAGAGTTCATTTGTAAACCTTTATACACTCCCCCACTCAATAAAACTGAGCATCTGATAATGTGCCACAGCAATTGCCTCAAATACTGATACTTGCCTTCCCGCTGCTCTTGGTGGTGACCGAGTGCTTTCAGCAGCATTTAGCCTGTTTTGAGCAGTGGCTCCCCATACGTAACGAAATAGCTGAGATTCCTCAGCACGTGGGCAAGCGGGCCTGCAGTGCCTGGACAGCCGGTGCAGGCAGCTGCTGGTCTGATGGGGCATGGTGGGAGCCAGCCCTGGCATTTCAGACCTGGGTTTGGATCAGCAGTAAGAAATATCAAGTGGGAGCATGTGGCCAACTTCAAACCAAAGGCTGTGAAAATTCACTGAAGTCGCATTTTTCTCTTCCTTGGAAAGAATAATCAGTTTCTTTATTTCTGTCTGTTCAGTGCTGGCTCGGCCTTCGTGATTGCAAAGGATTTAGCCTCAAAAGACAGTGAAAGGAAAATGAGTTTCATCCTTCCTGTGCAAAATAATACTAACCACACTTCTACAGCTTGGCATTTCCACCAAAGACTGGCAGTTTGCTACAGTTGCAGACCTGAGTGAAAGACTATTTAATTTTGGAAATCAAGATGCTTTGACAGGTACAAGAATGTTGACGTGTGACCTGAGAATGTATTTGCATCTAAAAAAGAAACTGAAGCTGAGGAAAGAGCAACAGGAATCTTGCTTCTTCCTAAGATAATTGTGGGAAGGGGCGAGGACAGAAGCACACCGGACAAGGAACAGAGACCTCACGTGGCTTGAGATACTGCAAAACACACCGGCATTTCCAATGCTAGTGCTTCAAGTAAATGCTCCCCTCTTACAAACAGTGATCACTTCTACCTACCCCACGTCTGCAGGAGTTACTCTGCAGAAGGATGCGCTTAGGGGAGGAAATTGAATTAGAAAACTCTCTGCACAGAACAAGCACCCAAGACTCAGATATCTTCTCTGATTCACCTACAAGAAATGTGCATAGCAGACTTTCTCCTGTGGGCTTTACCATGTGAGCCTTTATTTAGTTTACGCTAATAAAGAAGCGTAAGTGGAGATCTGAATGGAGCTGGCATGGTGGAGGCAGGCATCTGAGACTTTTATTTTATGTTACAAGTAAATAACAGCATAAACCTGATATTATACTAAGTTGGGTTTTTTACTGTCTGGAAAACTTGAAATTTGTACCACTGCAAATGGCGTTTCCATAATGTAACTGTCTGGAGGGTTTCTATTAACAAGGTGTCTCTTGCTAAAAAACCAAACAAACCACAAACCCAAATACGACACTGTTAAGGTGAGTAATTTAATGAAACATCTTCTCATTCAAATGTTCTTCTTTTTACATTGGAAGAATTCAATGAAATTAAATAATGCAGTTTCCATGTATATCCCAGTGCGCTCCCAGACAACTGCTAGAACTGATTACTCTGGAACAAATAAACCGAATCTGTTCTTGCTACTCATCTTTTTAGCAGGACAGCAAGGTGGGTCTGGCTTCCTTCAGCCTTTGCACAGAGGGACGCGTGCTGTACCCCAAGGTGAAATCCACAGCCTGGCTGTGTGACAGCGGCGGGCGTGCAGAGACGTCCCTCACCTGGCAAGGTTTCTTTAAGGGGCAGTTTGCTCTCAGATGGAAAACTGACGTTCGTTTCCTAACTGCACACCCTATGCTAATCCTTACACGAGCAGTGCTTTCTTCAGTAAGAATCTGCAGTCAGGCAATGTTGAGCTGCCTTAACAAAATATTATTTCCTTGAGGTGATTGTCAAAAGCTTACATTTTTGTAAAAGTCTGGCAAACTTCGCCATAATTATATGCAACTTGCCACTGGATGGTTTTGCTTTAATATGAGCTCTGTTAAAGTTTCCATATGGTTGTAATATAACAAGATCTGATTCACCAACGTTTTTTGGGGGGCTGATAACAGCCAAATAAAACACCTGGTTTAGGACTCTCTCTCTCCTGTGGGTTTTGTGTAACTTTCAGTTTTGAAAGGGAGATGCTCCCTCTTACAAGAGGATTAACAAGAAAGCATAGACTGCTGCTCCTGACGGTCTCAAAACCATGACCAAAACTTATGTCTGCATGTTTTGACATCTTTCAGCATGAAAAGCCCTTTGTAAAAAGCAGAACTATGATTACCCAGATGAGGAGTCAGCAGTGGATGTGTGCTGAATATAAATGCCATTTAATTCCCATGCATTTCATTGCAGCTCCATGCAGGAACTAGTTGGTCTCGGCAGCACTCCTCATCACCTAGGTGCCTCAGTCCAGACAGGAACATGGATGGGCACATCGAACAAATTTAATTTTTATTCTCCAATAAACACTTCCAGGAGCGGAAGCACAGCCCGATTTCTTGTGCATTTCTCCCAAGTGCTCCTGCCAGGATCCTCACCCATCTCATGGGTCCCCTTCCTCTTGCTGGGGACCTCGCTCTCTCCCTTACCTCCCATCAAGCAAATAGGGTAGGAAATGTGCACCGCTGAGGCGGCTACACCTCTGTCACGCTTCTTTGAAAATGGCTAATGAAGTCGTATTTGGTTTGAAGGAACCACTCTGTAACAACACATACAGCGTGAGCACACCAGACCTGGTCTCTTTGAACAAAACTGGACGTATGATAGCAAAGTCTCAGACAGGTAGCCTGGTTACTGAAGTTGCTACATCAATTTCCAGCTCCACACCTACTGAAAAAAAGCAATATGCCAAATAGAGAGCCCTACATCTACATTAAAATAACCCTTTAGTATTCAAAGTGTTAAAATTAGGCGACTGTACCAAAAGAAAAGAATATTTTATTGTCATCTCTGAAGAGCCGTTTCTTCTATCTCTCCTTTTGAAGAACCTTTGCAAGCAGAGTAATGAACTTGCAGCTGCGAATCACTTAACCAGCTCTGATCAGCTTCATGCTGCTCCAGAAGGGTCACAAGACTCCCTTCTTGAGAGGAGTCTGATATGCGTAACTATTTTAAGTCTCTGAATACAGTGACGTGAACAGAGACACCAAACGATGAGGCTAAGTACCACACAGTATCGCAGCCAAGGCGTTTTGTCCAGTTGTTTGTACTAGAAGGTGGTTCAGGCAGAATAAAGATCAGTCCCTTTCTGTACGACCGTGGTGCAAAACCCTTTTAGAAAGGGTTGATAGAGCACAAACACAGGAAGGTCCCCAGGAGACACAGAGCAGCGCAGCTCGCCTGCCCCTCTGCCCCGTGCCACCCAGCACAGAGGATGCCCCCCGTACAAGGGGCTGAGCACGAGAGCGGTCAGAGCACCCAGTCCCGGTGTCCTGCAGCCCAGCCTGCCCACACCTCCAAGCAGGGCTGGGTGGAGAACAAGGAAAGCAGCTTTCCATCGCCTCCCCTCTACTCCACTCAGGCTAAGCTGGTGCAGCAGGGAAAGAAGCAAATGTCTGTGTTTTATGCTGAAAGTAATGGCTGCCATCCTGGATACTGACCTGCGTGCCTGGGCTGTGGCTCAATATTTCATAGCATCTGACAGAGGTTTAGTAGCATATGACGGTGTGAAATGTGCTGTGAAACCAGAGAAAGACCTCTGTAAAAGACATACCATGAAAATGATTTTTTCTCCTCACTTGGAAATAAAAGATATGCTCTTAGGAGCTTAGCTCAGTGAAGAATGATACTGTCATGCAGCACGACGGAAACACCCGTCGTTCTGCATAATATAGGTAAAGCAAGTTTGGTACTAAATAACTTCTTTTAATATGGAACTGTCTTTTTTATGTGCAAATAGTCTGTGCCATACCACATAATGCTGCAGGAACAACCTTATTTCTTTTCTATTTAATACCTGAAAAAAATAAAATACCAGAGGTCTAAAAATGACATTGCTCCACATGGATGTTTTTTCTCCTCTGGCAAAAGTTAAAGCAGCAAAATCTCTTTCTTTTCCTTCCTCCGTAACCTGATTCAAAGGTCCTTAAACTTACCGGAAAAGCCCTCACTGATTTCAGGCAGGTCTGCATCAAGCATCTGGCACAGAAGACAATGTGTTTGCTTTGTGACTTCCCCCAGCATGGGAGGGAAAGGTGGAGTAGGTGTCCTCACACTCTCCTGGTGCAGGGATGCAATGCCACAGGCTAGGCGGGGGATTAGTCACACCCTGAGCTACTAGACCTGCACCAGCTAATTAGGTTCACCTCAGGGTACCATTAAAGCACAAAGCATTGTGGCTCTCTCCTAATCAAGACCAAATGCCTTCATTTTGAAAAACAGGGAGGTATAGGAAGAGGGAGGTATTTGTAAGCGAGAGGAATGGGGAAATACATCCATCCATAGAAGGTCATTCTTGTTTTGTCTTTGGCTGTGATAAGAAGAAATCTGAAGATTCACTGGTAAGGCTCTCTACCTCCCAAACACATTACCATAAACATGTCAGACTGGTAACCTAAATTTAGAATCAGTTTAGGATTATTGCTATTACTAAATAATCCAGTGCTAATTATGCAGGAGATAAGCTTGCCAGTGGAGTGATTATTAGCTAATCGTATAATTATTAAGCTGGTAGAACTAATAGCAGCTTTACTTCTACCGTGGGCTTTGGGTTTTTTTTTGAATTTTTGATCACTGACTCAGAGTCAAGAATTGCTCCTTGCTGATGATTTTTTTTCTTTACAAGAATGATGCCATTATTTGCACAGTGATTGCTGTCTGGCAGGGTGAGGAAGAGTGGACCCAATATTTTATATGACAAAATGAGAAGTCATTCTTTTTTTCCTAGAACAAAATTCTTAGCTTTAACAAGTGGAAAATCCTCATCTGTGACATCTGCACTGACCCTTAAACTGCCCCTAATTAATTTTCATTTTTAATATTCTCCTGACAAGGAGTGGACAAGAGTAAAGGGGATTTGTATGGATATTAATTTCCTATAAATCTGGTGTAAAGCTGTCCCACTGATCGCTTAAAGTCCCACAGGCTGTTTATTGGCAAGGTGCTGTTCCTGGGTGTGCCACCACAAAGACAGATGTGAAAGCATGTCTTCAACAATGGAGACACTGCAAGGAGAGGCATGATGGCGAGCCAGGAGGGGACTGAGCTGCAGGCAACTCATGAAAGGTATGAGGACCCGGAGGGTGGCACACAACACGAGCTACGTTATGTCTCATCTCTCCCCCACTGTAAATCCAAAGGCCTGGAAGACCGGAGTCTATTTTCCAGCTGGAATGTGTCCCACTGAGGTCCTGACATTATTGAAGGTCTTGTAATTCTTTGTAAGATTAGCATCACCAACACTGCTCATTTATTTTACTTCTATAACTGCACTTCACTGTTTCAGCTGACACCTCTGTTCATTTGCTAAAATGCAGTGGTTTATTTCTCTTGTGGTTTGCTTTGCTTTATTCCAGAATATGTCAATGAGGTATGGATCAGACTTTTCAAGTGAGAAAAACTGATTGTCCTGATCACTGCCAATTCAAACGTTACTGACCAACCTGCAGTAACTTGGAAGTAACTTCTGTAGGCTTTGCCTTGCTGATTCAAAGCTCACTTATTTCCCAGAGGAAGTTTTACATTAAATAAGCATGAAAATATAGCAGGTCTCATCTACATAAGAGCTTCCATGAAACCCAGAGCTGAGATACTGATGACTGGTTTCTGAATCAGAGCCACTGAGAAGCACAACAGCCAGCACCTTTAAACAGAGTAATGTGTTTCAGGATGTTCCCAATAATACTCCTGTACATTTACTGCGGTGCTCCTACTAAAGAACTGTATTGATGAAGTTTTTTTGTAGCATGTTGAGACAGAAAGAAGCTTCTGTCCTCTTCTTCCATTAGCCCTACTTCAGACAAATGTTTGTGTTACATTTTTTCAACTTGATCCAAATGTTCTATTCGGTTTTAGGGTGGAGAAAAATCCCTGGAGTGTCCCAGGGCTGTGACTGACTCAGCAGGGCAGCGCCCAGGGCCCTCTCGGTGTCTGGCTCCACACGTTGCACCCACCCACTGTTGTGTTGAGTGTGTCAGAGCAGCATGGCAATGAGAAAAAGCGAAAAGCATCAGAGGCAAGGAGGTAACAAAAATGTTGTTCCATGAAATCATATTTGTGTTTAAAGTGCACAGAGTCCAAAGGGGAGGAAAAATGCTCTGAGGATCAGTTCAAAGCGGCTTTGAGAACTCACTGTTAATGAAAGAGCAACTAAGATTCTTGTTATTCCCATAGCTTCCAGCTCGGGTTCAAGGCTTTTGTAGTAAATGCCATTTACTGCTCTTCCAGAAGCAAAGGGAATCCGTGTCCAGCCTTGGAAGCCTTCCCCGTGCGAGTGCCAGCGGCTGCCTGCAGGACAGGGCGCTGTGGTCCCCACCTGCGCTCCCTGTGTCGGGAGGTCTTGGCTGCTCTTCTCCTGGCTGGGGCCGGGGGGGCAATTTCACAACCCGCACCTGTCCCACCTTCCAGCATCTGCGGACGCTGAGCCACAACTACGGGCTAGGATGAAAGAGGGTTTTTATACAGAAGAGCGAGGCCTGGACTGACATTCACACCTCCGGCTTTGCTGCAGCCACTGGAAGTGCTCTCAGTGACGGGGAGGTGAGGACCCAGCCGTCGGCACTTGCTGTCCTCTGCTCTCTCCCCACAGATGTCAGGAGGGCGGCTGGCTCCAGCGTTGCCCTAGAGCTGCTGGGGTTCACAACGCGCGTGTTGAAGCACTGCAACAAGGTGAAGGCTCCGACGCCTGCCTCGCCTGCCGCCGGCATTGGCAGGAGGAACTTCTGAGCCGCGCAGGCTGTGGCCGGTGGAGCCGGGGGCACTGGGATGGCCGGCGAGGAGAAACAAGGAGGTTGGATGAGGTAACGAATAAATACATCAGGGGAAAACAGCTTGCCCGGACTTCCACAGTATGAGGGGCAGATTTGTGGTAATTTGATCAACGAGCTTAGAATTAGCTCTGATCCCACCACAGGATAAGATTAACCTATGGGCATGTTGTTGCAAGCGCTGCACTTAAACCGACCGCGCTGTCTCTCATCAGCACGCACGGCCGGCCGCCATCCCCCTCACTCGCGAAGCGCGGGAAGCGCGCGAGGGGGCCGAGGGGGACGCACGCGCACGCGCCACCCGGCCGGCGCGCGAACAGTAACTCCGCCCTGCGCCGCCCCCCTACGGCCCCGCGCCCGGCGGGAGGCGCCAGGNCCCCCCCGAGGGTCGCTCAGCGGGGCCCGGTGGGAGAGTTACCGCCATGCCGGGCAGAAAGCAGCACCGAAACCTGCCCGCTTCCTCCGAAGGCCGGAGGGGCGCAGAGCGCTGTGAAACAACCTGCCGCCCTGCGCCGCCTGACGTGACTGCTGAGGGGACGCTGGCGGCACCACCTGGAGCCGGGCCGAAATGGCGCCTGATGAGGCGTTGCTGGCCGAGGCTGGGCGCCGGCAAGACTGAAACGGCGCTGCGCGGCCAGAAGTCGAAATAAACGTCAAGCATGACGTCTTCCACCGGGCAGGAGGCTGTGGGGCCGCGAAGGTGTTCAAGGAGCTGAGCTGGGGCTACGTCCGCCTGGGAGAGGTGGTCCCACCGCTGCCTTCCTCCCACCAGAGCAGAAGTAGCCAGCAAGGGATGTCGTACACTGGAAACGAGCCTGGCCTCCAAATCGTGACCCGAGATGGGCAGCTTGATTAATTTTCAAGCTGCTTTGGCAGCGGAAAGTGGGATGAGGGCTGTCACGCGTGCAGCCCTCTTGTTAAACTGCTGGTTTTCAGTAGTGCTATAGCAGTATGAGTGAAGAGGGATTCTCAGAGAATTTGAAAAATGATACGAAAATATAATTCAAGACTTGAGAAATACCATACGAACTTGGGCACCTATTGAGAGCATTGTAGTCATCTACAAGAGGAGATGAGGTTATTGATACACGATAAGAGATTATTTGTGTGTGTGCATGCATGTCCCTGGAAGTTCACTTGCAATTCAAGAAACCCGAGGTCCTGATAAACCGGAGAACCATCCTTTTTCAGGGATGTGCCTCAGTTTAAATCACTCCTTGCTAATGCCAGTGCTGTAATTCTGGAGCTTTGCCTACTGCCTTGGCAGAGGTCTCTTGGGCCTCAGACATAATACACATCTGAGGAGTTCTGTATCTCAGTTAAAAGAACACATTAAAATAAATAAGATAAGGTAGCCTGACCTCAAGTTCCTAATGCAGCCCAGCTGGATAACTACACTGAGTCCTGAGTTCCCAGAAGTGATAGCACAGATCGGCAAAGGAAGTGGAGCAATTACGCTCAAAACACTTCACTGACAGATCTTAACCAGCCAGCCTGGCAGTGAGGACTTTGGCAGAGGCTTTTGTACTCACAACCATAGAAAATCAATAGAAAAGCTTAACTTCCTGGACCTATGCTGAATACTAAGTTAGCAAAAGAGTACCTCATTATTATACTAGTTTTTACAAGGAAGCCGTGGGCAGAGGAAATGTGACTCACTACAAACACTGGGATAAAAAGGCACTGTGCAAATGAACAAATAAAGCACTTGCAAGTAAGCTCCGCTGAGTGCCACTATCACATTCTTGTTGAGTCTCAGGACATTTCAGGATCCACTCCAAAAGTTCTTCATTATTCATAGGACTAAAAATAGGTCTTGACAGCTAAATTGCAATGGTCAGCCAGAGCAGAGAGTAGCCAAATACCACTGATACACTGAACTTAAAACTTTGGACTCTTCCAAAAAAGACAAGGTAGGTGACAAATTTCCAGTGAAGTTGAACCAAATGTTGACAGTATCAGTTTTTGTCTTCTGACATAATGTCTCTCCTTTCCAGCTTATGATTTGTTAGTAATAATATTGCACTTAAATACACACAAGCCCACAACTGGAAAACACTTGCCCTGGGGAAGTTAAATAGATGAATCCCACAGATATTTTTCCCTGTCATTAACTTGTCTTCCAGAGTTTCATTGCTGCTCTGAAGGCTGTTTTGAACAATGTGCCATCTTTTTTCTCCATTTCTTCTCATGAGTGGGCATCCTGTCTTGTCCACTCTTCTCCTGAGTCCTCTACATTAGTCTCAAAATCGCAAGACTTGGTACTTTTTTATATGGAAAGTGTAATGTATGCAAGGTTTGTTACAGAAGAAAGGATGCTAAGATCATATTGCTATGCAGAAAGTATCAGAAAAGGAGGTGTGGGTTTAGTCTTGTGAGATTAATTTTAAAAGTGATAACTTTAGAAAGTCTATGGAGGAATAAAAAAGTAATGTCCCTCTTTGTCATAGGAGTGAATGCTACGATACGGAAGTTGGGCTAATTTGGGAGGCCCAGAATGAAGAGAAAGAGCATGTGGCTGTATGGGACCACAGGAGAAAGAGGCTTGTGTGCCTGGTTCCAGCTTTTCTCCCAGCACTCGGGGTGGCCAAGTCACACTGTTAATGCCAGTGAAGAGATGGAAAAATGAAGGCAGCGGGACTTGCCCACTGTGGCACAAAGGCAGCTGGCAGTGAGACCACCGTTGCAGTGGGGTCAGCCTTCTCTGGAGCAACGACCGTCGTCGCCCCAGGGGCCTGCAGCAGCTTCAGCGACCCCACACAGGCTGCTTCACTTCAAAAACATCTTGAGAAAACAAGGAAAACTTTTTACCTCACTGCAACAAGTTTGACAGAAAACCAGCTGGGGGGCACGTCTGAAATCCACAGTGGGATTTGCAGTGCCTCTGACAGACTCACTCTTCTGTGACTTTCACAGGTGCTCGCATGCATGAGACTGCTGTTCTGCACTCTCCTGGCACGGAGGTTTGTTCATGTCATGTACCTTAAGGCTGCCTTGAGAACAGAGGGATGCGGTTCAGTGATACTAAACCTGAACGTGTAGGGGACGCAGGTTCACATGTCTAGGCTGATGGCTCTTCCCAAAGCTCATTGCCCTGCACGCTTCTGGAAAACTGTTCCACCCCAGGGTGAGCAGTGAGGTGCAACAAGTGCAGCCATCTAATCTTGCAGCTGAAAAAAACCCTGACAAGGTCCTAAATCATCCCGAGCTTTGAGATCCTAAAAGGGAGCACCTCAAAAACAGTATTAGGGCCCTGCATAGCCCTGGGCAAAGCTCTGTTTGAAGAAAAACCCAACCAGGGTGCTTTTTAAAAGAGTAACAACTCCAGAAGAGATGTAACAGAAATAAAAGGAGTCACGGATCCTTTCTGCCTGTTGTGTCATGGTGGGTACTGGGCTGCAGTTCAGCAATCTCCTGACAGGCTGCAGCTAACAGCACACCATCTCTTAGGAAAGCACTTTCTTCCCAATGCTTCTACCCGGACCATGCCAGCTCCCTGGATTTACTGTCCATCTCCCTGTCTTTGCCGGAGCCATAAGCGCCTTTGCTGCACGTCTGCCGCCGTGCTGGGCTGCCGCACCATGCGGCAGCAAGCTCTGCAGCCACAGCCAGGGTGGGGGGCAAAATGCCCTCCCACGCAGCAGGCGCCAGGGCTGTAGAACTTCTCTTCCACCCGCAGCCAGCACACTGATGGGCATGGGATGGGGGACACAGACACCTTACAACCATGACCCCACTGCACAGTGCACTGGCACTTTCTGTCCCATGGGAGCTCTTTTCCCATGCATGAAATGACAGCGGTAGTGCTTCTTTTCACAGGCCTTTGTGGAGAGAAGACACCAGGTAAGCACCTTCTGTTGGTAACGGAGGAAAATTAAACGATGGTGCTGTGAGGCTGAGGCTGGGTGTTGCCTTTTGACATCTCTAATTTGAGCAATTACTGACAGTGCTCCTGAGGGGAAACAGACCACGCTGAGGTCTGTGGGACCTGTGACAGTGAGTGAGCTGATGGGAGAAGCCCTGCCTCTCTCCCTTTCCCCAGCCGCACAGCAGCAGGCAGGCAGACACCTTTCAGGAGAGTGCTGCTCGTGTCTGGCCCCGGGTTGGTGCTGGCAGGCTGCGAAGGACCCCCAGGTCATCTCCACTCCTTTTCTGGGTTGGAAGAGCTGTCGCCATCCTCAGGCACACGCCTTCCGAAAGCCTGCTCCAGCAGGGACTGGGCATCGAGGGCTGCTTGGAGAGCCAGAGCTGCTCTGTCACTGCCTGCTCTGCCCATCTCCTGCCTCGCTGCAGGACGGCTGCCTGAGCACGACCAGCCTGCTGCTCACTTGGATTTATTTTGGAAAAAAGCATGAGCACAGGATGGGGGAAAGAGCTAAAGGCAAGATCTGCCGTAAGTCTCTGCACAGGTCATAGCAGAGAGAGGGAAACTGAGGCACTGGGGAAGGACAGGAGGGCCCAGCTGCTGCCAGGAGCGGGACTCGGCTCTCCTGGTGCATCAGCCCCATGGCACACCGCAAGGGAAGTGGTGCCGGCTCCCACGCTAAAACTTCCCTCTCTTCCTCACCTCACTGGTTTCCCTTATCACATCAATCAAAATCTCATTTTCTCACCCCTGTTTTAGCATCTGAAAGCTGAAGACATAAACTTCAGTCAGCTCTTTCGAATTAATGTCTTGGTAAAGCTTTTCTGAAGTAGGGTATAGCTCAAACCCACACCTCACTAACACCTACTCACCTTCAATATTGTGAGCAATTACTTAATATTTGTAAAAGTTCTGTGAATGCTTTAAGTGATGAATACTGCTATTACTTGCCATTAGCTTTTCTTTCTCCTCTTTCTTCTACCTAAAGCTCCTGCTGTGTTTAGTGACAAGGGCCAGGTTCAACCACAGGGAATTAGTACCTCAACACAAAAGCTCTGTATGGGGAACAAGGCATGGCTCAGTGTGTACAGAAAGGTGGCAGAATCGGACCATAAATAAATTACTATAAATCATTACTTGTTTACACAGCTTTCCGGAAAGGAACAAAACATTTCCTTGGCTGTGTAGCTGAATTAAAGAGCCTTTGCGGTAGCCCGTTGTACCACAGCTAAATGTGGGTAACAACGAGGTTTTCTGGAGATGCACCCAAGCCTGCTGTGCGGCAGATCAGCCTGATGGGACCAGGCACCCAAGCGCACAGCCAGCCTGCCTGCCAGCTGCTGCTGTAACCCACAGTTCACCGCCTCTGCCCCTCGACTGCCTGAGAATGAGACCTACAGGGGATAATCTTTTAGCCCAATATCACAGAACATCATGTATTGAATACCAGCAGTCCTGGACTAAAGGTTATTGGCTGTGTTATTACCTACAGCATATTACCCTAGTTTATGTGCCTCCAGGGTATTTTTTGAGTTTCCAGATGTGGGATGAGGTCTTTCTGTTAATCTTTTGGGAGAGTGCTTCCTTCTTGTTACATGAACGCAAGTGGGAAAAAGGTTTCATCATTTCATTTTGTATGAAAAGCTACAAAGCTTTCAACTAAATGTGTTGTAAAAGCAAACCACACAATTCTCATGATGTATTTCTTCTCTTTTTTCTCCTCCTTTTTTCTTTTAGATAGAAATAACAATCAGAAGCATTATTAAAAATGCTTTGAATATGCCATCATCTTGAGTTGGAATGACACTCCTGACAGCTGCTTTATTGCATATTGCCAGCTCCTGCTTTCAAGAGTTATATAATTTACAGTGTTTGTACTTAGAAAGGTCATCAAAAAGTTAAAAGTTGATAAATTCAGGAAAATATCAGCCAAACAAGATTACTCACAGCCACTTAGCCAGGCTGTGCTTCTTGTGTTTGGAGAGATGCTTCAGGGCTCAGAGGCTAAAGCCAGGGCTTTGCAAGAAGGAACAACTTTGCCCAGATCCCACAATTGTTCCTCTTTTCCTCTCTCCAACACACTCCAGAGTTAAAGTAGACTTCTGGTGAGAGGTCACCCCCAAAGATTTTTATCCTGTGTGAGATGAAGCTGATGAGAATGCCCTATAAATTGCCTAAATGCACAGAAACCCTTCCTGGGTTTTAGCAGGCTTAACCATGCACGTAGCCTGGGGAGAAAGCATAGCATCATTACTGTCAGGACAGATGACAATGGATGAGATGGCTAATTAGGGCTCACTCCTTTAAAAAATCAGGACTTTTCTTTTAAAGTATACATGCTTTTAGGTTACAAAATGCTGGCAGCTGACTGGGATGCCACGGGAGATTGTGGATGCTGTTGAGTAATGTGAGGAAAGGAATCAAAGCTTATCGAAGACAATAACTCTGCCAGGTGTGATGGTGGCGATCCCCTTCAGGTGTCGGCTGTGTGCCCCCCTGCCTGGAGCAAGCTGCAGCTCATCACCTTATCACCCAGGGCTTATTTCTAGGAGACTGCTCACCCCAGCTTTTTTAGCTCTGGTTCCTCAGTGCCCTGTTCTTCTGCTGCTCCTAGCGGATGGCTGGATTCATTGCATCCAGCTCCCAGAGGTGGGTGAGCTCATTGCCACAAAATGTCTTATTTTGGTTTTTTTCATGCCTCTTCTCCTGTTTCCTGGGTTGGTCTCCTGCCCTGCAGGACAGATAATGATGAGCTTGCCTTAAGAAACTTAAGATAATAGATATTAAGCCAGATTCCTGTGTCATCTTGTCATGGATGTATACCAAAAGGTATGTTGAGGAAACATCCTTGATTTAGAGAGAGCCAGGCATGGTGAAGTCCAGGTACAACTGGCTAACAGAAATTCAAGGACCATTTGCTTTCCCCCATGTCTCCAAGAACAGGTTTCAGAGGCGTTCTGGGGGATGTCCTCTTGGAATTAGAGGTGTGCTTTGGTTTCTTGCTCTCTCTGCTGAGAAGAGCTGGCTTCCACCCTGGGGCTCACTGCTAGGGCTGGAAGTTGACATGATAATTTTGCTTCAGTTGTGGTTCCTCTTTTGAACAGAAAAAAACTCTCAAATCTTGCCCCAGAATGTTTGTTCTCTCTTGAAAAATTTTTTCTCGGTCAATATTTTACTCTTTGCTGTTTTGGATCCTGACTGTGAACTCGGTCACCATTGTGATTAAATATGACTTTGCCTTTCTTTAATTTGTTGAAGCTGACTGGGCTTTCAGGCAGCAGTTCCCAAAGCAAGGTACCCAGCAATGTGCAGTTTGTGATATTTTCAGTCTAGGAAGCTCATATGATGTGCTAATGTCCCTGGTAATTAGTGTGTGTGTGTATAAATGTTGGTTCAATTTTCTGTGTGGTTTGAGATTTTTAGATCAGCTAAATCATCATGTTCTTTCCTACGATAACAAATGTCTGTCTACTAAAACGCTTTTTGCCCTCATTACCATGGTGCCGTTGTGTCTACCTGAAGAGACAAACACCCCTGGTGTCTGTTTGGCCTTTCTGCTCAGGTTCTGCATAGCAGGAGATTCCTGTTTCCCTGTAAAGCCCCATCATGTTTATGTTAGCCTCTTCATATGCACTGCTTGCCTGAAGTCCTCAAACAATTGTGCTTGCTGGGGTGCTGTTAATCGTGTTGTGCAGCTAAATAAACTTAGAGCTTTACCCTGCACAGGGCTCCAGGCAGGTCAGTGGAGCGCAATCCTGACGTTGGTGCTTTGCCGTACATCAGGTAGGAGGAGCAGCTTGTCCTGATCCCCTGCCCTGCGCCTCTGCTAATGTTGATGCCATCATCCTCCCACTCGCTCTTCCACTGAGGTTGTCACTAGTGTCCAGCTGGTGTGTTTCACCCTGGACTGCTGGACACTTTAAAATCTGGCATTTAAAAGGCAAAAAGTTCTATTTTTGTTCCCTGTGTAAAAAAGTTGAAAAGAAAGAAAAGTTAAACTTTGGCACGTATGTTTAAAGAAAGTGTAAATTGCTTCAAATCTGAACCATGAAAGCTTTCCTTTTTTTTTTTTTTTTTTAATCTGAAAATGTGCACGGTTTTCTCAAGCAACTGTTTCTGCTTTTTCTAGAAATATTAAGTGAAAAATATAAACTTCTGCCTCTGGGTGAAGAAAAGTTCTAACTATAACTTTTTGTGCGAGTTCTTTACCTGCCTTAAAACCAAGCAAACACACAACAGAAAAAAGCCTACAAAGGCACTGTTTTTAAATGAAAGCCCTTTATGTGTCCCCTTTAGCAGACTGCTACTGTTGTCTTTTGGCTCAGAGATTAGAGGCCACTGGATGTGTAATAACCTGCCAGGGCTCAGGCCAGGAGGGGACTGCAGAGAGCGGTCGGGGTGAGGGGCACTTGGAGGGTCCCCAGCCACATCGTGCCAGACTCGCAAAGCTTCACCAGTGCTTTCCACGCAGCAAAGATCTCGGGCACTGGATGTGGAATCCAACTCTAACATGCTGGATGTGGCTCTGCACCCTGCCACCAGCAGGTGCCTTTGCACAAGGGTGACTGGGGCCATCCCTGCTGCTTGTGGACCTGGTGATTTCAGCAGCATTTGCTGGAGGGGAACATCATAATCTGTAATCACTGCACGGGGCAAAAGAAGGGATCCCAGGAGTTTCTGCTGTTCCTCTGCTGGAGGCTTTTTTCCAGTTTCCCAGAAATTGCTGGGATAGTTCAGAAACAGTGAGTTAAGGAAGGAGCTGAAAGGGATAAAAGAAAAAGAGTATGTGAAGCCAGTATGACAGCTGTCAGTCACACAAGATTTTCAAAATGCTTTATGAAAAGGAGTAGTTTCACAGGAGACCTAGCCAGCAAAATGAGCTGCCAATTGCCATGGAAAAATCAAATTTTTTTAACCTTAAAATACAAACTGGCACTATCAACCTTAAACTGAAAAAAAATCTTTGAAAAATACTTCACAGCAGCAACTTAAAAAAAATTTTCTATTTTATAATATTTTCCTATTGTGGACAACTGACTTTCTGCTTGAAAATTTTTTGTATAGGAATCTTCTGCTGCTCTTGGCAAAAAGCTTACTTGTGTATTTCTTTCATTAGGACACAGACATCAAAGAGGGTGAACAAAAATGAGCTATTATTTTCCTTCTTGTCCCCACTCTGACTACCCGTGCTTAGGCTTCCTTCCAGGTCTCTGTGGTTTGGGCCCACCTGTAGGCTCATGTCACCAACCTCATCAATCTTAGTTTAAAGGTTTTCTCATTAAGTTAGCAAGTCTGTGATGAAAGAAACTCTTCCCCCTGCTTCAGATGGACCTTGTTCCTGCTCAGCAGTTCTCTTCCCCAGAAAATCACTTCTTCTGGGGCTGCCTGTGCAACCAGGCAGGTGCTTGCCCCATTTTCCTCTGTAGCCTGTACAATTTTAAAGCCTTTGGATACACTGCAGTTTGGCTTTATTAATTTTAAAACGTTCCAACTTTATTTTAATGCCTTTGCTAATGACCATGCCAGCCTAATAGCACCATGACCTCCTTTTACTTCTTCAGGGAGCATTTGGTAATACAATGTAGGCCACAAAAAAAGAAGGATCTGGAAGGTAAAATGCAGAAACAATGGGAAGAAGGAATTGAAAGACTAATGGTGGTGTTTTGCTAGGCCCAGTGAAGTTCATGGGAGGGTTCCCATGGCCTTTTAATACTTGATTTTTTTTTTTTTAAAGCCTATTGAAATAAATTTCAGTGAGCTCTGATCAGGGCCTTAAAAATCCTTACAAAACTTTTCCCAGGGCTATGGGATCAGGGAAGAGGGTTTACCTTCCCATGAGTGTCAGTAGGCATCAGATGCTTTGTTTTGACCAAGGCGTGCTAGAGTAAATCCCTTGGTTGTCATGCTTTGGGGCCTTTTCAGGGAGAGGTGCTGCAGCAGTATTTTGCCATCACGTAAGGTTTATAACTGAAATCCTTTCTCTGCTGATAGTCAGTGGTGGAACATAAGCCAAGTGAAGATTTACTTTCTCTTGTCAATGTATTTTACTGATTTGCCAATCATTAAATTCTAGTGTGGAGAAGTTAATGGTTTGAAGCAACAATAAGGGGTGCCAGGAGCAGTGTTATCCATGGGGTCCTCAAACTTCTGAGCAAATGGGCAAGTCTACAAGAGCAGCACTGACTGTGACTCTTAAATCTTTCCTAGCTCCTCAAATGACAAATCTCCAAAAGAGACTCTGATATAGGAAGGGGTCTCAGTAGAGAATGGGTTCAAGAAGTTTGGAGAGACTCCTGGGAAGGTAGAAAAAGGGGTTTCTGGAAAGATGGATTTCACCTGGAAGAGTTAAGAGTTTAGAAAACCTGTTCCAAATAAGCATATGCTTTAGCTTGTCTGAGCTGAGCCAATGTTAGGGTGGCATGAAGCCTGTGAGGAATAAATAGAAGTGATGCTGTGAGCACGCAATCAGCTACAAGCCATCAGCATTCCTCTGCTACCACATCATAAGGGGAGCAGAGCATCTGGGCAGCATCATTCTTGAAAAGGCCTAGCATCTGCTAGACCAGGCAAAAAACATCACTTCATGAGTCCTTTTAGACCAGGGGTAAATCCCTCGCCATGCTCTGAATCAAACATGAAGCAACATCAGTCTCTAGTTCCACAGTGTCAGCGTGGTTCCCCCTTCTTCACCCTTGAAAATGTGTGCCTATGTATATGTACATATATGTACAAGCCTTATTTGAAATGTAATCCCCTTCATGGATACTGAATGTGAAGGGCAGACCTTTATCTTCACAGAAACTAGTGGAATTAGACCACAAATAAATTTGGTCTGAGAACTTAGCAGATTGGATCACATCTTGGCAGTTGTTGCAGTCACCACCCTTCCATGATGCCTTGCGAGGTAGAATAAATATTCACTGAACTGATACTTCTGGGATGTGTTTTTTCTGCTCAGTCAGACCCAGAGGCTATTCACTGGTATCACCAAGTTTACTTTAGGGTTAATCACAAATTCTCTCAGTTTCTAGAAACTGAGATATGAAATCCAAACCATGTGCAAGGAGCTTGTTTCTTAACAGGTTCATCTACTGTCATGGTCTGTTTACTGATATTCCTCCTCAGTAAATCACAGCTTGTGGAGAACAATAGAGGTACAGACTCATGGCCAAACTTATTGAAGTAGTCGAGGAGTTAAATACTGGTGAGACAGCAACAGTCAATGGAAATAAGCATAGCTCATATGAAAACTTAGAGGTTGTGTGGCAATCAGTAAGGTGCTGACAGATGAGGCAACCAGAGACTACTCTACCCAGGCTCTGAACTGCTCATATTTTGGCACAGGACCTTTCCCACTCCTTTCTCCCAAGCCAGGCAAAACTTTGACAACAGGCATAGGTTTAGTTGTTTTCTAATATGTTTAGGTCTGGAAGCCTTGCAAGCTACTTCACATTCTTCCTATCACTTGAGGTGACTTTCCCATAATGCCACCAACTTCTCCGTGTCTGGTGGGACCACATCTTTTCTATTTCCTTCTCCCTCTTCTTTTTTTCTTCTGGTGATGCTGAACTAGTCATCCCAGGAATAAAGCTGTCAGGGGAGGAGGGTGCAATGTTCCTTTGCAGTGATTAATGGGCAGTGTACTTGGAGCTAATAGGCGAGATGAGTCTTTAAAATAACGTTCATCAAAGGGAAGAGCTTGTTGGTTACTAATTTATGAGGAGAGTCACTACCCTCCCACTGTAGGCTGATAATCCGGAACTGACTCACTGACTAAAATTGTTTAAACCATCATATTCCTGAAGTATTACATTTCAGATAAAGGCTTAAAGGGCCAGGAGCATAACTGGCTGACACCCTTATGCGTGTGTCACCATCCATCTTGAGGGAATACTGCAGCAGCAGGAGCAAACTCAAAAAGCTCTAGCCATCAAAGGTGCCTTTCTGATGGCTCCTTATAACCCCTGTTTCCTCTTTTCCCGTGAAAGCCAGATGCTTTGGAAAGAGGCAGTATGCTTAGAAAGCTGGTGATTTGGATAGGACACAGAAAAGAGATTCTTCCCACCAGTGTCTTCTGAGGGGCTTAGTGAGGCAAGCTCTCACAAGGCATGCCAGATATACACAGGCAGAATTGGAGTGATCCTCACAGCTACACTTATACTGAAACTGTGCAATTAAATCACTTGCCCAGCAAGGGGAGAGCCTTCCTCCTCAGTGGGAAAATATCCTGAGCTGAGGTGGCTTTGGCCAGTGTACCTCCCATCCTTGGAGAACACCCTTGTTTCCAGCAGACATCCACGTGGAAAGACTGTTTGAAACACAGGCCTTCTTCTGGAAAGCTGTTCTACTTCATATCTATGTGGAAATGAAACATCACCTAAAAAAACCCCCTAGTTACTCTGCAGTCTAATAGAGAACCAATTAACTCACTTTTCACCATGATCACCTAAGCAGGAAGAGATGCATCAGCTGCAAGCTGGTGGGGCTGTGCAGACATTCAGGGCCCCATGAGTGTCCCCACTGGAGGCAGTGCATTGCCTCTGCTCCCTGAGGGACATGGGGACCAATAAGAAATACAGGATCTTGCACGGGCATGTGCATGGTATTATGTGCCTGGTGCCTGGGACCTTGGCAAGGATAAAAAATTGATTGCTTTTCTAAACCCAGCTCCAGAGTCCTGATTCTGGTTGTCTCAGTTTGGTGGCCAGGCACTTATGCAGGAAGAGAGAGACCTGACAGGTTCAGCAGTGATAAGCATCCATTTTTGATAAAATGGGATACTGAACTCTGCCATGCATCCAGCTTTCAGTCTTTTATGTCCTTGGGCACAAATAACTGCAGGAAAGAACAGGATTTTCAAGCAGGACAATGCTTGTTGGTCGATACAGCCCTGTGCCGGTGCACTGGCCATGTGTCCCTGGGACTGCTGGCAGTGGGGCTGGGCTGGCTGTCCAGGTGAGTGCCATTGTTCAAAGGGGAACAAATCCTATTCAAGGAATGATCAGAAAAGCCTTTATTCTTGGAGTCTTACTCAGTTTTCTGCAAATTGCCTAACTTGAAAATGACACCAAAACTACTGTGAGTTATATGTTTGGGTTTCTTCATAGCCTGGGAATGGAAGCCTGCTGCAACCCAGTTCCGCTATTATTAATGCTATTTTAACTTTCGGCTCTTCTTGTGGAAAAAGCATTTCATGTCTTAAATACTTCCCCTTGCCCCAGTCGTGGCCCTAGACATGCAAGAGTCTGAAATAGTGGAGAAGTCTCATTAACTGTGCTCAGCTTTCAGCTATAGTCAATCAATGAACATGATTTTTATGGCAGAGGGGTTTTTTTTAGTGGTAAAGTCATACCTCAGGCTACAAGAAAACTCTTAATGGACACATTTCTTGGAAAGCTAAACACATACCCAAAAGACCAGGAAAAATGCAGCAGAGAAATAAAATCCCCTCCAAAATAGAGAGAAACAGAAAAGGAAAATTAAGTGTCTTGGTTGTACAATGAGATAATTTTCCCTTCTCTCAAGTCTCAATAAATGTCTATGAGGCGTTAGTAACAGGAAAGCGTGTTCCCTAAACTGCTGCATAAGCTCTGCTTTGTCTTTTGGCTATATTTGTGGAGTGCAGCATCCTGTGTGTGTGCAACAAAATCAATCTTCTGTACAAAGAGTTTTTCATAGTAATTGCACTTCACTGACTGAGCTTGTCCAGAACTTCAAAAATATCTTTCCTGACACCTCCCCAAGCTGAGATGTAGTTTTTGGCAATCCAGGCTTCTGCCAGCTGAGATACGAGTTTCCAGTACAAGTAGCATTAAAAAAGGATGCCCAGTGACTGCTGAGGAGAGCGCTTGTCTTGTTCCTGTGTCAAATATTGTCGGCACATTTGCTGCGGCTCAGGCCTGTGACAGCTGGGAACCAGCTACTGCTCCTGTGTGTCAGACGTGTCACTTGGCAAAAATAAAAACAGCTGAGAAAGACCTGCCTTCTGGGAAACCAGAGATACCGTCTCCACATGTCAGAGCCGTGACTGTGTCAGGGAATGACATTATCATTTCACCTTGGCGTGATGTGTGGTGTTTGTACCGGCATGCTCCCACGGTCGTGGCAAACCCTTGCCGAAGGCAGAGCTGTGTGGCGCCTGTGGTACCTGGTGGCAGTGCCTGGGCTGTCCGGTGCTGCCCCAGCCGCAGTGGCAGCTGGTCTGACTGCAAAGACAAGTGACTGGCCCCAGGAGATGGACAGAGCACGTTCTTGCTGTGAAGGGGCATGGTGTTGTCTTTAGGCTGGAGGAAAGGAGCACCAAATGTGGAAACTTTGAACGCATGTTGCTGCCAGTCTGCTGGAGAGAAGAGGAAGGGAAGGCAGACTTTCCCTGTTGTTCTAATGTCTGGGCACCCCTGGTGCTTATTAAAAAGGGTATGTGGAATAAAAAAGAAGAGAACATGTGAGCAAAGTGCAATGTAGGGGTCTCTGCTGGCTACCCAAAAAAGGATGCCTGGCACTCGGGATGCTGAGGAGAGGGATGGTTCAGAGACAAGACCTCTGAGCTCTTACTTCCACGTTAATACTGATTTTTCCCTCTTTGCCCTCAGCAAATCGCTCAATTTCTCCACTCTCTCCTTTCCATAAAATGAGGTTAATGATAGCAATTTCTCTGCTTCACAGGAGGGCTGGGTATGAATTAATATTTGCCAAATAATATGAGACATAAAAGACTTGATATTTTTGTGGGATAAAGTTGCTGCAGAGGAAATGCAGTTTTCAAGCTGTTGGGATCTCAGGAGTGAAATAGCTGGGCATGATGGGTCTAGACTGAGGAATATGAATTAATGTCAAAAAGATTTGGGAGTTCATGTGATCTAGACTGGAATGCCTGTGGCTGACAGTGAGACTGTGTGGTTTAGGGAGCAGGCCACTGGTTTTCTGCAGAGTACAGAAAAGTGTTAGTTCTGTCAGTGGAAATGGAAAGGAGACCCCAAGTTAACAGCAAGGATCCTAGTGATAGTTGTGGGGTTTTTTTTGTCTTTTTGCATTGGCAAACATTCATAGCAGCAGACAACAGGGATGTCCCTTGCAGTCTACCCTCCAGCTAATGTGGAAAGCCTGGTCCAATATTTATCCCCATGAGTGAGGAAGATAAATGAGGAATTCATATTGTTGGACTAGATTCTGTGTTCGTCAATAATTCCAAAGTAGTTCTTGAATTAGTCTATTACTAATAATCTATTTTCACCATAATTGGGAGGACAAGAAGTTCTGGCAGGCGGTGCATGAGACATACAGGAGAAAATGATTAAAACAGAGCCAAAAATATCACCATACTAGAGTCATGAGTCAGATCCTGACCTTTCAAATAAGCACCACAGAGAGAGTGAGCTCATGTGGATGGGATCCCAGTGATCCAGGTGAGAGTAACAGGGCAGCTCAGCATGGCTGGCTTTTAATAAAGCATGGGAACTGGGAATGTCCCAGAGGGACGCTGGCATCTAAAGGGCATGAGGTGCCTCAGATGGGTCTGTGTCTCCTGGGGTCTTCCCAAAGGAAAGTATTGCCCCACACTGTTGGGCTTCACTGTTTTACATGGCGGTACTTCTGATCAGCTCCTTGTGAAGAATGTGCATCGCCTGGTTAATGTGATTATAAACAGTAATAAATTCTAGCTCCCTCTTGATTAGCAGTTTAAAAGCCCTTTAAGCTTGTGGCAAGTCAGATTTGCTTGGGAAAGAGGACTAATGTAAACTCACTTCTTATGAAATTCACAAATCTTTGTGAAACGATACCACTGCGAGAGACACAATTTCAAAGAAAAAGTGCCTGTTTTGTGACTTGCTATAAAACTCAAAAGCTGGCTCTGCAGTGACAGAGCTGCAGGCAGACTGTCCTGCACGGCTAGCGGGGGGGGGAAGGCTCCACGTCGTGGGTTTTAAAATGGCAAGCTGCTTCTGCGCCCTGGGATGATCTGAGACAGGGGCATATGCTGGCTGCTTGGATGCTGCTTGGGAGCCACTGGTGCCCCATGCTGCCCCTGACACCCCCTTACATGGAGCAGCAGGAGCGGTCCGAGAAGCTCGGCTGCCATGGGGGTGGAGGGGCTTGGCCGTCTGTCTGTTCACACCTCGGGAGTGCTGGCAGTGGGTGAAGCCTGGGGATGCTGAGAGCAGGTTCTGGCCAAGTGGCTGGGAAGCCTGCTGTGGGGAATCACTAGGAGACAGGAACCCTGATGTGTGGCTGATTTGTGACTTAGGAGCCCTTATCCACAGCTCTGTGGGGTGAGACTCGCCTGGGCGGTGAGATGGGTCTGCCCCTTGCTGGCTGCTCGGCGCGTCCCTCCCCAGTGTCATGGTGGTGACATGGCCAGGCGGGCTGTCCCTGTGTCCAGGAACGTGCCAAAGCAAGAGACGCACTTGATAGGAACAAAATACTATCAATGTCAGTGTGAGTTTCTTCCTAACTTTGGCTCAGGATCCAGACTTTCACCAAAGTCAGAACACACTAGACTGGTTTATTGCTCAGGCTGTAGGGACTGCAGAAGCACCTGCTCCTCAGCAAGCAAAGATGTAACCTAAGCTTAACCCTCAGCCTGCACTTGTCTTGAACTTGTACCCCTCCTTTACCCCTGTTTTTGCTCCGTGCCTGTTAACACCACCGAAGTGCACCATAGGAGACGGGAGCGGTGTGTGCTGGGGGGTTCTGCTGTGCAGGGGTTCCCTGTCAGCACCAAGTGCGAAGCAGGTCCCGCTGCTCAGAGCGATGTGGTGGGTTCTGCTCCCTGAGCTGCTGACCTTATCCCTTCAGCTGTAGGAAAACACTTGCTCTCACTCCATCGTAAATGTAATGCATACAGCCTCCCTCATCCAGTCACTGTGAGATCCTCCACAGAGGCAGAGAGGAAAAGCCCCACCTTTGCCCTGAGCAGAGATCCACAGAATCCTGCTTCATGTGCTGTCCTGAGGCCTCTTTCAGGGAAGCTGCTGCCGCAGGACTCCCCAGGGTGTGTGGGAGAGCTCCCAGCCCAGGCCCCATGGAGGAGATGTCCCCTCGGGGCTCCCTGCCCGTGGTGGCTCTGCCAGCCTCTGGGCAGCCCTGGCTTGCGAAGAGGGCGAGAGCTTTCGTGCCTCTTACCCAGCGCCCGAAGCTGTGAACCATGCAGAGGTTTGTCTGTCACCTTGCCTCCCTGCTTCCTGGGGAGCTGGGCAGAAAGCTGCCTGGCCTATGCATGCAACGCCTGCAAAACCATACAGGCAGCTGCCAGCAGGAATGAAATATTTGTCTGCATTCGTTCTCTGTTAACAAAAAGAAGTATTTTTTTAAGGTCATGGCCAGAGGAGTTGTGTCACATCCTGCTTTTTATGCCTCTGTAGCAAGTCTTAACTTTCCAAACAGGGAGAGCAGAGCAGCAATGGTCTCTGCAATAAATTAACTCTGCTTGCCATCCTGGCTTTGTAACAGCAGCACCTAGCAGGCCCCATCCGAGGAACAGGAGCATACAGAACTGCAGCACATGATAAAATGACACGGTGGTATCCTGGTGATCCTCTGTGCTTTTCTCCCCCTAAGGCTGCAGGAGATGCTGCCTGTGCACCTCAGCAGAGCCTGCAAGGTCTAATCAAAAGCCGGTATATGGAAAGAATAATTAGAAATGTCTTAATAGTCAGTCTCCTCCCCTGGGGTCTGTGGGTATTTGGCCGTGGATTTTTCATGGGATCGTGGGCACAATTTTCTCTCTCCCAAGAACAAATTACTCAGCCAGATAAAACAAGCAAAAGATACTGGTTGTGCTGATTCATAAGGAAACAATTTCCCTTCTATTTTAGCACCATACCAGCAGGAAACTGCAGGGCAATTTGCCAGAGGGGCATAGAAAATGAGAATAGGTACGGATTATCCAGCATTTCCTGGGTGTCTGATAATTCCTTCACAGCCTTAATATCTGTGAGTAGGTTTATGCTGCACAATATGGTGTAAAATAAAGAGCTTCATCCTTGTCTGTAGTAAGCTTCAATACCAGGAGGAGCATAAATAAAGCAGTCTGGAGCTCAGTGGAGTCGAATTTACATCACTGGAAAACAGTACCTGAAGGGAAGCAAATCCCCATGGTGCTGCTCCCTGCTGCGTCGGCTATGCTGGGGTTTGCGCACCAGCTGTTGGGTATTTAATAAACCTTCCCTGCAGGGATGAGTTCTGCCCCTGCAACCCACACCTGCTGGCAAATGGGGCAGATCTCCCAGGGTAATCGTGCCTCTGAGTGGCTTTTTTGGCACCTGATGCCTGGAGGTTCATGGAAGGGCTGAGGCTGTGTCCTGGCTCTGCGGGCGGAGGAGCGTGTTCTGTGTGTGGTCAGGAGAAACACCACGAGATGGAGGGAGTCCTCCTGGGCTGCAGAGACCTGGGGCTGGCGGGCTGTGGGGAGGCAGAGTGAGTTCTGGTTGTGCTTGACCTGTGTTTCTGGCTTCCTCCGGTTCAGTATTCACACCTTGTGTGGCTCTGGTCTTCACAGAGATGCAGCCAAAGTTTCAGTTCCTGCGTCTTGAAGCGCTTAAAAGTTTCAGTAGGAGTTTAGACTTCACTTTGCAACCAAAAACCTTATTTGCTACTCATAGGAGTATAATTGCCTATTCTTGCCTGCTTTTCAAAGTCATGAAGTGGTTTCTCCCTCCTGTGAATCTTTCCAAAATATCTCTCTCCTCTGTCGTTGGTAAGGCTGTTGCACAACTCTAGCTTCTCTGAGCACAGCCATAGTACTATGAGAATTCAGTGGCATCAGATTATCCTGCGGCAGCTGAAAACGCTCTTTTTGCCTCTGCTAGCCTCACTCATCATCCAAAAAAATGATCTGCAATGCTCAGAAAGATGCTATTTTGTGGTGCTTGGAAATGCTGATTCAGAACTCATGAAAATTCAGCCCTTCATGATTTGCCCTAGGCTCCCTGTGGTGGGGAGGAAGCACCCTGGCCCCTGGGGCCTGCTCGTTGTGTCTGGAGCCCCTGTCTCAGGCTTTAAACACCAGCCACTCCAATAAGCCTGTTCGGTTCAGGAGAAGAGACAAAAGATTCTCTAACAGAGCGAGCAATTTTGCTTTCTCTGAGAGTTAAGTAGACTCTAAACTGCTTTTCCACTTAGCAGCTCCAAAATATGTCTTTCCCCTGTATCTGTACTCATTATTCTCTCTCTGGGCTGCTGCATGGCCAGGAGTGTGGTGATGTACTGAGTTAGATCATCTGTTCCCTGTTTTCTCCCATGTCAGGACCACACTATTTTGAGCAGAGCATAGCAGAACATTGTGGCTTGGTCAGATGATGGGAGATAACACAGGGCAGGGCAGCAGAGAGCTGTTGGAAGGAGAGGAATTATTTAAACATCACCAAAAGAGCAAAATGAAAGACATATGCTGTCTAATTGAGTAAACCACCATTAAAGATGTTGATCTGTGTTAAAAAAATTCAATATAATTGTATGTTGGTATTTCTTTACTTGTTTCTGCAATGATCTCACTTCAGTAGTGAAATAACCTGCAAATAGAGGTACAAATTTAACAATTTGTTGCAGTCCATTGCCTACAGCCCTAAAAGACAATTAAATTCTCAGAAAATATTCTGCTTTCTAGCACCCTTTAAAGGAAATGACATACGGTCTGCAGGCTCAAAGGCATCTTGATGAATATGCAGATTAGCTCATCTGCCGTTACCTTCACTTTTGATTTTTGAGGTCATGGTCATCAGTGTCTGTGTGCAGTATTTAATGCTAAGAGAGCATTAAAAGCAAAGCATGTGCTGAGATAAGAAAAACTAAAAACATGGGGTTTGTGTTATGTTAAAGGGCACGAAGCAAACGAGGCTGAGCTTGAAGGAAAGGACCGAAGGTGCAGCACACTCCCTCACCAGTGAGGGTTCCTTCTCCCTTCCTACATTCCATCTGTTCAGGAGGTCAGCATCACTAACAATGGCCATTTGGTGATCCTTGCAAACTTCTCATACATTTTTGTAAATATTTCAAGAAAACTTGTTTCTGTCTTTCCTGGTTTGGGAAGAAATGGACAGTCCTTCCATACAGCTCAAGGCAGAAGCATGTAAGAATGGGGATGGTGTTTTTCTGGCATCCAAATGAAACAAATCCTCAGGCTATTTGGGAACGTTCCCAGGAAATCTCTTTTCTACCCCAGTGATAAGCTGCCTAGGCATCCAGGAAGGCTTTACTTGCAGCAACTCCAAAAGCACTTTCACAGCCTGCAAAGAGCTGCCCTGTGTTTTCTAGTTCTCTTTTATGTTTGATACTTGTCAGAGAGTTCAGATTAATGTTAATTGCTGAGCCCTGTAGAAAGGGGAGTGTTTTGATGCAGCCTGTAAAAGGAGACCTCACATATTTCAAAGCATTTGAGAAACAGGCAAACAAATGCAGATAACAGCATCGAAGCCAGTATTATATTCTTCTGGTATAACGTACAGCATTTGGTAGAGGAAGCAGCTTTCATATGATAGTCACGTTTCTGGAGGAGAATACAAACCCACTTAGTATTTCTGAGCTCCGAGAGCCACGTTGCTCTCAGCCCCGAGCTTGGTCGATAATCACGAGCGCTCCAGCAGCACCATGGGCAGGACAGAGCGCAGGGAGGGACCACACCTGGGCCAGGGAGCATGAGCTGGCTCAGCCCAGCATCTGCACCCTGTATGGGGGCGGAGGAATGGGGAAATGATTGCCAAGGGCTTGGGTTGACATTTTCTTGAAATGATTTTAAAGCTCTTTGAAGTACTATTACACTTAACAGCTTTTCATTTTAATGCACTGACTTCTAGAAAGGAGGCATGAGCTAACATGGAGAAAAAACATTCTTTAATCTATATTTGAAGTTTTGAATATTCATTGTTTATCTCCAGACCACCCCAGCATTTCCCGGATGGCATCCAGTAGTGAGAGCTACAGATTGATTCAAAGCTTTTATTAGAAAACTAGATACTTTTGAATAAAAATGGTCTTTGGCTTTGCAGCCTTAGCAAGTGCTCTACCAAGGCACCTGCCTGTGGCTGTAGCTGCAGATGAGTCTGCAATAGTTCTGAGCTTGGGGAGGATGCTGTGTTCCAAAGCTGTGGCACTTTGCCACTTGGCTGCTAACCTAGCTCCTGACAAACAGCCACTGCTGGAGCACAGCTGGTTCTGCAGAGAAGCAGCCACCAGAACATCTGTGACATGGTTTAAGTTATGGGGTGCTATTATTTTGCTGTTCCTATTTCCCCATGCATAAACACACCATTTCCTGCCTTTTTTAAGTCTTCCTTTCAAATGTGTTGCCAGCATGTATGATCCCAATCATATACTAAGGAGAGAAGAGAGAAAACTGCTTGCTGAGCAGCCTGGCAGAAGAATGTTGCTGCTTAAGGTCTTCATCCTCCTCGCCGCAGCAGTGAAGGTACTCACGTGGCTTTAAGGGTAAGTCGCTTCCTGTGCTTCATTGCAGTCCTGGTTGACTGGAGCAGAAAACACTGGCTGGCATGATTAGGAGATGTGGAGATACAGCTGCCTCAAAAACTGCCCCTAGCTTTAGCAAATCTCTTCTGACAAAGAGCTTCTCACATGTGGGGAAGCTGTCAATTTGTTATCACCTGAACTGCAAGCAAAGCAGAATATCATCCTGTCTTTGTTCAGAGCTCCCGTGCAGCTGTAACAGCCATTTCTGTACCACCTTCTTTCCAAGGTAAACAAATATTGTTTCCTGAATCAGAATGGGAGGGCTAAGACTGCAAAAATAGAGGCAGCACCAGCCCTGAGGTGTATCTCTGCGCTCGTATGAGGTCTCCAACGTTAACAACATGTGATAGGGTTCAGGCCCACAAATCAGTTTTGTCTGGTCTAAGCTAGCCGTCCCTCCATCCCTGCAAGCCACATCGGTGACCAGAGTCACTGACCTGCACTGTCTTTTTTCACTTACAGATTAGATGGATTATACCCTGTTCATTAGCACAAATGAACTGAACAGAAAGAGGAAGATTGCTCCCCAGGCCCAGCACTTGGCAGTAAATTTTCTATACAAAAAGAAATGCCTGTCTCTTCAGTTTTAAGTGTTCATATTCTAACAAAAAGATGTTCCTGGTATTCCTCTTCTGCAGCCATTCGTTTGCCTCTGGGAGAGGTTTGGCTTCTGTGCTTGCCAAGCTAATCAGTGAAACAGAAAACACAGAATGTTAATGTGCATTTAAATGCCAGGCATGCTATAGTCACCAGAAAAAAGAAAAAAATGTTTGAAAGATAGATCCACCTGATCCCCACGGCCACTCGATAGCAAGTGCCTTACTTGGTCTAGGGAGAGAGAAGCAGAAGGGACTTTTGAAGCTTCCTGAGATACCAGCTAGGACAGGAAAAAGACTGGATGAAACATGGATAGGGCCTGAGTTCCAGATCGGGTAAGCCTCAAATACGCAAATTAATCCATTACCCAGCGGAAGGAGCCATTGCTGACATGAGCAGCGGGTTGCCAGGGAGGCTGTTGAACAGACAATTCGGGCAGGCTTTCCAGAGGTCCCGGCGCTGGCCTTGGCACCGAGGAGGATGGTGTTAAGCTGACCAAAGGCTTTGAAATCTTGCTCTGCATTTCATCCTGGGAAAAGCCTTTAGCAGTAGTGTTTCACTCGGCATCTGTGGTTTTGCCCACTGGGGTACTCCTGCAACGTGCAGGTCTCCTTTCCTCTGACATCGAATGCCTTGCAGCCTCACCTCACGTGTTTCGGGGTTTCGGGCATGCACTGGGTGCAGTGCAGTGTGTATTGGGGAGGGCAGGTGGTCCCCTGTGAGCCTCCTCTCCCCAAACCCTGCTCCTTTCACCCCTATTCCAGGTGGTTTCCTAGAAAAGCTGTGCTGTGCCGTGAGCAGCAGCAGACCGGGTGGATGGTTAGTGCCTCCTCTCGTTAGCAGCTTGCTAATGTTACAAAATCAATAACGTTCCAAAAGCAAGAAAGGGTTTCGTAATTTTTGCTCTCATATCTGGAAAGGGAGGAACCCCACAGGACTGTGATTTAGATCAGTCCCTCGAGCAAGAAAGTTGAACAGAAGCAGGAAATCAGCATTCCTGAAACCTCTCCTTGTACCAGAGGTACTTCAGCTTCAGAGAGGACTAACAGCCTCTCATCTGTTCGGACAGGTACTGAACAGCTGAACAAAGCTCCCCTAAAATCCCCTAAATCCGGAGGGAAACCTGGGAGTTTCAAAAATATTTTGAATCTTCATTTGAACCCAGTGGCAAGGAGAAGATTTCCCACCTTGGCCAGGGAGGGGAACCAACCCCTGCAGAAATCCCACAACCTGAAGGGTAATAGCAGGGACGCAGTGTGCTGCTCCTGCTACACGCCAGCTGTGGTGGCTGAGATGTGACCCCAGCTGCCGGTGTGACAGCTTGGGAGGCTTTACAAGCTGTGCTCGCTAATAATAGGTATTTCTCCTCTTCTTTTGTGAGAACCTAATCTTCTGGTTTAATAAAGTTGCCAGTTTTTTCCTTAAGCTGAGTTGAGCAGGAATTTTGCAGAAGCTGGCAAATGCTTGATATTTCCCTGGAGATAACAAACCCAGAGGGAGTGTGTGCAGGTGAATGTCCAGGGTGTCCGGCCAGGTGGCAGCATCCGGAGCTGGGTTCGCTCCCGGTGGATGCACACCCATCAGCGCACATCGGGATCTCTCTGTGAGAGGAGTCTCCAGTGACCACCGGCAGAGTGAGGCCGGTGGTTAGAGACCAGAGACCCATGAACTGACAAGAGGTGCTACACCTTAATGTATTTTCTTTCCATTTTTGCCGACTCCTATGCTTGTTCCCCAATCCCGGTTCCAGAAGATTTAAGTTTAAAATCCAGAGCAGCAACAGTGCAAAATCGGCCAGAGGAAGGCGGCAGAGGAGCCTCGTGCCGAGCTCTGGCTGGCTCCTTGGGGAGGAGAAGAGGAAGGGACTAGCCAGTGCCTAACTTCATTCCCAGTTTAAGCTCTCTGGTTTCTTCTGGATCCCTGATCTTTTAAGAAACAACCTACAATAGGAAAAACTGCCTTTTAAAAATTTGTATTTATGCTTTTTTTTTTTCATAGAAAACAGAATACTAATATAGTGAAGAGGAAAAAATCTGCCCCGACTTTACCCAGCAGTGAAATGCATATTGATGGGCCTTAACTTTGCACTATGCAACTGTTGCCGTTTAAGGTGTACAAAACATTGCAGGTAAACGAGCCAAAGTTTGCACATGTAGTATGTATTGCCCAGTAATGGAAGCTAGGAGCAGCCTTCATCCACAGAGGATGCTGGCGGGCTGTATTCTGCAGCCATACACTAGCTGGGTGGGTTTTGTGTTTGTTTCTTGCCTGGATTGTTTAGGATTCTGTACCAGTAAGGAAAGAAATGGAAAATTACTACCTTGTCCGCAACTGTTACAGAAATCTGACTCCAAGTGGCTCTGGAAATCTTTCTGTATTGCTTGATCCCAGGTCCAGAGATCACTCCTCAGTGCTCTTATTTAGCTCCTCAAACCTGAAATCTGAGGCTCCAATTTTCTCAAGCCCTGCGTTTTGATAAGACACTCAAGCCCCTGAACTGTTTGTTTGCTTAAAGGCATAGAGGTGCAAGTGTGGTGCTGCATAACTACATGTCTAAACTGCGGTATTTTTCCAGCACCTGAAGGCCAGCCCTTCAGGAAAGTCCCAGCACTGCTCAGCAAGCCCGAGGCTTTGCACAACATTGAAAAATGCCCCTCTTCATTTCAGATCAGTTAAGTCATTCCTCTTTTGCTGCAGCGTTTCCCCTGAAGAATTTCTCTGAACCTACAGCCCTGCCATGCTTGTCTGTGTGTCCTTCGCAGGCAGACCGATGCCATCCTGGGACAGGCAAACCAGGCAAGCAATGGCTCTCTGCCAGGTTTGCCTATTCCTGGGGCTGGTTGGGCTGCCCCGTGCCCACGGTCCTGCAGCAGCTCAGTTTCTTCAAGAGCCTTTGTGGAGAAACTGAGCTGAAATCTTCCTGAGCACCAAACCTGGCTGAATGTAGTGGGTCCTCCTTATCCATGTTGCATCCTTCAAGCCAGGACATCTTTTCTCTAAAACAAAGGTGTCTGGACTTTTCCTCCAGTCAATCACATTTCTCCATGTGTGGATTAATCCTATTTTTCAGGCTGCTTTGAAGGGAAGTTGGATGTAAAATAACCAGGATTGCCCCTGGAGCCCATTTTAGAAAGGATGCCACATTTACCATTTTCCGTTCCCTTGGTGGTAAGGCAGGTTTAACTTATAAATTAAAAACCGTGATAATCAGTAATTTTCTATCTGAGCTCTTTAGACCTCCTGGGGAAGTGCCATTTGGAGTATGCTCTTCAGATTTAATTCTTAACAATTTCATAACCTCTTTTAACTGAATTAGCTGAAAACTAAATATGAAGTGCTTCAGAGCAAGTGACTGTCAAAACCCCCCTCCTTTCCTGACTGTTTTTGCTTTTGCTGCCATTTGTTTGCAAATACAGGGCAATGTACGGCGCAAGCCCCTCCCGTCACCCGCTGAATCTCAGCTTTGCAAAGGCTTTTGCCCCATCCTCCCTGGGAGCATGCTGCTGATGCGCTTGGCTTTTTTGCTGCCTCAGCACCCTCCGTCCTCTGCCCCAGCCCTGCTGCACCGGCAGAGCTGCACCCATGGCCAGGGCAACCCTCCACATGGGAAAAGGGTCAAGGCAAAATGCTGGCAGACCAAGGGGGGATGCGGAAAGATATCCGTCACTGATGCTTAGCCACCTTTTCTCCCCTATCCAGAAGATGGGGAAAATGCATGGAGATCCTTCCCAGCTGACCAGGTGAGCTTTCACCAGAGCTCCACAGCTCAGAGGTTTTCTGACCTGGCATGTCTGTTAACAGCTGCCCACAGACATGTTTGCCACCACGTTAAGATCCCCACATCAGGGGTCAGGTGGGTGACTTGGACCCAGTTAGAGCTTGGAAGGATGCTGCAGTTGCTGCCAGTTTCTCTACATGACCATCCTTCGCTGGCTTATGCAACTTTTGGCTTTGTCACCTCTCTTCCTTTGGTCAGGGCTGCACAAAGGGACAGAGTTCTGAAGTAAATGTATATTTTACCACTACTTTTTGAGTCTCATCTTCCTTCATTCCTCCCTTCCTTTGGTGTGTGAGTCATCCCAGCAAAGGTATCATGCCTTTAAATTAATCAGGCCTTTAAAGGGAACGAAGATGATGAGCCATTACAGGATGCCATTATTTAAAAGCCAGGAAAATGTACAGCAGATGCTAAGCTGCTACCTAAGTTTTCCTCACCTTGTCAAATGCATCCAGATCTCAGGCTTTGCCTCCTTAGCTCATGACGGGTGAGGTGCAAATGAGAGATCTCTGTGGTGTGTGCCGGCTCTCTTGCCTCCCAGTCTCAGAAACCTTCAAGAGGGTTCAAAGTGACAGCTTTTCTGTTGCAAAGTCTTGCCTGCAGAGTTTCAGCTCTCAGATCTCAAATCAGCCATGCACTTGTAGACAAGCTTAGGAGTTCTGAACTTTTCATCAAAGGCAATGGGCCTCCTTGTGGACTCAGTGTAGCTGGTTTTAAGTGTAGCTGGTTTTAAGTGTAGCTGTTGCATGGTCTCACCTGAACTTGGGAGTATCCCTGTTTACTGTTTCTGTATCTTCACAGGCAGGCTAAAAGCAATGTGCACTGGCTGGTGCACCCAAGAGTAAGCCACAGTCAGAGGTGAAGAAATAAATGAGCACAGTAACAGTCGTATGTACATCACACACAAAAAATGACTTATCTTTTCCACTTATTGTCAAGTCACTTTTATTAGCAATGAGTTTTCTGTTAAGGAAAACATGGTAGATTGGTTGGTTGGTTTGTTTTTGTCCTGTACTCCTACACAGAGGGTGAAGAAGAACTGAAGAAGAACCTCCTATAAGAAGAAAACATACACTAAGGGGCATTAAAGGCATGGAGGCTGCTGGAACCAAGAGTCTACCACAGCAAAGGAAGATATATATTTCAGAGCACATCAGAGGGGTTGGTTTTCCCACACATATGATCTGAAGGACAGAAGACTGCCAACCCGTGCCATGAGCCAGGCCGGAGCACTCACAGGCACAGGTAGGAACTGTCTGTCTGTCACTGTTATCTTGTGGTTTAACCCCAGCTGGCAGCTCAGCCCCACGCAGCTGCTCGCTCACTCCCCCTGGGTGGGATGGGGGAGAGAATCAGATGGGTAAAAGTGAGAAAACTCATGGGTTGAGATAAAGACAGTTTAATAGGTAAAGGAAAAGCTGAGTGTGCAAGCAAAGCCAAGGAATTCATTCATCACTTCCCATGGGCAGGCAGGTGCTCAGCTGTCTCCAGGAAAGCCGGGCTCCATCACGCATAACGGTGACTTGGGAAGACAAATGCCATCACTCCAAACGTTACCCCCTTCCTTCTCCTGCCCCCAACTTTATATGCTGAGCATGACGTCCTATAGTCTGGGATATCCCTTGGGTCAGTTTGGGTCAGCTGTCCCTGCTGTGTCCCCTCCCAACTTCTTGTGCCCCTCCAGCCTCCTCGCTGGTGGGGTGGGGTGAGGAGCAGAACAGCCCTTGACTCTGTGCAAGCACTGCTCAGCAATAATGAAAACAGCCCTGTGTTACTAACGCTGTTTTCAGCACAAATCCAAAGCGTAGCCCCATACCAGCTACTGTGAAGAAAATTAACTCTATCCCAGCCCAAACCAGCATATATCTGCTGGTTTTTTCATACCACAATGGAAATCATGTGGCCTGCTGTCAGGCAGGAACTGAACATGCAGTCAGTGCCATTCTGTATGATTTCCAGGAGAAAAAAAGGAAAAAAAAAAAAAAAAATCAAGGCTGAAGATCCAGACCCCAGTGGAGTCACTAGACAATACCCATCAGGTCAGGAAGAGGGCAGATTTACAATGGCATATTGGTTTTCTTTGTTCTGTCACCCAAGCCTTTCAGCTGAAAAATCAAGGGCTATCAAATCCATTTTAAAGCCTTTCTTTTCCAACAGCGCTGAAGTTCCATTATTAGTAGCTATTACGTACTTGCCATTTGTATTTTGAATAATCAAGACTAAATTGTAACTGTCCACAGAAAATCAAATGCAATTGCTATTGCGTTGTTGCTCTTTTCTTATTTCTCCTATTGAAGACCATTTTGTAAAACTTACCCTCTCACCCACTCGCTTGTGATGAATATAAGTGCTATTTAGAATATATGCTAATGGCAGACTTTAATCTGAAATAATGTGTTTGAAAGCACTGTTCCTGTTTAGATGGGCAGCTAATGCAAGATTGTACTCTGACCCTAGGGGAATTGTGCCTGAATATTACTGGACAATTAGTTTGCACTTCCCAGTTCCTGCCACCTGAATTTTAATTTGACTTAGGATAGCAGATGAATTTAAAATTTGGTTGTAGTTTCTGTTTTAAATGTGAAATGTCAGTTGTTTAGAAATCTGCATGTTTATCCCAGGTTAGGAAAGATTCCACATGGCTGCTGCTGAGTAGCTCCGTCTGGAGGGAGGCTGTAGTCCACACTTAGTGAGCCGAGCTCAGATGAACCCGTAAGACAAAGGGAAGCGGTCTGGTACAAAAGATCTTGTCCTGCAGTTCAGAAGTGAATAATTCAACCCCTGGCCATGCTGCCGCCACCTTAGGTAAACCCAGGCTGGCTTTTTAAATGTGTGTCTCAGGAGCAAGAAGGGGTGAGTGACCTACACATAGCCTGGCTGTGCACATAGAACAGTGCATGCAGGTATAAGGCTTGGTAATAAATATTTCAGGGGCTCAGCTATGCCTTTTGTGCCTTAAAATCTGACGGTGATAATAGAGTAGACACCCATATTTGAGAGCAAAAGGAGGAGTTCTTGCAGCTCATAAGTTACAATGCCTCTGGTGCCTGTGTATCTGCAGTATTATTAATTCATCTGTCTAGAGGGCATCTAGCCTTCCAGGAAACAAAAAGACCTTCTGACATTTGAAAGTAAGACACAAGAAGGAAAGATACTGAATGTCTTTAATATCTGCAGCCTGCAAAGCCTCCGCAGAGATGGGCAGGTAACCTGAATTTTGCCCAAGAAAAACAGGCAGAAAACTCTAAGCAATTTTATTGCACAGCACAGCCATTCTTGCTCTTAAAATGTTTCCCGATAGGTAAAAAAGCAGACAAGCGTCAACTAGACACTTGTCTAATGACATGGAAAACAAAGGACTGGCAGCTCCATCGAGTGTCCGTGGGATAGGAGGTGGCTGGCATGGAGCAAAGGCAAGAGTGCGCAGTGTCAGCGTCAGTCAAAGCATTAACGTCATGGGAAACTTAAAGCAAAGGAAGACTCATTTCATTGCTATGAATTCTTTTAAAATAGCTTGATTTCAATCAAATGCTTTGAGCCGTGCCTTCAGGAACATGGCTGACAATGATTGTAGTCTCCGCTTGGATTTCAGGTTGCAGACTATCAGAGATGCTCGGTTCACCAAGGCATTGAGGCACATGCATGACATTGACTGCAGCAGCAGATCAAACCTGCCGTGGCACTGGGACCTGTTGATGATGCTCTGCTGAATCACCTCAACCAGCGACTGAGGCTGTGTGCCGCCAGCTGAGCACGGAAGGTCAGTGCTAGCCACCAGGGAAGCGTATAGAGAGACTGGGGCAGAGAAGGTGAGCGGCTCCTCCTCAGATCCCTTCCTCTTCCTCCTTCACCAAGCAGAGGGGCACTAACCCAGGGCAAGAGGAAAAGCCGGGAGGAGTAATGGGCGTCCAGCTTCTTGCCTCCTCAATCCAGAAACCAAGAAAGCGGTAAGGCATAAGTGGGCAATAGAGGGACCAGCTGCAAAGGGAAAAGTCTCTGTCCCCAGTCAGGAGGGTTAATAAGGATTATTGCTGTACAAAGGAAGGGTAGATGCAGCAACTGTAATGAATCAAGTCTTAATTCTTCAACCAGTGAGTGCTGGAGTGTTTCAAGACGTTCTAGCGCATACCTGTAATTAAATAATTTGCACCTGGAGAAAGATAACATGCCTAGGATTTTGCTGGAAATTTGATTAGACTGAACTCATAGCTTTCCTCTTTGAACATACTTGCAGTTATAAAGCCAGTAATAATATGTGCCAGGCAAGAAAAATATGAGGATAATGAAATGACTCTTCAGATGCATGGGAATCTCACAGTTGTGATAAGAATGACTTCAGGGGAAAAAAAAAAAAAACCCAGAAGCCTACCAGCTGATCTTGTTGTAATGATAATAAATATACAGCTTGTCCTTTCTATAGCCCTCAGGCAAGAACCTCCATATAGTAAATGCAAGACTTCATTCTGCTTCTGCTGAAAGCAACTGGAGTTTTGCCACAGCCTTGAACTGGAGCAGCTTTGAGACCCTGGGAAGCAATGAATACAAAATTCTGAGCAAAGAACTGGTTCCTTGGAAACACACACATCAAAAGTGCATATCTTCCCTCCCACAGGAGGAATTCCTATCTCTAGCTAGGCTCTCTTTTTCTCCTATTTACTAGAAAAATCACTGGTTTCTCAAAAAGCCTCTGGCTGCTGCGGTGCAAGCTGGGATGCTCAGTCTGCTTCATGACAAAGAGATACCCAAACTGGGGGCGGGGAGGGAAAATATCTTTCAATTATCATCACTGTTTACTTGCCTTGACAGAGGTTGCAAATGTGGCTGGAGACCAGGGTGCGCACCAGAGCCAGGACAAGTGATGCCAGCAAGACTTAGCAAGCAGCCGGGGGCACAAGGACCGATGGCTCCAGCCTCGCACGTTGCTCCCCGGCCGCCAGCAGCTCTGGCTTTGGGCAGCATAGGAGAGGGCATGCGCTGAGTTACCTCTTCCCAGCACCGCTGCAGCTTCCCAGGATCGGGGAACTGAACTTGAGGATGCTTCTGGTTTATTGTTTTTTAATTCTTAGTAACAGCTATGGCAGACTAGTCCATCTTCCTAGAGAAGAACTGGGGACACTGACTGTTCACTCTAACAGTACAAAGAAAAGGTGAACTTAATGCCAGAGAACAGGACAGATGTTAGGAAGCTTGTGTATAATAATTTAAAATGCATTATTAATTGGAATTAGCAATAATTAGATCATCTGGAAAATAAAAGTCTTATTATCACTGCAACAAACAGGACTACCAACAGCTGCTTGTTGAATTGGACTGGACTGTTAAACCTTAGACTTGCAATTAATTTGAATTATTGGCTCCACACATCAGTGTGTGACCTTTTTACCAGTAAACAAAATTCTGAATCTGGCAGGAGGCATGTTCTGTGTCCCACGTCCCTCCCGTGCGTTCCCCATCCCTTAGCTGCTCCCCTGCCGATGACACGTGGCCCAGGAGCCAGCCTTCACCTCGGTGCGACGTGGCTGTAGAGGTGCCAGGCAAGAAACGGACAGTGGGAAAGGAGCCACGGGCAGGATCAAGAGATCACAGAGGCAACTGGAAGTGGGCAGAAACCAAAACCTTTTTTTTTTTTTTTTTTAAATGAGCTGTGAGTGACACAGCATGTAAATGAGAGATGATAATATCCAGTTTAAAAATGTCTAAAATCTTTGTCTGAAACCTGAACTGTCTTTTTTTCCACATTTCTGTGTCAGCATCTGCCAAGAGGAGTCCAAACGTGGGAAAAACACTTATCTAAGAACAATCTGTCAGTGCTGAAAATCCACTAAAAGAGCCTCATTTCAGAAATCCGGGCTTGGAGAGTTTTGTGAGGATTTTTTTTTTTCCTTTTTCTGTTCATTACATTGCCAGCATCTCTGCAGGCACAGATGCTCTGTACTAGAAAAGGCAGTGGAGGACCCACGCTCACAGCCCCCCAGCCCGGTTTTGGGCCCGCAGCCTGGCGGCTGCTCTTCGGCAGTTGCCGCATCCTCGCCGGGCGGCTGCAGGTGCCGCAGCTCTGCCCGTGGATGCGATCCAGAGCCCAGAGAAGTCAACACCAAGGTCTCCTCTGAGCTCGCTGGGCTTCGAATGAGGTTTTTCAACAATCCCCTTTCAGGAAGGTGGCACACGCACTAACTTTCCATACCAGCTGGTCCGGGACTTAACGTGGGGAGGAGGTCAGGCTTTCATGCTCAGCATCAGTGTGTGTGCGTGTTGCGGCAATCCACAGGGAAGAAAAAACCCGAGGTATTATTCTAAGTCTAATGACTTCTGAGGCCAGCCACATCTCTTAGAAGAAGACTCTTGTTCCTTTTTCACAAGAACTTACGAACAGCTCACCTTCAAAAGGAACGGTGACAATTTGCACTACACGTATCGAGCATCCTATCTGCTGCGTCTTGCGCTTTTAAAATGAAATAACAACATGAAACGTGGAAGCCGCTCGCTACCCTGCTGAAACGGCACAGGGGAACGCGTGAGTTGCTATTCCCATCAAATCCTTCCCTATGCTGGAAACTTCTGCCTGTGCCCGGACCTCTCTTTCCGTGCCTGTGAAGCGTGTGCGAACCCGCGGCGCGGAAACGGCGGCGAGAGCCTGGCCAGCCCGCGGTGCTGCTTTCCGACCAGCTGCGAACCTGCCTGCGGAGGAGCCGTGCTGCCTGCGGCGCGGCTCGGCACGCCGGCCGTGCGGAGCACCGGTCCGCGGCGGGGGGGGG
>VYZV01033115.1:371138-413803 GCA_013401275.1 Pandion haliaetus
GCGGCGCCGCACGCGCCCGGCTGGACGGGCGGGGCGGGGGGGAGGCGGTTCGGTGAGCGGCGCCGGAGGAGCCGCTGCTGCCCCGCGGGACCGGGACCGGGATCGGGACCGGGACCGGGGGGATGCAAAGGGCCGGACGGCGGGGGGGTAAGTGATGGGTTGGGTTTGTGGTTGGTTTTTTTTTTTCTCCTCGGGTTTTTTGTCGGGCAACTGTGCGTAACTTGTGCCCGCAACGTATGTGCCGTTACGTAAGGATTTATGTGCTCCAGAGGGCGAGACGGTGATTTCTAGTCAGGACCCGAACCGCCCGGCAGACTGCTGTGGGAAAGAGGTCTTCAGGTGTGGCAGGCGAGCCGTCCTGCACCGGGAGGGAAGGACTGCTGGAGCAGCTGGAGCGCTCAGCCAGCCTGTTAAAGCAGATGCTAGAAGCGCTGGGAAAAGTTGTACTGAGGTAGGCTCTTCCACTCCGGTCCTTCGGATTATATCGAGTTATAAAAACGGAAAGGTAGATGCTCCTACTGCATGCAACCGTAGTATTCCGACTCATCGGGATAACCTGCATTTAAACACAGCCTTCCTCAGGTAAAACAGGCGAGTCCTCTCTGCCACCCCTGTGGTGTGGTCCAAGGCAGCAGCCAGCACCAAGAGCTTCGACGGCTGCTGAAAGTAACGTTTTACTGGGTATAGAAAGCTCTCAGGAGAAATTCAGTGTTAGAAAATCAGGTTACAGCTCTATCACCTTAAGCTCTTCCATTCTCCTCGGGCTCCCCAGGGAAGTGGTCACGGCATCGAGCCTGTCGGAGTTCAGGGAGCGTCTGGACGACACTCTTAGGCGTATGGTTTAGCGTGAGGTGGTCCTGCAAGGAGCAGGGCATTGGGCTCAATGATTCTTACGGGCCCCTTGCAACGCAAGATATTCTATGATTCTATGATCTGTTCCTAGAGACTTCCCTGGAATGAACAAGGTTCAGCCATGCAGTGGGTCAGGTCAGGAAATCGATCCGGCTGAAAACACTCTTTATTTAATTTTCAGATGGATCAGCTTTTTGATTTGATTGTACAGGGACCTGGACACAGGCACAAGAGAAATGGCTGTATGTAGCAAGGAAGAAGAGATGTCCCCATTCATCATCCACATTTAAGGCCATGGTTCCCCGACCAGTGTGAGCTACTCAAGAGTGCAGGTCCTACGGGGAGTCCTTGAGAAATGGGCTTCTCAAACGCATGGGCGCTTGGGAAAACCTCTTTGGCTTTTTTAAATTGAATAATCTGTACAAGGTTTCTTCTTGCCGTCCACCAGACTGAAGTATACGGACTGCAAATCTGATTTGACACATGCATTATAGCAGTTTCTTGAAACTTGGCCTCATCTGATGTGGAGACTTGTCTTTGCTGCCATGAGAACCTAATGTAAGTTGATGCAGGGAAGGCAGTAGGTGGTTTCATCTGTCACACCACAGCATCCTCTCTCAAGCTCAGTGATGGCATTTCGGTAACATGAATACCCCAGCTCTGTTTGTTCAAAGTGGTTCAGCTGGAGCTGGCTAAAATCATATTTCTTTGTTACATACATGCTGCATTACCCGTAGGTCCCTCTCACTGCCTGCTGAGAGCTGCCGTGCACCATGAGGAATGACATCCTCAGCATATACCACAGCAGACAATAAAGAGTTGTAGAGTCCTGCGCGTCTTACCCCGGCGTGGGATAAACCTCACAGGTCTGTTACGGCCCTCGGTGCCCGTCTGCTCTCCCACCCCAGAAGCCCAGGGGGATGTTTGTAGTGCTGGATTCTCTCATTACCTGTGTAAGCATTAAGTCCTTTCTGACTCGTGCCAACCTCCTAGTCTGAGATGTTTCGCTGCAGTGAGTCCTGTGTGCCAACCATCTTTTTCAAACAAGATGAACGATCCCTTTCCCTGGCTTCAGCTCTGCTCCCAGTTTCATGGCAGCTCCCCAGGTTCACGTCTTGTGAGAGAGTCAGACTGGGACCTGGTCTAGGGCTGGTCCTGGTGCTCCCAATACCATCAGCATTGGGAGAACAACAAGGAGCTGAATTGCCTGCTGCATTACAGCTGCTTTGCTCTAGCAGAATCTGCAGGCGTTTGTCACGCTTTCTGTCCCACCCAGGCTCCTTTCACTCATAAATTTGCCCAGGAAACAGCCATAGCCTCTTTTCAAGATTTGTTCTTCTCTCCGTCTCCTGGGTGATTCCTCCCTCCTTCCACCCCACCAAGTTGCTTTAACATCCACTTGCTTTTGAGAGGCCCCCCCTCGTAGGTCCTCCAGTACTCCCGATGCTCCCCAGGGTAAGCAGACAAGCCAAAGTAGATTGTATTTTATGGGAATGCATGGGTACAAACACGCAGGCCCCTGCACGTTATTTCCGTCAGAAGAGTGTTGCGCTCTGACTCGTGGTGGTGTTTGCAGCCGAGGCCACCGCCGTGACTGAGCGGTGTGTTGGTTTGGGTTCTGCTGGGTGTCTGCTTCAGGCCACCTGCCATGCAGCGAGCTGGCTGCTCCGGGTAGCCTGCCAGTCTGCTGTGTGGGAAGGTGTCAGGGAGCCTTTTAGTGCGCTGCAAGCTCTGCTTATTAATCCCTCACACCGTGTGAGGTCCATTGATTTGTGCACGCAGCCACGGGGCTTGGTGGGAATGGCATGTACCAAACAAACCAGGGAACCCGACAGAGCTTCTAAATGACTTTCTGCTCCCATACATAGCATATCTGTAAATACCGATGTGCATGGTTAATAGGTTCCATCTACATCAATAGATCAATGCAATCTAAAATAACCAGAAATATCTGAAAATGGAGAGCAGTAAAGGTGAGGAAGAAGAGATTTTTGTCTCTAGGGACTTGCTCTTGTGTAGCTAGCACTGTGTGTTGGTTTGTTTGCATACAGTGTAAGTGGCTTCTCCGTGAGTTGCATGCCTCTATTGCTAAGTCTCCTCTTTTGCAGGAAAGACCGTTTTCTCACTGAAACTGAAACACTGGAAGCAGAATTCAGTTGTTTGGAGGAGAAAATGTGAGATAGACTAAAGTCAACTTTCTGATGTGATTTCCAGGTTCTGAATCGCTTTAGGATAATTGCTGGGGTTAAATGCAGACAAAAGCTACCTCTGCTCTTAAAAATGATCCCTCAAATGGCTCTGCCTTTACATTTCAACAGAAGAGAACTGGGTGTTTTGAAGTAGAGGATGAAAGCACCAAGAGCACAGCCTTCTGTGGAACTTGGAGGAAAAATGGACTCACGTGAGAACAAAGAAGAAAAAGCTGCGTGGGATTAAAAGAACTTCAAACCCACCTGAGGTTTTCTACATTTGCTACATGTAATAACTAGTTCTTCTTTCCAGCCTGCCTGTGGAGCTATTGCTCTTCTTGATATGCGAAGGGGTTGACAGCATGCGGTCCCAAACCAGCCCCTTTCCAACGTGCCCGTTGTAACTGCTCCGCAGTGCCGCCTCTGCCCCCGGGGAACCCATCACACCTCAGAGGCTCCCTCCAGCTTTCCATTCTAAGGTGGCGTTTGTAACAGCAGCTGCATCTTCGCCAGCTTCCCAGAGAGCCAAGCAGTTGAAGCTGATGGATCACTTGCTACGTCAGCTGGAGCTGTGATCGCAGCGGCCTCAAACTGAGTGAAGACTTGGATTATCCCACTATGCCTCGCTTGCTGCTTCAGTCACACAGGACAGAGATGATGGGGTTTCTTGAGGAGTTAGACCATTACTCGTCCTTGGCCAAACTCATGTCAATCTACCAAGCAACCAACAGGACCACCTTCAACTGGACAGACAGCCGCATTGTTGAGTGGGAGAAATTTGCCGAGCTGGCTAAATACGAGCCGGAATCCCAGAAACCAACAGTGAAAGCTCTCCTAATCGTGGCGTACTCTGTCATTATCATCATGTCTCTCTTTGGGAACATGCTGGTGTGCCATGTGGTGCTGAAGAACAAGAGGATGCACTCAGCCACCAGCCTTTTCATCGTCAACCTGGCAGTGTCTGACATTATGATCACGCTGCTCAACACGCCTTTTACCCTGGTAAGTGGCCCGCTGTGCTGTCCCTTCATCCAGGAGGGGACTCTCTCACAAGAATGCTGTGCCTGGTGGTCACACCCTCTCTGTGCATGCTCTTCTAGGACTGAGGCGTGAACCCAACACAATCAAGTCTAATAGACAACTCTGCCAGGCAAGTAAAACACTGTTCAGCAACCTGTGGGCTCTCTTTGCTCCGTTAGACTCTGTTTCTCCTGAAAGTCTCTAAAGTCTCTCCAAGTGTGCCACCAAGCTACAGCAAGAGCTTGGGGGAATGCAGAATAAGTGCCTGGAGGAACGTGTACCTTTAATGTACATACTAGAGAGTCACACTTAAAACTTAGTGGGTCAAAACAACTCACATGTCAGTCATACTCAGGTGACTGGAAGAAAGTAGTCAAGCTTTTCCAGGCTGCCAGCTGGGTAAAGTCTTCAGTGAAAGCCCTCCAGACCTGAAGAGGGGGGGTTGTGTGACCAAAACTTGGTCCACTTTTTCCAAATACAGTTGTTAGTATAATCAAAAAGTTATTACCGCTGTTCACAAATGGTGTTTATACGAATAGGCAGGAGGGCTGCGACAGCACCACTTGTTTAATCTGTGGATTTTGACCTTATAAACTCTTATCTAAAGGTGTTTCAAAATCCAGTGTAGCTAATCTGTCTTTGGGTATCAGGTGGAGCTGCCCAGCCAGCCAGCCAAAACCCACGTGCCAGCTCAGGTGCAATCCAAAGGGTTTCCCCGTGGATTTGTTTTTAGTACATTTGCTGGCTGATGACCTGTTGTTTTCCCCTCAGGTTCGGTTTGTGAACAGCACATGGATCTTTGGAAAAGCCATGTGCCACATCAGCCGCTTTGTGCAGTACTGCTCCCTCCATGTCTCCACACTGACCCTGACGGCCATCGCCCTGGACAGGCACCAGGTAAAACCCTGCCTGCCTGCCGTTCCCTTGCAAGGCTCTTCCCTGTCCGACTCGGTTGAGCCATGGGTTCAAGGTGACCGAATCTTGGGGTTTAAACCCACATCCAATGTGAAGGCTCTACAGCTAAATTTAAAGTCGCCCCTCGTGCGTCAGGGGTAGGAAGGCTTGATGGTCTTCTGTAGGCTCCCAGGTACGGGGCAGGAGGGAAAAAACAAAATGCGGCATCACTGGTTTCACAGGACACACCCAGACTTTCAGTGGAAAAGGGTAAGGACACCTTTTTCAGGTAGTTTGAAAAGAGCCGGGTCCAACCTAGCCCCCAAAGTACAGCAAGGCAAGGTGATTCAAGAGCCTTTGTCTTACATGCGGGGCCTTGAAAGACAGCAGAGCCAACGCTGAGTGCAAAGTGTCACTTCAGCTGTACAGGGAACTTTTCCAAGCTTTTTAGTTTACCACCCAAAACCCACAGAACACCAGTCTGTAGCATGCTGAGCTTAAATTCTGATTTAGTTGCCTGTTGGTTCTTTTGCTCTTCTTACCCTGTTGGGCATTTGCTACACCGTCAAGCTGCAGGACAGCTGGAGTACAAAGGAATTCTGAATCTAAAGTCCCATGGTATAACTATGGGACTAATGCTGGAGCAGTATAAAGGGGAGCAGCAGAGCGGGAAGTCTCTGTTGGAAATACCGGGAGGAGACTTCAGAGCTGCGAGAAGACTGTACCCACCGTCTGCCTGCAGCCTGGCTGTGTCAGCTGCCCACTGTGATAAGTGCTCACTGCATTACCAGTACAGGAAAGAGAGGGCAGCCCAGGCCACGTGCTTATCTCTAGCAATCAGTCTCCTTTCCTATCAGCCAAATAGTATTTTCCAGACTCTCAGATTTTATAAGCTCTTTACCTTTTCATTTAACAAAGAAAATTTCATAAAAGGTTAGTTAATGCCTGAAACGAGGTGGGGAGGACTCAGCTTCATAGGTTCAGCTAGAACAGGAGACATTTCTTTATGTAATTCATTTAAAATAAACAAGCATACCCATAAGTGAAGAGACTTGTGTAGATATCTTTTTTTCCTACCTAATGTAACCCACAATTTAAGGAAAATGGTCCTCACAGAACAAAATAGAGGAAAAAGTTTATTTGAAAGCACTTCTGAGCAGACTGAAAAGTGCAATGTTTCCCATTTTCCAGGTCACTCTAATAAGCAGGACATTTTCCTCATCATGGCTGTCATTTTCTTAGCAGCATTAGATCATGTCAAAAAATGCCTCTGCTGTGTGTATTGGTGGAGGGACTTTACCTTCCCGTGCAATAAAAGTCATGGTGAACTCTCTGTTGCAGGTCATCCTGAACCCGCTGAAGCAGAGGATGTCGCTAACGAAGGGAGCGCTGAGCATCTCTGTTATCTGGCTGATGGCAACCTGTTTCTCCCTACCCCATGCCATCTATCAAAAGCTTTTCCAGTATAACTACAGGTGAGTTATTTCCCCTTCCGAGCGAGCGTGAAGAGGTCTGATAGCCCTCTGTGGCAGTGGCTCTCAGTGGTGAGAGCTGCTGGAAGGGCTCCCAGGCTTGGGGAAGGACATAGTGGAATCGGTGGGAGTTTGTGTGTGGTTGAAATCTCACTTCCCACAGCACAGGCTTGGCCTGCTGGAATTGCCTGGCTCTCTGCAGGGCACGCACATCCTCAGGACCTGGGTTTGCTTTCACCATCGCCTGAACACCTGGACGAGGGGGTGAGGCTCACCTCCCAGCCCCATGCTGGTGGCAGGCTCCGGGCGCAGCCTGGCCGGGGCACGGCAGGTCGGTGAGAAAAACCTTCTCCAGTGTCACGATACCGTCAGGAAGAGCTTTGTCCTGAGAAGGTAATTTTCTCCCGAGGGCATTTCCTCTTCCCTCCTTGCGCTCGCTCAGCTTCTTAGACCTAAGAAGACCATGTCTAGCCAACTTGCTCAGGAGGAAGAGAGAGTCAGAGCTGCAGTTTGAAAAAGAAAGAAAATAGAACTCATGGTATAAACATCTGGTACTGACATTAGCAAGACAGAAGGAACAGGGATGAGGGGACCACCTTTGTGAGTCAGCAGGGCCACGAACCCCGGATCTCCAAGACTTCATATGCTGATTCACATGTTTTAGCTCCCTTGCATTTCATCCATCTGGATTTATGAAATGGCACCAGCCTTCCTTAAAGCTTGATACTCCCCTGCCCAACATTATGTAAGCAAGAAAAGCAAAGTAGAAACCTCCACCTCTTCCTCTGCAGTGAAGGGCTGGTGAGAGGAACAGTGCTTCAACAGGGACACGAAGTCGTCTCTGTGTGCTGCTTTGCCTTGCCCAGCAGAGAAGGGAGCTCTTTGCTTGGCTGAACACAGCAACAGGAGCTATTAGAAGGAGATGAAGTGGAATTTCACATCCATATGAGGACTACTGAAGTATCAGAAGAAAATGAAGGTTCTGATCTAGAGAGAAAGAAAGAAGGGGAAAAAAAAAACCCAAACAAGCAGCTTATCTTCTCCCCCTTCCAGCTGGTCGAGTGATGGCATTCATTGCTGGGAAGTCACCCTCCCCGCCAGGGAGAAATACAGACCCAGAAGATTTGGGGTGGTTTGCCCTTGCAGTCCCTTGTTCCCCCATGGTACCCAACCTGTCCCTCTTGTCCCTACCAGCCTGTGGCACTGCTATGAGTCCTCCTGGCTAGGAAACAGTCCATAATGCTACACAAACTGGTGTTTTTCGTGGTGGTGTGCCATGCTGCTGGTGCCTGCATTTTGCAGGAATGCCAGACCGGAGGCCAAGGGGGTAATCTTACCGTGAGCAGTATTTCCAACCTGAGAGTGGCGTTCCGGGGCGCAGGGTAAGGAGGTAGTAATAGGCAGCAGGAGAAAAACTCCTATTGTAGATACTGAGCTTCTGTATAAAGGACAACTATTTTTCTTCCTACAGCACAGTCACTTCCCTCCCATTAGCATGGCAGGGAGAGTGTTTGACTCCCTGCACAGGCTTTTCATTGCTGTTTGTATACGAGAGGTTACAGAAAATGGGAGTGTAATCTGGGGCTTCGCAGCTCTTCCTTACTTGCGCTTGTGATTGGTTTGACTGAGAGATACCTCTGTGGGGGACATAATATCTTCAACTGCTGAGACTTTGTAAACAAAGTGTTGGGTTACTCCTGTACTCGCATTGCTTTGCAGCTGTGTTCGGGGTATTACTGAACAAATTGCTTGTGAATGAACAAACGCTGCTATCTGTTTCGTGGCACCTGTCTCTGTTCATCCTTCAGCATGGCCAGAGGAAACCGAGCCTCACATTGGCATGAGGCAGCTTGGCGATATAAGGACTTCCAGGACATGCTATTTTCATCCCTGCTTTCCATTGAATAAAAATCGCTGTTGTAATATTGCTCGTAATAGCTCCCGCAGGGCCAGGGGCTCCTGAGAATTGCCACCAGGGAGCTGTTGAGGTTCTGGGGACAGGAGAATGTGGGCTTGACCAGCATCCAGCCTCCCCAGCTGCAGTGCACACCAGTGTGGCCAAAGCCGTGGTCATACCAGAATTCACCAAAACACGACGTCCTGTCTGGTTTTGCTCTCAACCAGCCTCTTCCCTGAAATAACCGTGAGCCTCTCCTACAGCTCCATGCTCCTCTTTTAGAGGGTGGGAGGGAAGGGGGGCAGCGAGGGCAGCAGATGGTTTTTCGATGACCTGTGGGCTTGCTCTGCTGCCCGCTCTGTTCAAATGGTGGTTTTCAGCTCTGCAAGTACCAAAGCATCACCCTTGCTCGGCCTCAGCTGCGCTCCCATGCTGCAGCCCAGACACTGTCCCGAGCTCAGGCCGATTCCGGAGGGGGTGGTCAGGGGTGACGGCCCTGCTCCTGCCCTGTTGCTTCTGCTCTTTTCTTACGGCTTTGCTCTTCGGCCATGGCGGGTCTGACCCCATGCTGCGGTGTCACCTTGGGCGCTGCGCTTGCTTCCCTTGCCAGATCTCTGGTTGCTTTGGCAGGTCCCCTTTGGCGGGCAGGCAGAGCTGCCTGCAGGCAGGGGCTGGCCTTGCCCATGCAAGGTTTGGAAAGAATGATGCTCCCTTCTGCGTCAGTTCGCCTCTTGAGCAGCATCTCCAAGGTCCTCCATGGCCACGCTTGGCAGAGCTCTGCTCCCGTGCCCTTTGTCATCCCTCCGACAGCCGTGCGCAGGCCCTGCTCACAGCTGTCCATTTTCAAGCAATCTTCTATTTGTGGCACAAAAGCCAGCTCTAGAGGTTGAAAACAGGATATTAAAGATATTAATCAATACTGCAATGAATAATGCAGCTTGATGGGGACTAAGGTCTGTGCTGAATACAAGTGGGCAGAGGACAAGTGTTGAAGAGAGAAGGGCAAAATGGAATAAGAGAAAGAAAAACAGGGGGAAAAAATAAAAGAAAAGGAGAAAACATCCACCGGAAAGAAATTTGTGAGTGCTCCTTTTTCCTAATGTTCCACTACTTCCAGTCATCTGCTGCGGGATGTGCAGAGGACAGGCGGTGCTCTGCAGAGGGTGCTGGGCTGCGTCAGCTGAGAGCCACTGCCAGCCCAAAAATGTGGACAGAGCCTGGATCTGCTGGGTTGAACGTGACAGATTGCTGAAGTGCCGTTAAAATAAGCTATCACGTGTAGTTAAACTCAGTTCCTTTGTCAGTTAAGCATCAGAAGTTAAACTGTCAGGCTTAAGTTAAACTTGATTTAAGTGACCGGGTTTTCTAATAATCACTCCTGTTTTAAGATAGGTTTTAACAGCCTGTCTTCTGAAAAGCTGATGGAAACGGGATGGTCGGTACGGGAAGGAAGGAGTGCTGCCCATGCAGGTGGGATCGTGGCTGTGAGACTTTCGCATGGCTGCCAGCAGCCCCTTCCCCTTCCATCTGTAACGGCTTTGACGTCCCAGCTGCTGCAGCAGTTTTCTGCTCCGGCCGAGGGGGTCCTGTGCCTGCTCAGGGCACAGAAAGGCAGGTGTACCCGGGTAGGGCATGGGCTGCAGCTCCAGCCTGGCAAAGACAAGTCAGAGCTGTTGCAAGCGTGCTGCAGCAGCGATCCCAGCACGTGCTGCATCCCAGGAAGGTCAGATCAGTTGTGCTTGGCCAGACAACAGTTCACGCAGCCCACGTGCAAGAGGAGTAACACATCCCAGGATGGGTTTCTGGGTGGGCACATCCAGGGAAACCTGGGCATAATGTGTCCTTCTTCCAGGTGTGTAGGAATCACCTGTGGGACCGGAGAAAAGCAGGAGTTAGGTGGGTCTCACCCACTGCCCTCTTTCCTTCTGTTTTTTTGGGGAAGAGGAGACCGGCACTGCCATGTCTCTGTGCCCGTGCACATGGGGAAGGGGCAGATGCAGCCAGCTCAGTGCTTCTTTCACAGTAGCCCCTTTTGTAAGAATGGGCCACTTGGGCGACTTTTGCAGTGCTAAGGGGGCACGAGGGACCCATTCAATTAAAATCCACTGCAGTTTCTAAGAATTTCTTTTATCAGACAACACAACAATTTAAGGGGAAAGGAGAGAACACCACACAGTAGCCAGGCATATCTTTGGCGAGACAGACACAGAGAACATCATGAGAAGGCTTTCTGGGAAACAGAGGTTTGACTGAGGTTTGTCTTGTTGAGATGAGCAATAACTGGCTTTCCTCTGTTCATACTACAACTCTGAGGAGGTGGTTGTGGGTGGTGTGGAAGCCCCACTGTGGTTTGCCAAATTAACAGCATCCACAATGGCCACATGCTATATATTCTTTGTTTTTCAAGGGAAGCCACAGTCCGAAGTTTGTGCCTCCCTGATTTTCCTGAGCCCGCAGAGCTGGTCTGGAAGTATCTGGACCTGTCTACCTTTCTCCTTCTTTACCTCCTGCCTCTGCTAATCATCACTGTCACCTACACGCGCCTGGCCAAGAAGCTGTGGCTCCGCAATGCCATTGGAGACATCACCACGCAGCAATACATCACCCACCACAAGAACAAGAAGAAGAGCATCAAGATGCTGGTGCTGGTGGTGGTGGTCTTTGCTGTCTGCTGGTTCCCTCTCAACTGCTACGTGGTGCTCATCTCCAGTCTAGGCATCAAGACGAAGAACTCCCTCTATTTTGCCTTGCACTGGTTCGCCATGAGCAGCACCTGCTACAACCCTTTCATCTACTGCTGGCTGAATGAGAGCTTCCGCTCGGAGCTCAAGTCCCTGCTCTGCATGTGCCAGAAGGTGCCTCAGGCTCAGGACAACGTGCTGCCGCCTGTGGTCATGTCCTGCCGTGAGGCGTGGATGGAGCAGGCGAGGCACAGGAAGGGACCTGCCTCGCAGACCATTTGCTCCACCGTGAACATCCAGACGGCCGACACAGACCTGTGAGCTGCAGGGCTGAGGTGAGTTAGCTGGATTCGGTGGACACCAAAGGGCATCTCCCCGTTTCTCCTCAGGAATCGACATCGCTGCTCTGGTGTTTTACCACCGACTTTTGGCTTGTATCATAGTACCACCCCCTTTACTTGATACAGTGGAACAGAGCCCCTCGAGCACCCTCCCCGTGAGCCCACAGTTGCAGCTGCTCCAAGGAGCAGGTATATGTGCAGGGGACACGGAGGTCCACAGAGAGGGTGATTTGCTTTTGGGCCTTTCCCATCTTATTACTCGCAGAGGGAGTGGTACCCAGGTTTCCATCATTGCTCGTGCTGTCCCAAGTCACTGGCCTGTCTCAGCGCTCGTAACACATGCCACAACACAGGGGCTTTGCAGAGCAACAGAAATGGACCCCTTCTGACGTGTTTGAAAGAAGGATTTGGACATCCAGGTTGACTCCGTCCATGTGGAGTTTCATCAGATAATTTATCCCAAAGCCTCCCAGCAGAGGTAAGGGTCAGTCGGCAGCAGCTTCCCCTTCAGGCGGTGCTGCTCCTCCTCCCCTTGCTTGTTCTGCCCTGGCTCTGTCCCACCCTTCCCTCTGCTGCTTCTGGAGCTGCAGAGCCGGCAGCTGGAATCCAGCCCCAGTCAGCAGCAGCATCCTCAGTCGGTGCTCAGGCAGACAAATTTAGTCCATCGAGAATTTCTTTTTGGTTTTATTACAAATGTATTAATTCAGGAAATAAGCCTACGCTGGCACTAAACAAAAGGCCACAAAGTATTTCATCAGGGCCGTAGCATTCACTAACTGAAGAATGAAATCATTCTCCATAACTACTAATTGCTGTAAAAGAGGTTCATTTAAACAATGGAATTGACTCAGACTAAGAGGGAAGATTTTGTTTACAGTCCTGGGAAAAATACAGTTTAATATGCTTGGGAGGTAGGTGAAAAAAAGGATACAGAACAAAGGAAAGATTTAGTACATGAGAGAGAAAAAAAAAAAAAGACAAGGGAAAGAGATATTAAAGGCAGAGAGGAGGCAGAATTGCTACATGATATTGCAAGCAGTGTGGAGCAGTGCCTGGGCACTGGGGAGAAGGAATTAGAAGGATCTCCTGGCCTGGCCAGCGACGTCCCTTTCTCCATATACCACCCCCATTAAAAACTGCACCAAGACCAGTGAGGCCAGACTTCTCCTCCCAGCTTCCCCGGTTGAGCTTGAGCAAGGGACTCCTCTTACCTGGAGAAGACAGACAAAAGATGGGAAAATATTTATTACTTAATTATCCATCCAGACTTTGGGTTGAGTAGTCGTAAGTCCTTTGCTGAAAAAAAAGCTATGTGTGATTTGAGCCCCGACAGTTCCTGGTTAATCCTTCAAAACTGGGTGCTGGTGACTGGTACGTGCTGCGACGGTGGCAGAGGGGCTCTGGTACGGATGCACGGGGGTGGTTACTCTCTGGTCCTCAGACCTGAAATTCATAGGGAAACGCTGTACTCGTAACAAAAACAAACAAACAAACAAACTGCTTTGGATAAAAAATATTCAGGGCTGGTGCGGCCTCACCTGGAGTACTGTGTGCAGTTCTGGGCCCCACCGCTTAAGGAGGATGTGGAGGTGCTTGAACGTGTCCAGAGGAGGGCAACGAAGCCAGTGACAGGGCTGGAAGGTATCTCCTGTGAGGAGCAGCTGAGGACCCTGGGTTTGTCTAGTTGGTGAAAACCAGGTGCTGGTTTTCAGTAGTTCAAAGGGAGTCATAGCCGCTTGGGGTGAGGGATGTTCCTGGTCTACCCTGGCGATAGCCTGGACTGAGCTTCTGCCTGGGGAGGAGGCAGGGGGGACCTGGGTCACCAACGAGGACGTGCTCCCACCACCTTCCAGGGGGAGGATAAGACAGACCAAAGAAAGGAAACTAAGGATTTTTTTTTTTTTTCCCCATTTATGCAGTGAGAAGGAACAGGAGAGCAAGGAGGGGAGGTCCCACTTCCAGGCCACTTGACGCCGCTCGGGCACATCCCTGCACCTCAGGTATACATTGCAATGTCTGCACGAGGAGGAGACGACAGAGCATCATGAGTGGCAGCAGAAATGGGTGCATACGCGATCCCTGAGGCACTCCACTTGGAAAGTAACAATTATTTGAACATGGAAATTTAAGGCAGCCTGCCGCTGGGTGCAGGCACTGCCTTCTCTCTGTAGAGAGCAGGGTCTGTTTTCAAAAGCTGAAAAACATCATTGTGAGTTTTTTCAAAATGTTAAAAGCATCTCTAATTAATGAGCATCACCTCATTTAATTATTAAGAGAAGCTGTCATTTGCCTTTTTACTGTTCCTCACTTTTCATCAGCTTTTAGTGAATGGCTCTCAAACTACCACATATTCCACTCTATTAAAATGTTTTTTCCTCCCTGTGGAAAGGTGGATGTCAGTATGGAGCTTTCAGTTTCCACTACAGAAATGCAGCAGCCCATTTCCACTTAACATATCTTCAGAAGTTTAAGAGACTTTTTCCCCAAAATTGCAAACCCCAACATCCTTCGGTAGCTGTGGCACAAGCTTTGAGCATGAGCTGAGGATGTAAATGAGACACAGTTATAAGGCACAGTGGACAGGCTTCTCCCAGCAACTGGAAAGTTTCCTTTGAGAGTGGAAACATGAGTGATGGCAGCCTTGAGGCAAACCGGGAGATGGCCACAAAAAGCCTGGGAGATGCCGTGTCATATCAGCACAGGAAGGAAAAAAGCCCTGGGAGGTCCTACTGTAAAAGGACTAACCGGAAGAAGCTCCCCCCTCCTCAGAGTCCAGGAGAGGGATGAAAAGCCAGCAGAAAAGAGAGTTTGGCAAATGTTGGGTAAAGCGTGGAGTCAACCAGGGCCTGGCGTGGGGACAGCCCTGTGGCACCAAGGTCCCCACGTGGTGCTTGCTCCGGATCTGGAGGGCTTGATCTGGGCTATTGAACTTCCCCAACATACTCTCACAGGGCCCCTTCAGAAAACAAGGTTTAAACTCACTATTTGCCAGTAGGTAACAGGATTCATGCCAAGTAATAAGTGAAAAAAGAGCACCCATCTCTCTAGTGCCATAGCAGCAGCACTAAGTGAACTGTGATAGCAGCCTCCATCAGTTAATAAGGCAGCTGCAGAGCTTGGTTAGCTGTGTTTCGTGGGCTTGTTTGCTGTTCAGAGTTATTCAACTGATTCAGATAGATACGAAAACCACCCCTGGTGTCACCCAAAAACCCCATGCAGCGTTCAACAAAAACACTCTCCTAAAATTTCATCCTGGACGAGCGTATTCTTTACTTGCTATGTTCTGTTGCCCTGGACAAGACTTTCCAGGGCTCTTTGAATACCACCTGCAAAGCAGACTTTTCACAAAGAAACAACAGAAGATGGAAAATCACACCTTGCCCCCCCGAAAGCTCTCTGTAGCAGCTCAGGGACCTCTGTGGGACCTAACACCCAAGCAGCGGCGCTGGCATGGACTGCTGGCCCCGTGCACAGCCCCACGCACAGCCTGTTGTTCCCAGTGTGCCTTTCCGTCGGCTGCTGTATGAGGTACTGTGCACACAAAACTCACACAGTTTCTAAAGAGATATTTCTTTCTATGTTTTCTTTCAATGTACATACTATATCTTGGGCTCTTATGAAATAACCATAGCAACAACACTAACACAGATTTCTTCAATGAGAACTATTAAGCTATGGCTCTCGCTGTGATTCTGAAATGAAATCTCCTGCTCTGTTGGCAAATTCTGGTGTACAAACCAAGCCAGGGATTAAATCCCATCCCCAGGGCTGGTTTACAGTCCAAGATGGATAGATAGAAATTTTCAGTAATTTCTTGAGATGTTTGCCCAAGAATGCTGGTACAGACTGACTGCTGGTTTCCTCAGAAACAGCCAAATTTCTGGGAAGCAGCAAGCAAACCTTGGAGTTGTACCTGCCCATCATCCCTCGGATAGGAAAGCTGTTCTGGGAGCCCCTGTCACGTCTAGTGGCTATGGGTGAAGTAGAAGTCTCTTGGAAATCTCTTAATCTTGTGTTGAGTTCATCTTCAATATTTCTTAGGTTGGTTTCTTTTTTCCTTCCTTTCTTTCTTTAAATGGCTGCATAATCTTTTTCTGGAGGAATCAAAGACCTCATTCCAAAGAAGTGGGTCTGTCTTTGTGCTCCCTTGATCTTCTGCTAATCCATGTAGTTAGCTATCTCTTGCTGTGAAAAATAACCTAGCTGGTTTTCCTTGGATCTGTCAATCGTAGCATCTCTTCATTGCTGAATTTTTCTCCCCTAAATGGGCATGATGTAAGAGCTGACTATATTGCATCTTCGTAATGGCTTAGCTATCTAGACTGGTAATTATCAATGCCTGAACGAGATTCAAAGCCTTGCACGCTTTGCCCATTGCCTCGAGGCTATTGTATCACTTGAGGATGCCCTGACTAACACGGCAGCACTCTCAGCAGTGTTCAGGCAAATGATAGGACACATGACAAAATAAACTGAGCTGTGTTGTTTGATTTGAGCAAGGCACAGTGACTGAGGGGCAAGAGATTGCATCTCTGCTGAACTGCAGGTGCAATCAGAGAGCTTACTTAGCCAGCGTCTGGAAAAGAGAATCTAAGAAATTCTGCTTTTGCTGAAACAGGTCAAGGTCTGAGCCAACTCAGCAGGTAAATAGATGCTTAAGCCTTCATTAATTTGTCCTCAGACACGTCGCTCGCTTGTGGGCATGGCTTCCTGAGCGGCGCCGGAGGTACAAGATCAATAGGACCAAGAGAGGGCTTCCAAAAACAGGACCACCGCTTCCCGCTGGGCGTTTTCCTCCCCATTCCCAGCAGGGCTGTGCTAGTGGGCTGCTGCGGGTTTTGTGCCCAGAGCCCTGCCCTGGCTGGGGCAGCAGGCTGTGGCGTGCGGGCAGCGGGCACGGCACAGGTTTGCTCTCTGCAGCCCAGCGGTGTGGCAGCCCCGAGGCCGGAGGCTGGGCAGGAGCGCGGGGTGGGAGAAGAGACCCCCGGGAAGCCCGTGCGGTCCGGAGAGCCCTCGTCCTGCTCCGGCGCTGCAGACTGAGCCGTCACCCTGCACCTTTGGCGGCTGTGGTGCTGCTCGCCTTGGCAAGCAGATGACTTGAACCTGTCCCTGGTAGGCAAAGCCCCAGGAGGCAAGACCCCCAGGGTGAATTTGGAGGGCAGATTATGAAAACACCGAGTTACCAGAAGTCTACTCCAGAGAAACTATTTGAGCACACACAAATCAGTATGCAAAGATTCAACAGAGACATGTCTGAGTGATTAACAACCCAGATTTATTAAGGTTAGCTCATGCCAAATGCATCTAACTGCCTTCAGCATAGTTGCTGATGAAGGCGATAACAGAGAACACAGTGCAGGGGATACCTGAATTCCAGAGACAAATCCCCTTATATAGCCCCATCACATAATGAACAAAGAAACCACAAAATGCCAACTAGATTAACAAAAAGCAAGCAGAAAAAAAACCCACAATGAGTCAGAAAATTAGCTCAGGAAGGAGAAACAGAATACGATTATCATCGGTTAGCTCTTCAAGTGGAAAACAGTACCGAAAGGCTGTCCAAAGCATGCTGAAGGAAGAAATGGAAACGTCCTCAGTTAAATCCAGATCAAGCCCTGGGAAGCGGGGCTATAGCTGGCTCAGTGTCAGAGACCATCCTCCTGCACTGAGATACAACTCAGCAGATCGGGTCACTCCCAGACCAGGGGAAGATGAGGGAAGAAAAAGCCTGACCCTCACCCGGGAGGCTCGGATGCAAAGGCACACCCAGAATTAACACTCGGAAGATAATGAGCAGACACCCCCTGCCACCGGCAGCAAAGGAGAGTCTCTCCCTCAAGTCGGGGCAGATGGCTCTACCCTCTCACCGACTGGGGAGCAAACACGCCTGCTTCCCTCAAGCCATCGCCTCCTGTGCTGCGGTAGGGAGAAAAATGCTTCTGATCTCCCCAGACTTTGGATGAAGCCCAAGCGGGAATACTGACAGTGTAAGGGCAGGTTAATGACGCCAAGCACAACGCTGCAGTCAGCTCTCAGTTTAAAGACTCGAGGCTTTTCGCGAAGCTGCCCTGGCCCACCAGGGCTTAGCAGTGATCCCCACCCAAACTCCAGCAGATCTTCTTAAACCGCTCCCCTGAGCTCGCTGTCCAAGCACTCCCAGTGCACACACTCCTTTCCGATGATGACCGCACCGCTTGGCTCAGCCTGATGAGCTTTCTGCGCAAGCAGCCACGTCAGAGGCCATCTCATTGCCGAGACGTGTTGGCAGTGCCGCGTTTGGGGCGTCTGCGTGGGAACAGGACTGGCGTCGTTTGGGGTCACTGGCCGATGGGTTGAGGCAGGAGTGCGGGAGCTGATGGCCGGACACCGCTGCAGCTCAGGCGAGTGCCTCAGCGATGTGCCAGGCCGTGCTGACGCGGCCGGAGGAGGGGGTCTGCAATGTCCGTGCCTGGTGCGCTGCTCCGAAGGCAACCCTTCCTCAGGGGGTTACTACTGGAAGTCTCCCCAGACAGCAAAGCAAAAGCGCTTCTTGCCCTGCCCCCCACCCCCCGTATTTTCAACTTTGCCCCAGTAATAAGGGTTGAATTAATGCATTTGGCCCTTGTAATGAGGTTTTATTCTCCCGTGAGCCCATACTGGCTAATAATGCCTTGTTGAGCAATGCCAAATCGCATGAGGACGCTGCCCTCTGCAATGAGCTGTCAGTGAAGAGCAGCTGTCACTTATCAGAGGTGAGAGGAAAAAAAAAAAGTAATAGAAAACCCAACAGGCTGAGTCCTGCAGAAATGATGTGTCTGATTTTACAATACAATAGTCTGTCACTTGAAGAGACTTTTCCATGAAGGGCCTCATAAAAATCTCCTTGGCAGATAAGAACAGACAAATTGCTTTATAGAATCAGACTCATGGACCATCTAATTTGTCTGCTGGAGACAAAACCAATTGCTTTATGGGACACTGTAAGGGGCAATTATAGGGAGTGTCCCCATTAATGGAATTTCTGCTTATTGCCTTGCAATTAATGCTGCTTCAGAGCATAAAGGTTTATATCCTCTCCAAGTGTCATCTCTATCTAACATGCCCACATGCTTTCATTGTGTACGTAAGTATCTTAATACACACTGTGTCCTGGCAGGTTGTTGAACCTCGGCAATCTCTGGCCCCAAGGATTTCCTCTCTGCAAGGATCTTCAGTTGGTGCTCGTAGCAGAAAGTAGCGACAGTGATTTTCAAAACATCATTTTTGACAATTTTGTGCCATTCTACCAGAACTGCAGCATATTCCTCAGCCAGGTTTGCTATTTCACATCCACACTTGGAGCCAACTTGAGTACTGTAATCAGTGTGATTCCAAGGTGGACAGACTTTGGGTGTTGTTACGAAATAGTTTATGATACGTAATAAAAATGATGGCAGGCAAGTTTTAGAGCAGCAGATATTGTTCCTTTTTTTGAGATGGAAGTGATGTTTGCTTGCTGCCACATCTTGTCTCAGGCAATTTCCAACAGGAATTAAGTGATCACTTAATCAATGACCTAAATCTTTTGCAGCTTCTTTCCCCTGCCACTGCTCGTTTTTATCTTTTATTGCTGATACATGTCAAACAAGGCAGAATTCACAATTACAAGGAGTTCCTGGATCACCCAAAACTTCCACGACGGCTTTACCACAAAGTTCAGGTATTGAAGCGTTGCAATAGACTGGATGACTCTGGGCTATCTGGGAAATTTTTGTTTCCTTCAGAACTGTGATACATTGCTTGGGCCTTTCACATTAAGGTTAATAAACCAAGTCCCTCCTAAAGACTGGAAAGGAATCAACTTTTAGTTTTTACCATTATGGTATTTCTAGGATTCCCTTCATAGTACATTGTCTTTCCTGAATCTGCCTGAACAGGTCAGTTATTTAATAGACTATCTTAATTTTCTACCCTGTTCTTGAATTAAATGCAGCAGTGGCTCTTGCTTATGAACAGTGACTAATGCCAACAGTTCCCTGCATGGAGACGGCAATAGCTACAGCTCCAAATAAATACTTCAACGCATCCCCTCTTCATGTTCACATTTCTATTGCGGGCTCTAGATTTTTTTCCCTTTATTAAATTTGAAGGTTAATTTTAAGAAACCTAAAGCTAAAGCTGACTTGAACATAAGGTTACCCTGCATTCTATTTAAAAGAATTGTATTAAATTGCACTACCTTGCCTTCTATTTAGTGGAATACAAGTATTCTGTTGTCCTTCACAGCTTGCAGGGCATAACGTAGAAGTATATTCATCCTCTAGGTGAACTGTAATGATTAACACAGCTAATAAAGACCATGAATATTTAGCAATATATTCAGACATCTCGGCTATAGATGAGAACAGGTTGAAAATGAACCTTAAGTTTGTTTGATCCCCAGCACTCAAATGCTGTGGGCGCTGTCGTGGTTGTCCTTCCAGCAGCTTCTGGAATGAGCCACTTTTAATGACTCGCTGGTGCCCTCGTGAAATACTTCTGGTGAGAAGCTGGAGGATTGTGTCTTTAAACTGCACATTGCAAATATGATGTTTAGTGCCCTACATTTCTGGTTAGCTCTGGGGACATCAATTCTAATTTAAGGGCAGATTTTTATTTCATTGATGATGTGATTCACACATCACACAAATGGAGGGACGGAACAAAAAGAGAAAAAAAAAAAAAATCACTCTGAGGGTTAGTGACAGACGCAGCTCGGGTGTGCAAGACCTCCCAGCGGCAATTCCTACACTCGTTCCTTCAGCTCCGTCCACGCACCCTGGACGAGCATCCCTCTGACCCCTCTGGGAGCTGATGGGCCGGTCAGAGCCCTGTGCCCAGCCTGAGCCCCCCGACTGCCCGATTTCACAGGGGGCCAGACAGAAACAGTGGGTTCCTGGGGTTTTGGCCAGGGAATTAGCAGCTAAGACGCTCGTCTTAATCCTCGGTGCAACCCTGCAAAGCTACCCTTGCATTTTAAAGCAGCGGGGTTGCTAAACCCTGCAAGTGACAGTAAAGGGAGGCGGGTGGCCTCAGGAATAAGGACCGGCTATGTTCCGTGCTCTTCTTTTCCTCCAAACTCAAACATTATAAAGTCCAGCTGGCTCACGTGTTCTTGCCACACGAAAGATTGTTTGTCACTGCATCCCCTAGGCCTTATCCGAGAGTGTCAGAAGAGCTTGCTCAAGAAGAGGAGAGACACTTCAGCTCTAGAACAGGCTTTGAAGGAAGATTCTCTCCCTTTCACTGTGGGCGAGTTCGCCAATCGGCGCTACCGCCCCGCTGCCAGTGCCCTCAGCCCGGCGCAGCCAGCTGTGGCACAGCTGTCCCCAGGGGAGCCCCGTGCCCAGGGCATGCCTGTGGGAGAAGCACCGCGGCGCAGGTGTGCCCAGGCAGAGTCCGGCCCGCAGCACAGCTGACCACTTGCAGACTGGGCTAAAAAGGGAAAGTGGAAAAAAAAAGAAAAGGGAGGACTCTGGCAACATCGGCTTGGCTAATATCCCTTGTTACAGCAACTTAGAAACAGAAAATAGCACAGAAAGCCCAAATATCATGTAGGTTTTTTCCATGATTTTTATTCTCCATATTCTTAGAAAAACTAAAGCTCTTGTAGAAAATGTAAGAGTTCTGTTTTACAACCTTTTATCCGTTTGCTCCTTTGAGCACTTACCGTGGCAAGGCATAATGTTTGGTAAGTGAAGACCACTCACTGTATTTTCATTATCTTAGCCCATTGGCATAGCAGCCAATTAATAGAATAGGAAATGACATACAGGCTGTGGACAAAGCTGAGGAACTCCAAGGAGGAAAGGCAGAGGGAAGGGATGCTTTATACTAAGGTATCGTTCACAGGAGTGCGTTGTGCGGGGAGCTGGACCCAAACAGAGACCCGGTCGTCTGTGCAGGCAGCTCAGGAGCCCGCCTGGTTTCGCCAGAGGCAAAGGTAGCGCTGACAGTGTTTTGTTCCTCGTCTCTTTGCTGGCCCCCACATGGTGATTCCATGTTTGGCACCGAGCTTGTGGAAACTGAAATGGTCACACCATTTAATGGCAGTCTAGTTCCTGCTTGTAAAGGATGCTGAGATCTTCCTGGAGCCCCTCTCTGGGGGGGGTGGGGGGGTGGTGGTGCGTGGACACAGTGTCTCGTACCACCACAAATGGTGTGGAAGGGGAATGCCTGCAAATGTTGCTGCAGGTTGCGTGCTCATTGGCACGGGCTGCTGGAACCTCCGGGGAATCTACCGCCGGGAGGGTGAGAGCCTGCATCTGCCTTAGCCGGCAAGCGAAAGCAAAGTGTTCGAGGAAGTTATGTTGGGCTTTACCGAAACATTCTGCTCCAAAACATTCTAAAACATGGCTGTGAAGAACATGAGAGTTGGAGAATCAAACAGTAAAAAAGTAGGAAATTAAAGCTTCCCATGAAAATTGGCATTCTTGTGCCTATGCGTCATGCTACAGGTCCTGCCATTTTCAGCTAAATGTCAGCCAGATACGATTAATGAGATCTTATATGTGTACGTCTGTATGAAACGTTTTCCACTAACCTCATTCTTGGGAAAAGCTTAAGTCTTTCATGTGGAGTTTTCCAATAAAACCATGATGAGTGTGAGGCAGAGTACGGTAAAAAAAAAAAAAAGCCATGGAAGTGACTTACGCGAGACACAGTTAAAGGCCGAGCAAACCCGAGTGCTTTGCTGGAAAGTAGCGCTCCCAGCACCTCGCGTCCAGCCCTGCCTGGAGCGCTGGTGTGTAGTGGCCAAGTGACGACGTGAACCTTCAGCACTCACGGCTCTCCCGCACACGTCTCCTGCTTCCTCCCCTTGCAGCCCCCCAGCAACTCCAGCTTTCCACCCCGGTGTCCCTCTCCTGCACCCCACCTCTCTCTTAGCCTCTCCTCCCGGCTCAGCTCGGCCAGGCAGTCCCAGCTGTCCCCCTGCGCTGGTCTCGGCTTGTGCCAGACCACAAACAGCCTCAGCGGCCAAGCCTGAATCGATTTACCTATTCTTTCTGAAGCCAAGTTGTCAAATTTTTTGTTTTGCCTTTGCGTTTCCCTGGTCATTGCAGAGGAAGGAGAGACTGAGGGTGACGGTGGGAGGAACTGCAGTACTTTCCTGCTTGTTGTTTTAAGCCTCTGCCCCCCCCTCCCTATGCAAAGTGGCGCATATGAGCCTTTCCTCCGTGACGTCTCATTTATACTGATACATACGTATGTACGCGTACACCCCCCGTGGCTGCTGGGATGCCGTTTCAAATACCTTCCTGTGGCGCGTGTGCCGTGGGACAGGAGCACATCTCCGCGGTGCCCGGGGCGAGGGGGTGCACGCTTTGGGAGGACCCTCTCGGGCACGACCAGGGCGAGGCCTCAGGGAGGGGATGGAGCAAGGACCGAGCCTCGCCGCGTGCCCCGGGTCCTGCAGTGCCCACCGAGCAGCGTCAGGGTCGGGGTCGTGTCCGACTCGTCCGGCCTTTGAAGGTGTCTGGGGCGAACACCCTGAGGCATCGCGTGCTCGCTGCTCCCACTTGTTTTAAATTAACTGTAGGAGGTAAGAAATTAGGAAAACCGGCCCTATTGTTATTGTGTTTGATTGGGGTATTTATTTGTAATCCAATAATTCCTTAAAACCAGCTCAGAGGAGGATGTGAGGCGGAGTTTGAAGAGGTATTGACTGGGTTGCAAAAACACTTCATTCTTTTGCTAAAACTCTGCTCCCCAATGCAGCTGCATTCAAATCCAAAATCAGCCCATTATCCACCCTGTTGGCTTCCCTTAACATAATAATTGTCACATAGAACTAGGCTGGCCAGTCTCAAAAAGCTTCATTTACCACCAGGACTCAGGGAAGGAATAATGGAATTTCACTGGGATAATAATGTATTTTTCACGGGTAGTAATAATTATTGGCATTGGGTTGTTCCTGAAGACAGAGTGTTTGTTTTTCATCAGCAAGGCTTTGTGATTGGAGCTGCAATATTTTCCCTTAAAAATGAAATTCTGCTGCCAATAAAAGGAATCAAGCTCCCATTTTTAATCTTTTTTTTTTTTCTTTTTTTTTTTTGGTGGTGGTGGTGGTTGTTAGTCCCAGTTTGGTTCCACTTGAGAGGGTTTGCTCTCAACAATGTCTCCCTAATCCTCTCAATGCTATGCCCAGTTCCCCAGCTCTCCGAGCGTGCAGCCAGGGCAGCGTGAGCCGGTGGGGGGGGTGTCCCTTCTTCAGATTTGGAGGGAATCTAATGGCAGAGACAGTCCCCGGGCCTGGGTGCGGTTTCATCTGCCCAGCAAAGCTGTGGGGTGATATTTGCACTTACTGCACGGGTCCTGCAAAACAGCTGGAGACGCTGGCACCTCAAACACATGAACCACGAAGCTTTTCAGCTGCTTTTTTGAAAACTGCATCTGGAGAGACCCTGTGAGCCTGCCCACAGGTTTGGAAGGTAGAAGGAAAATAAATTTCTGCCTCCTGGCAGACTCATTCAATAATTCAATAATGTGCTGTAAAATGTGTGTTTTCATTCACTTGTAATTGCCCTTGTGTCCTGCAGAGAGGCAGTAACATGAGAACTGTGCACACAGGGGAAAGCCTGTGGAAAATGCAAAATGGGAAAAATCAGAGACCAAACAATAAAAAAATCATCTGTGGGGAAGGAGAGGAAAGTGAAGAAGGAAAGAAACTTGGGACTGGAAATTCAGTTCTCTCTAACGGATTTAAGTCTTCATTTTTAGCAACCGAAATTTAATTGTCTGTCCTCTAGCCCCTTATGCAGAGGAGACAGGAGCACACAGAAATTGGTGCAGGCTGGATTTAAAAGGGTCGGCGCCACAATTACTCTGTCAAGGAGAGCATGGAGGTGTAGGGCTGAGCAAGGTGAGCCCAGCGGGAGAAGTGGTTTATTATGGCACTAAGTGCAACCGGCACTATGTGCAACCGATGCCTACGGGGACGAGCCATTCCCACGCGAGCAGTGGCAGAGCACAAGGGAGCTGAGCATCACCCGAGCCTGTCCCTCCTGACATGAAAACGAGCTGAAATCAAATTACCGGCTTTCTCCTCGAGTTCACCCCTGTGAATCCCCATCTCTCCTCGCCATCGGTCCCCCCAGGGTTTCTGCGCTTTCCTGCTCGTAATGGACGTGCACGGGGAGAGCAGCGCCGGACCCTCTACCGCAGGCAGTCACTGCATCGCTGCTTCCACCCCTCACCTAAAAGCCTCCACTGCTGCTGGGCATAGGGATGGGGGGGATGCTCGGAGCATGGCCCTGGCTCTGCTCCCCCCCCGCCAGCAGGGGCTGCATGGCTGGGGACAACCTTGCACGCTGGGGCACTGGGCTGAGAGCAGGGACCAGCCGCAGGTGCCAGCATGGGGAGAGCCAGCAGCACGTTCCTCCTCTCCTGCATGGCTGTCCCACCCTTGGGTCCAAGGACAGCCTGTCGCAGGTGTTTGAAGGAAATCTTTGGAGGAATGTAGTTTCCTTACTGCTCAGCCTCCGAGTCCAGGTGCCGTTTGGTGCCTGGCTGCCTACGTAAATTCTGCCAAACTATTCATGCCGTGTAAGTAGATGTTAATGACTTGGCTTAAGGTACCCTCTACTGACATAAAAATTCGATGGGACAGTTTTCAACCCACCTGAAACACGCTCTGAACGTTTGTGAAAGATTCCTCTAACTGTCATGTAATCGAATGCAATCAGGCGTCTGCGTGTGCTAATGGAGCAACTGTGCCAGGTCAAACCGCCGCCAAGCTGCGCAGGGCTTGTCTCCCCTCGCTACGGCTGGGTTTTCTGCCTCTCCTATTCATGGTGGCTCACTTTTCTCCAGGCCCTGTTGGTCCGTGTTCAAACACCATAGCTTTCTATAGGGTAGGCAAGAAAATGAAGTGCAAAAGCAGGAGAGCTGCCAAAGCACTCTTCATCATTTCTGCTATTTGCTTGCTCCACCCCAGCGATGCCATTTAGTCAAACCCCCCCCCNCCCCCCGAGGAGCACGTGCTTCCCTCTTCTGACCCTTTCCTACAGAGACAAGGGCAGCCTTTCTCCGGTCACGCTGTCCCTTTTCCTGCCCTCTCCTCCCTGTAAGTACGGATTTTTGGTCTGTATTTTAATGCAACGTTGTTTTTAATCCAAATCATCCCAGACCAAAGATGGACAAGCAAACACAGGGTTTCAGGAAAAAGGTCTTACTGTGAAAGCACTTGCTCTGTGCCTCCAGCATCTGTGCAAGAGGAAAACCTTAGAAAGCTCAACTGACTTAACTGTTCGCAGGTCACGCAGTCACTGTTAATACAGGGCTCATTAATTAGCCTGGCTCTTGCTGTAGGCTGCCAAGCCGGGTTGCACCCAAAGCATTTCATTAGCGGGAACATCTCCTTCGGCCTGGCCAGACCTCTCCATCAGCTCCCCTTTGCAACTCTGCTCACTGGGCAGAAGACGTGCCCTCAGATGGGAGTCCCCTGTGAGAAGAATGCAAAGAACTCGCTTGACTTGCAATAGCACCTCAGCAGGTCTTAGATAAAGTCTGCTCAGGGTTTACTGGTCTACACAAGGACACAGAGCCACTGGTTTCCACCTCCGCCGTTACTTCGTCAGGGGATGCAGGTGATGTATATCAACACCCACGTTCTTTAAAGCAAAAACCAATCGGTTGGGAATATTTGGCTTGGCAGGATCACGGGCTGCAAGCTGTGGCTGCTGTGAAAGGCAGGACACCCGTCTGCATTCCTGCTCCAGAGACCAGCTCAGGAGAATGCCCAGTGCACATGCCTCGTGTGGGCCAAATGGCATTTACTGGCACCCTCCTCTGGCACCGGAGGCTTGTCAAGCAGTCGGTCCATGTGCTTTGAATGCCTTTGTACAGCTTTGCATCCCAGCTGGAGATGTTCCTCCTGGAGGCAGTTGAGGTGAGGACCCTGTGTACCCCAGCATCTTGCTATGCTGCCAGCCTCTCTGCAAATTGTGGCTGATGAGGCAACAGAACGGGAGAGGGTAGGAGTCAGCCTTGTTCTGACCACCTTGGAGCTGCTTTTCAACCCCACACTTCTCTGCTTGCATGGAGTACGTATGTTCCTTCTGCCAGCTCTGTTCCACAGACTCTTATCACAGTGCTGAGAACAAGAATCCCAAGTACTTTGAGGGGAACACGGTTTATCATCGCTCCTTGTGTATCGGCCAAAAATGAGGCGAGACCAGACAACACAAATGCTCTGAGGCAAGGAGCAGAGCGGGATGTAAACCTCTTGTTCACAGGGAGCTCCTGGCTTGGGTGTAAGTGTCTGCTTTGCACGGGAGTGGTCACCCCAGGGACTTCTCCAGAAGAGCAGACCCTTGAGGTAGGGCCAAACCCACCCACACCTTACCTACTGCAGCATGTCCAGTCCTCAGACACCTGGGAATGCAAAGTCCTGGATGGTTACAGCCCCAAACCCAGGAGTCACTCGAAGGGAAGGCAAGGCGTACTCGGAATTCCCATCCCAACAGCGCGCAAGAGGCTGCTCTCCCAACAAAGACACCTCTGGGGCTCTCCTCCAAAGACAACCCTCCTGCAGCGTGCCAGCGGCCTCAGGCAAGCTGCTCGGCGTGGGCTGGGCTCTCGGCCCAGGTCCCAAGACCTGCCTCACCCGTGGGAGGGCTGGGCTCCTTCGGAGCCTGCAGCATGCCTGCCTGCACCATCCACCTCCGGTTCTACTCAGCGCAGGCAGAGACATTAGGATCACTTACCCCTTGCAGACCTTCAGCAAGGCTGGTTGCTCTCAGTGCAGCAGCAAGTTCATTTCACTGTTAACGTGGCATGTACTATTTCGAGCATCTGCGAAAAGAGCGGCCCCCACGCACGCAGGGAGCTCCATGGAAAAGGCTTCTTTGGAAACCACGCACGCTAAATGCTTCTACTGACACTATGGTTTTGCATTTTGTGATGAATGACTGGTTCTTCTGGGCCTTGATCTCAGAGACCGCTTTATCCTCACCTACTGTATTGTGTTAACGGCAGAGGTGCAGCTAGCGATGCAGGACTGCGTACACCCGCATCGCGTGTGAGCGGTCTTCACACTGGGAATGAGTTGTAGCACTACAAGCACCTATCAAGCCTGCGAGAGCTGGGAGAAGTATAATAGCTTTAATTAGAAAAGAAAATCATCATATCCTTCATTCTAATAATTATTTTAAAGAACAGACCAAGTGTAAGGGCATGAACAGACTTAACGAGCACTGTAATTACTGAGTTTAAAGAACGACTGTTCCTCAGCAAAGCTTCAGGAACTTGGGCATCGTTTACGGGGTCTCTGCCTCCTCCCCAGCCCCAGGCCGCGCGATGTACCCCGCCTGGGATCTGACCCTTCTGAGGAAGATTAAACCTGCGCAACAAACACCAGCCGATGCCCCCCGGCTGGGGCAGGCACCTCACGGGGAAGGGGCTGGGGGCCGCGGCCGCCCCCCCTCCAGCCATTCCTGCCCCATTCCCACGCCAGCGTCACGAGGTCACGACGGACCCAGCTACAACAGCATCCCTCTTTGAAAAGTGCCGCCTGCCCCTGCCAGACGGACCCTCCACCAGACCCGGCGGCCAGCACACTCGGCCGGGTCCGCACCGCACGGCGTTTGCCCGCACCCGCGGGCAGGCAGGGGGGCTCGGGGCCGCGCTCGTCCGCACGCTCCTGCCCAACGGACAGACCCGCAGGCAGGAGGGGAGAGGAATCAAAACGCAGTGAGCATCACCACCTCCGGCTCTGAAATTTATTTAACTACAAACACAGAGCATTCGAGAGCACCAGGGCTGGGAGGAATGTGGGGCACGCACACACCCCTTGTTTTAACAAAAAGGGCAGGAGCTTCAGCTACTGCTTTATTTGAATACAGACATCACCCCAAAAACAACAGGAACAACTCTACTTCAGAATTACAATGGTAATGACATGGAATTTACAAAAATATAAATAACCTATTCATAACCTTAAAGAAAAATAACATCCACCATAAAAAAAAATACCATGTATTCCCCTAGGTAAACCATGGCTACAGAAATGTATTTATTATTTTTCTAAAAAAAGCACCAGAGTCTGCATTATTAAGTAATCCAAAACACACAGGGCATTTCCCCCTAATACTCGCAGACTTTTCTAAGTGTGCCCCGATGATTAAAACTGAGTTTTCTTCAGGATTGCCTGCTTCTGTAAGAGCAGATTGAAGGTACAATTCTTATAAGCACCCTGTTCAGGAAAAGCACCCAAGGATGTACTAATTGTTCATTTTAATTAACACTTTAATAAGATTTAAGTATATGCCTATTTTAAGTCTACACTTAAGAGCCTTCCAGAACAGGGCTGGATTTAAACTTATCATATAAATTCCTCTGCAAATCAGACTTCCAGACAAGAGTGGTGTCAAGAACAATCACTTGTAAAAAAACTAATCCCACTGCATAAGAATATTTTCACTGTTCAGCCCCAGCTAAAGTTTGCACAGATGCCGAATTATTTGATTTCTTTAAACTCTTTTTCAGCCATGCCAGCTTGGCATTAACAGCTTCCTGACGCTGCAACGTGAGATCCAGCGCTATGGGAATTTCCTTCCCTTACATTCCATGTATTGTGCTGAAAATACTATTAAAAAGCAGAAGTCAAGTATCAAGACCATTGGTTCCCAGCTAAAGGAATTCGCTGCCCAGGGACTGCCGCCGTTTCTGCCGTCCAAGTTGCAGCGTTATTGCCCGTTTTCAGGCTCTCGTGGTTCCCTGTCTCCCGAGGGCTTCAGCTGGGCTTGTGGCAATCTGGCCAAACGGGTCCTCAGGGGGGCGAGTTAAAGGCCACCTGCAGAAATTTCGGCCCATGTAAACACAGCTGATTTTGTCACCACAGCTGGAAGGGGGGGGTGCCCGTCGCGGACACCCGTGAGAGTGGGGAGCAGCCGCTCTTGGGTGGGAGCTGCGGGGGGGCTCCACCGCTGAAAAGCCCCGTCCTGCAACACCCTCGCGTGGGGTCAAGCCTCCCCGGAGCACCAGCCACGGCGACTCGCACCGAGACCACGTATGAGGCTCTGGGCGGGACCAAGAACAGTTAAAAGACCCTTAAAAGCACCCCTGCCCCGCGCTGCCAGCTCCTGCCACCCCAGCGCAGCAGGCAGCGCGCCCAGCGGCACGGCTGGGGCTCGAGGGGCAGCACGCGGAGGGGCACAATCCTGCCCTATGCACCGCGTACGGCACAGACCCACCCTACACACTGTATAGGGCACGGCGCACGCCCACCCTACGCGCCACCTCCTCAGCCTCGAGGCAGAGGTTGAGTTTTGATGGTGAATAATATTGCTCAGACATCAAACAGCTGAAAAATAATAGTTTACCTTAAAAACTACGAAGGGAATGGGGATGACTTCTTTAAAGGGAGGAAAAAAAAATTTAAAAAAGAATCCATCCAATGGGTCCAGAGCCCACCCACCGGTGTGTCACCAGCAGAACTGCTCAGCACGCGTAGAAGGGACAAACGCGAGGGCCCGCAGCACGCACGAGGGACGATGTCCTCACGATCCACCGCTTTTAATTGAACAGCCGTTCCTGCCCATCCCTGGCTCCCGACGCTGCCTTGGGACAGGGGGAGGCCAGCTCGTGGCTCTGGGCACCCTGACGGACCACCCACTGGTGGCACTGGTGACAATCGCACACAGGGACACGCGGGACAAGCCACCCACCCGGACCAGATCCAACTTCAAAGCCAGAGCCGGCGAGTTGAGCTGCATGAATGCTCTGACTCAGACGCTGTAGGTGAATTTATCTTCATTCCCGCTGGAAGTGACTAAGCGTGTCCACAGAGGGATTAAATATTTACTCGATTTTGTTACGTGATTAATCCAAACGCTCTCTCCCTGCCGCAGATAAACCTCAAACGAAAAAACCCTGACCCGGGGCTATGTTTGCTTTAGCAATACTTTTCCTGACTGCTCTGTAATGGACCAAGCATGTAACGAGAGCCTGACTAGCCCCAGCCTAAAATGGGTACAAGGTCTAATACTTCTGGGTCTTGCGGAGCAAAGAGGAATAGAACGACCTTGACTTTGGAGGAAACAAACAGCAGGGGAGAGAAAGTGTCACAGCCAGCTGAAACTGCCCGTGCCTCCCCTTATCTAACCACATCCTGAGCGCGTTCAAGTCTTAACAGCATTTAACAGGGAAAAGAAAAAAGAACAGCAGCTATTAATACCCGCGTTCGGGCAGGTCTGAGGAAAGGGCTGCCTTCCCAGAAGGTCGCCCGCTTTTTCCAAGTACTGTGGTCAGATAAAAGGCAAAACTTGGGAGCTCGGCTGGGGATGCCCGGCGGGTGCCCGGGCGGGCGGCAGGGTAACAGTGCCACTTGCTGGCGACCGCCGCCGGCATGGCCACGGACACCGGTGACAGGGGAGAAAGCAGAAACCGCTCGCCGGACCCAGCCGCAGCGTTGAGGGACAAAGCAACGAAGCGAGTGCCACCGGCTCAGCCCCGGGGGTCCCGGGAGAACCCAGGGTGATGCTATTCGGATGCCACCTGAAGGTGCCTGGCGTCGAACCGCCGGTCACGGAGAGCTGCGGGTCGCCGGCGCCCGCCGGCTGCTCCGCCCGTGACCTCAGCAGGAACGGCATCCGTGGCCGGGTGCCGGCACCGCCGCCTTGGCCCCACGCCGGCTGGCAGCCGCGCCGGGGCAGCTCCCCACATGCCTGGCCGCCCCCGCGCCGCCTCGCCCTGCGCGCAGGCACTCGCCCCCGCCGGACATGCCAGACTGCAGAGACCGGCAGGAGCAGCGCTCGGCTCCGGCACGGGCTCCTGCCGCATCCCCCCAAGGCCCGGCCGTCGGGCCGCCGGCAAAACCCCGTGTAATGCCCCAGAGGCTGGGGGCAGATTCAGGAGAACAGCCCGGACACCTGCAGCCACCGGCCCCGGGGGCACAACACCCGAAATCAGGGGCGCCCAGCGCAGGCGGGACCCTTGCAAGCTCCGACAAATCCTCCAGGAAGAAATTAAAAGCAGAAGGGTGCTCCCCTCCCTAGCAGCTACTCCCAGAAAAGAGAAAATTAGGTCATTTTTAGGCAGGGAAAAAAAAAAAAAAAGAAAAAGATTATTTTAAAACAAGGCAGCTCTGCCATGACCGGCAGAGGGTCGTCACCGCTGACTGTGATGCAGCCACGGTCACGGCTTCAGCCTCCAGCTGCTGCCCGGCGCTGGCTGCTCCCTGGGGCACGGTGGTGAAGCAGCCGGGTGGTTTGCAAAGCCTCGGCGTGCGGAGGCGGCGGTCAGCAGATGTCTGCGGGACTGGGGTGCACGGCAGGAGCCCGGAGACTGAGCCAGCACCCTCCCCAGGCCGGCAGCCACGGCACCGAGCTGCAAGAAGGACATACGTCAACCCGCCCTGGGGATCGGTCTGAGACTCCTGCAAGAAAACTGCACCGCTTCACAAAAAGGACACGAAGGGGAAGGCGCCAGGGCGGCACAGGGAGACCGAAGGCCAGAGCCCGGCGCAGCAGCCACAGCCAGGTCCTCTGCCGAGGACCGTCTTCAGCACAGAGGGAGAGGAGCGAGCAAAAAGTAAACTTGGAAAGTGGCAACCGGCACCCAGGAGAGCAGAGCACGGGCCAGACGAAGGACAGGAAAGCTGGAATGGGAGGGAGGTGATGCCCCGTAGGAGGGTGGCTGCCTGCGGAGACCGAGCCCCGGGGCCGAGGGACCCCACGCCAACAGCGGCGGCAGCACGGGGCTCACTGCAGAGCGAGAGCACCGCGGCGCGGGCAGCACAGCGACCGACGGCACTGCTGCCGGACAAGGGGGTCACCTCAGCGGGAGAAAAACGGCCTCCGGAGGGGCCTGAGCGAACCCTCCCGCGGGGAGGCTGGGAGGAGGCATGGCTGCGGCCTCCCGCGCTCCCCCGAGGAGGGACGCTCCCTCTCGTGTCCTTCTGTTCTACGACGCAAAGACCATCTCCACGTACTCCCCGTGTGCACACCAGAGAGACTACGTGACCGCAGGGCTAGCGGATCCTCTCCCGTACCAGTACACACGGTGCCTGGAGCTTCCTCCGTCCCTTCCCCCTCCTTTCTAGCGCTGGCGGCCCTGAGCCTGGCTGAGCGCAAAGTGGTCGCAGAGCAGGAGCAAGGCATCGAACCGCTGGAGCTGCTGCAGAGCTTGGGCCAGGAGTGGGATGGTGACCGCGTCTCCCGAGTAGGTGAAGTGAGCGACGAGCTGCTCAAATCCAGATATCCGTCCCAGCAACTGGGGCGCGACCCCCAGCTCCAGGGCCACGTGGCTGAAGTTCTTCACACCGTTCAGGGAAGGGTCCAACAAGAAGGCAAGTGACTGCACCAAGGAATGGGGCAGCTCTGCTACTGGGAGACCTGTACAGCAACACAGCAAAGCAGGGTTAGAAACCGACCCACCGGCTAGAGTAAGGATAAACAGAGCAGCCAGACTCCAGCCCCTGTCCCTGCCAAGCAGGCGAAATGCCACCCTGCCAGGGCAGGTACCTCCTCCAACATCACTTTCAGAGCTCGGCCACATGGAGCTGGCTCAGTCCCGGGGAGGCTGGTAACTGGTGACAACTGGGCATCCATCCGCCACCCACCCGCAGGCCATTCAAGGCAGTATCACAGAGAAATCTACCCTGTGAACTAGCACCAAAGGCCACCAATGTCCCCGTGATGACTGGCACCTCCATGTAGCTGTGGTGGGCTTCTGGAGGAGCTCCCTTCCGAGAACCTGCCTCCCTCCGCTACCCCAATACATGGAGAACAAAGGCGAGGCTGGAAAGACACCTACCCTTCGCCGTGCTGCTGATCTGTGTCACGAGGCTCTGGGCGTCATCCGCCTGGCAAGACAAAGACCCCAAGGTTGGCGGCAGTCTGGTGAGAACAGCAGCGCCCGTCACTGCTCCCAGGGCCGTCACAGAGGCTCAGGGGAAGGGTGCTTCTCCTTCCAGCACTGCCATCCCACGGAGCCAACGACCTCCTCGGGATGCTCCAGGGCCTCCCAGCAAACTGCTTCCATAAACGGTCACCTGGAGCTAAGCTGTTAAATGCATCTCTCTGCCAGACATTTTCTGAGCCTCAATGATGTTAGTCACCGGGTTCATTACAAGCTCACCAGAGAGGGAGGAGGAACCAGCTCCCCCCACTGCCAGGTCAGCTTTCTGGAGAGCAAGAGGACTCAGTAGAGCACATCAGTTAAAGATATGCTTATACATTCGATAAACTGACTCATCTTTTGGGTGTTTGAAACTGGCCCTGCAGGTCACATCTCCATGGCTGACAGCCTGTTGAGCGACACATCACTAAACATCTGGCAAATCTTTTTTGGCAATTACCAGTTAGTTCCAGATATTAATGAACCTTTGCCTACATCCCTAGTCCATCAGCGAGCCCAGCACCCTGTGCCCAAGCCCCGGGGGTCCAGTGGCGGTTCGGAGGAGCAACGGGGCTGGAGGAACTTACCGGCTGCTCCCCGCTTTCAGCGGTGGGATTCGGGAAGGCGGAGGGCAGGTGCCGGGCCCCCTCCCGCCCTGTGCCACCGCTCTCTGCCAGGTTCCTCTGCGCTGCCCGGCTCGCCGCGTCCTCCGGCCGCTCGCCGCCCACAAACTCCGCCTGGGTGGAGAACTTCTGGAGGTCCAGCTCGGTGCACTCCACCGGGGCGTGCGGCCACTTGTGCTGCATCTCGGAGGCGCAGGAGGAGAGGGGGGCCAGGGCCTCCGCCGTGCCCGCCTGGCCCTGCCTGGGGTCGGAGGGTGGCAGGACGCCGGCCAGGCAGTCGCCACGGCCTGATGCCCGGATGAGGGGCTGGCTTTCCAGGAGGCTCCTGCCCAGCTGGGCTTTGGAGGCAGCGCTGACCGCGACGGCCGGCGGCAAGTCCATCTCCGGCTGGAGAGAGGGGAGCTGGAGACCCACGGCTTCCCCATCCGAAATGAACTGCACCGCTTCCACGGGGCCTGAAACCAGAGACCGGCACGGCTGAGCGAAGCCCAGATCTGCCCTGGCCCCCTCCGGGGGAATCTGCCAGCCCCGCCATTAAACGCGTTGGCCCAGGGCCTGCAGGCAGAGCTGGGAGCACCCTGCCAGAGGCCAGACCCTTGTCCCCTGCACCACCACTGAGCAAAGGCACTTTTGTGCCTTTCTGCAAAGTTTTGAGCGGGGTCGATTCCTCCCCAAGTCGCAGGAAGAGCGGGAGCGGGCTGTGGGGGCTCAGGAGCCGCCAGGGCTGCATGCCAGCATTTCTGGTACAAGGTCTGCAGGCGTTCGTTAAGAGAGGTCCCAGATTTCATGTTGGTGGGACCTGGACACCGACCAGCTCCATCCTTCCTGCCTAAGGGCATCTCAGTAGGCCCAGGGACCGTGCGAGCTGGAGCCCAGCACCACCCTCCCTCCCTGCAGAGAAAGTGGAGGGCGGCAGGAGCAGGTACCTTCTGCCTGCCTGTAGCAGGGGCTCAGGTTCTTCACACCCAGGCAGCAGGGACCAGACATCTGCTCCTCACACAGGAATCTGCCGGGCGCCGCAGCCGTCGGGAACATTGCTCGCTGGCCTGAGAAGTTCTGAGTCCTCAGGAAGACTTGGAGGATAGAGGAGAACCAGTCTGAGCGAAGGCTTGGCTTCTTTCCCCAGCACATCCTCAGCCGTGCGGTATGTCTGCCGGCGAGGAGGCGGGAGCCAGCAGCTCCCTGGCACACTGCTGGATGCCAACGTGCCCTGAGCCCAGCCACCAAACCTACTGCCCTCTTCCCTCACCAGTCCTCCGGTCCTGCCCTGCAAAGAGCCACTCGGCCTCAGCCCACCCCCGAGAAACCCCAGGAAGAGAGGATCGCCAGTTCTGACTGCAAAACGGCATTCTCCTCCCAATTCTGGTACTAAGGAGGAGGGAGGCTCCTCCGTGTCTTTGAGCAGGCAAAGCACAAGAGAGGTCCCGCAGATGTAAAAAGCAGGACGAGGTGTTTATTCCTTGTGAGCAGGGGAACACTTGGGTCACTGTGTGCTGCAAGAGCAGCAATGCTAGGGGCAATGCTCTACACAGTGAGAAGGGGGCCACAGGCATGTGTGACCAGCAAAAGGAGAAGGAGGAGATGCGCTGCAGGCTTTGACTCACCTCGCTGGCACTGGCTCTTCCAAAACCGCTTGCAGTAGATGATGGAGAGTGCCAGAAGCACCAGTACGATGATGACCAGGGCACTGCTGGTCAGTGCAAGAAGGGCCGTGTCCTGCGGCGGTACGGTGGGGACGGCTACCTTCACCAGGTTTGTTCTGGACCGACCTGCAAACACACCAGCCACAACACGTTGGAGCTTAAGCCCGAGGCTTGGGCCACCCTCTCCCTGCCCGTCCCTCTTCACACGCAGTGACCGTGCCTCCTCCAGCAGGTCTGTGGGACATCAGCTTGCGTTGTGGCCGGCGGACCAGGCTGGCCAGCAAGCAGTGTCGGTGAAAGGATGGTGCGCATCCGCGCGCACACCTTCGACACGGTCACAACGGCTTCGCGTGCGCCGTGAACCTGCTCCGCCGCGCCCGCACCACCTGCGCTGCCCCAGAGCAGCTCGCCCCGCCGCCGGCGAGGGACAGCACGTACACTGCGGCTCGGAGGAAGGCGTCTGCTTGGTGCAAGGGATGCATTCCCAGTCCAGCTGCCCGCTGATCCGTGCCTTGCGGTAAAACCTGCCAACAGAGCAGAGGGTCTCAGCAGCGCACGGCCTTGCGGTGAGCCCCAGCCAGTCCAGCTCTGGAGAGACAGGCGTGCTGTCCACCCTGCGGCAGCGTGGGGAGAGCCAGCCCCCCGTGCTCCTGCCCCGGCAGGCTGGGACGCCCCAAGGCAGCAGGTCTCTCCATCGCTGGCTGAAGCCGTATCCACAGCTACTTTTTCATGTCTGTCGCCACTTTGGCCAAGGAGCAACATCACTTGAACTGCCTCCCCCCCGGCCCCACATCTGCTAAAGTGGCCGACAGCGATAGATAGCTCCACGAAGCCACAGAAACACCCCAGCCTACAACTGCGTCTGGGAGGAGGCTCATAAACCAGAGCCCCAACTCGCTCCTCTGTCCCGAGTCCCACCGCCCGGCAGCACGTGGCCTGCAGCCCTCGGGCATTTCACAGGCTGGTTGTACGCAGCAGCCTTCACTTCAGCCACTCCCTAAACCCACCACCCAAGGCACGGTCTGTCCTCTTCTTTGGGGACCACCAACTCTAGTGGTCTACAGCCACTCTTCTTCCAGGGCTTAGCCACCCTGGCGTCCACGGGAACAGCTCAGGCCTGGAAGGAGTTTTCTTCCACTGCTCATTCACAGGAGCCTCCAGGTTCCCTTCTTTGGAGCTACACAGGGGCCATCGGATGGGTCCGATTTGCATGTCATTAGCAGTGTCTTCAAGAAGGCAGCCCTGGGTCACCAGGGCTCCTCTTATGCCCCACGTTCTGGGTGGCCTCAGATAAAGCCCCCTCTGTCCATCCCCCCCCTGCACGCTCCCAGGTGCGACCACCACGGTTCCTCTCGAGCCAGGATCCGGCCCCACTCACCCCGGCAGGCACTCCCCGCAGACCGCGTTGGTCGTCGCCGTGCAGTTGGACTTCTGGACGCGGTTGATGAGGCTGCAGGAGAGGCAGGGCTTGCAGCCATGATGCCCCCAGCTGTCCTTAAATTTCCTGGGAGGGCAGGCAACGCACTGCGCATCCCCCCCGCTGCCGTCGCCGCAGTCCTGCAAGACACGAGGTCGGGTGCACGGCTGCGGCGAGGAGCCACTTCAGGTCCCGAAGCGGTACCGAGGGGAATGGCGTCCCTTCTTTGGGGGCAAAGGGTGGAGGGGTTACCGCGCACGCCAAGGCTCCTCAGAACCCAGCCGAGAGCAGATGCCACCAGAGCAGCTCCGACAGAGACACGCGGGGAAGCCGACTGCTGCCCAGCCGTGGCCCACCGGCCGTGTTTAGGGAGGAGGAAAGTTCTGGCAGCGACGTGCCCTGGGAGGCACCGCTGGTGGGGGGGGACCCTGCTGGGTGGGAAACGCGACTCCCGCTGCCGACGCTGGGCCGGGACCCCCCGCAGCAGCATCCTGCTCAAGCCCATCCGGCGTGCAGCCTGGCCGGGCAGCGCGGCTTCGCTCAGGGCGGCGGACCGGGGGGGAATTTAGGTTTCCATTGGCAAAAAGGAAAGAGGGCAACCTGAGCAGCAACCTGAAATCCCTTCCCACCTTCCATCATCTCGGCCTCCTACCCAGGGTGAGTGAAACCGTTCACCGTCCCTTCCCACCGAGTCCCAGCTCTTCCCAACATGCCGGGACCTAAGATTATCCTTCTGAAGGAAGGCTGGCTGAGGATTCCCCTAGCACTGTAAAAGCCTCGGTACTAGATGATTCCCAGTCCTTCCAGTGCAGCCGATTTACCTTGGAAAGCTCCTGCCCGGGCATGCAGTTTCTGCAGGGCGTGCATTTCCGATGCTCATCCAGGTACTCGCTCTCTTGGCAGACCATCGGGCCTGGAGAGGGGCAGGGAGCCTGAGGAGGAGAGGAAGAGAAGACAGAGGTCACAGACAGCCCCAACACTTGTAAGAGGAGCAGCATGCCCTTCCCTGGGCAGAAGTTTCCGCTCTGGCCAGGATGGCAGTCTGCATTTCTCGTGCATCAGGGATGTCACTCTGGCAGGAGGAGGCTGCCTGCTCCGGCCGCACGGCAGGCTGCTCCAGCAGCTCAGGAGAGGTTTCCCAGCAAGGCTGGCATTGAACCGCCTGGTTCTGCTGCCCCATCGCAGCCTTCACGATGGAGCAAATGAGATTTCATTTCCAGTATTAAGGTAGACCCACCGATTTCCCAGGTCACTGATTCGCAAGAGGGCATGGACTTTGCCGGCACCGGCTGTAGGTCTGGCTACCCCCGGCTATTGGTAGAGAGCGCAGTCCCAGCAAAGTCCCAGCTTCAGCATACGGCAGCCCAGCTCTGTCCAGCGTGGCTGTGTCGGTCTGACAGGACCCAACGCCAGCGGCTGGCCGTGTCCCCGGCAGAGCAGGACACACACCTGTGGCCCCGCTGCACCGGCCCAGAGCCGCGTGGGCTCGCTTGCAGTGATCTCAGAGGACCGGCAGAACAAGCACCCACCTCCCCCAAAAGCACCATCCAGAGCCTTCCTGAGGCGAATTAATGGCTCAGCTAAGCTCACGGCAGAACTGGCCCAGCCTCAGTGGAGCCACAGTTTGCGCCTGCAGTGAAGGTGGCTCACAGGGGAGCATGGGACTGGCCTCTCGCCCAGAACAAGCAACTCGGACTGAAGCTACAGAACTGAGCAATTTATTCAGAGTTTTGGGGCTGTCTGCTCACTTCTGCATATTCTAGGTGGGTTCTAACTGTGACGACAGAAGGGGAATAAAGTCCACCCCCAGCAGACCAATCTTCACTTTGCTTTTCCCATAACCTTGTGCAGCAAATCAGGAAGAAACAGCGTTCGACCAGCCTTGGCAGCAAAAGTCGTTAACTTCTAAACAGCCAGCAGGAATAGGGACCACCTGAAAATGCTCTTTTGAAGACCACCACCCTGGACCCCTGGGGAAGCCTGGCATTTCAGCCAGAGCTGTCCCGCTCCACAGCCGCGGGAGGAGGAAAGGCTCGGCCGGGACGCCTGTCCCCTGCAAGGCTCTAGCAGCAGAGGGGGGAGCGGACCGCAGGGCCCCTGAGCAGCCCCCGGCCCCTCCTGCCACGGCCCCCTTCCCCTCCCATCCGCACCGTTCCCGGGCACCGAACACAACGTCCCGCAGCAGCATTCCTCCGCATTCGCTCCTCTGCCTAATCCCCCACCACTCCCTTGCCGGCTGCCTTTTGGAAGCGGACACTTGGACGGGCTCCCCAGGCTCTGAACGACCGAGATTCATTTGAGATGAAGTCTGTCCCGGACGAGCATAGAAAGTGAGTCACCCCTCACCACAGCTCCCGCGCACGGCTGGGGCTCGTTAGCTGTTAGAAGGAAAGGCAGCGCAAGCCAGTGAGGACTGGCGAAGAGAAGCTGAGGGAGCTAAATTTATCGTGCAAACATCTCGGGAGGGGCATGATCAGAGCCTATAAATAGCGTAAAGGTTACTGACACTACCGAATAAATAAAGGAGATTTGTCAGCATCTCAGAAGGTGGCGAAGAGGGAGGTCGGTGCCAGTGCCCCGGGAGAAGCACAGGGTTTGGCATTAGGGCTCAGCTGCAGGCTGAATGCAGCAGGAAAAATAAAAAAGGGGGAGACAGGCCCCGGAGGGGTGACGCACAACCGCTTCGGAGGGCTGGCACGCTAACGGCCCAAACCCAACCTCTCGGTGAGCTCAGTGCCCGCGCCCAGCTCACCCCCGCCAGTGGGTGCCTCTGCCCAGCGCAGGGGGTCAGCACCGCTGACGCTCCGGTCCCGAGTCCGGAGCTTGACCTGGGCTTTCACTCGTAACAAGAGCACGAGACGTAAGACATAGTGTTGCGGGCAACAGAGAAGGAGCCAAGACATCACCAGAGTCTGGAGAACAAGGGGACCAATTTTCACCCGCTCTCCAAAGCGCTGTTGTAACACAAGAGAGAAGTACTGGCGGGAAAAACAAACAACCCCCCCCCAAACCCCAAACCAGCAGGCTTTTTAGTGGAAGTGCCCTGCGAACACAACATGACCGCTTTCTCTCACATATTTATGGACTCCTCTGCACTTCAGAAGGTCCTGCAGCTAGGGCTGCATCCCTCACAGCCTATCTCCCCAGAAGAGGCACAGCTTAAACCAGTTTCCCAAATAGAGAAAGTTACACAGGCAAAAGGAATCTCGTGCCAGTGCAGCTCCACGCGTGAGGACATCTGCCAGCATTACGGTATCGCTCCGGGATGGCGGGGGAAACGGCGCACCGCAGCCGTGCCAGCAAAACTATTAAGTGTAGAGCAGGCCTGCTGTTTCTCAAGCCACAATATAATGATACAAGGAATGAGCGCTTTGTTGAATATCTGGCATGAAAATCAAAGCCGTGGGATTTTTGTACTTCTTATTTTAACAATACCAGAACCAAGACATTTAATTTGTAAGTGGAGCATACATCCAAACCACATAGCACTGCCCTGGTAAAGCAGCAATTTCTGATAGTCTAATAAGCGACTAAAACAACTGGTCCCAATTAGCCGAAAGTAAAAAACAAAAACAAACAACAAAACCCTCCCACCTCTTTGGAAACTACACGGGATCTCAAGGTGACTGCCAGAGCAACAGATTATATTTGCCAAAGAGGAATATAAACGTGACACACTATCAATGCACTTACAGGTTGGAGGGAAGCAAAAGGTACTGCCATCATTTTGAGATGCATGAAATCTTCCACCTTAAAAACATCATAATTTGTTAAGGGACTCTTTTATTGTCTTAAAGAGACACCTTGTCTGAGCAAGGCGAGCAGAGTGTGCTTCCCACTGCCTTATTACTCCAGACAGCAAAACCATGAGTTGCTGAATGAGGTTCACTGCACGAGATAAAAAGCATTTCAGCAGAGCTACAGTGCAAGTTGCGGTTCCTTCACCCCCGTGACAGTTCTGGAGCTCTGTCATTTTCTTGTTCCCCATGAAAATGTAGTTCTCCAAAAAGTTAGACTGCATGGGAATCTAAACTATTTCTTTTGTGTCCAGCTAATAGTTTCTGGTAGGAAAAAGGGGGCGAGGAAATCAGTAAGTGAAAGGGTACAAAAAAATCATCAGTGAAAGCGTTAGGGCTCCCGGTTCTCCCCGTCTGCTCACGGCCCAGCAGGTACCAGGGGACAGGCAGGGCGGCACAGGACCTGCCGCAGGAGACGGGCCAGGCTGGTCCCTGCCCCAGGCGCGGACCCCGTCCCCTCGAGTCGTGGGTCTCTGCTCGCCCGGGGCAGGGGGGTGCCGAGACCCACCTTCAGGGGCTCTGACACCCGCACACCGCTCTCCTGCTGGCACAGCCAGGCAGTAACTGCGCCTCAGCTGAGATACTTGCATACATTGGAACATAAAACTAGAGAGCTGAAATCCTAAATAAGAACTGCAAGGGAAAAGGAGGGGAGGAAAAAATGCAATGTTTTCTGGAAAATATTACTGCATGCCTCGCGCTTGGCAGTGTCTAGTCCCAGTCTCTTGCTCAGTCATTCCTCCGCTCCTGCGCTCGTTTGGTCCGGACAGCATCTCTCTCTGCCTCCCTACACTACAGACCGTGCTGGCAGTGGCTCTGCCACCCCGGCAGGATGCCTTGTAGGTGGAGGACTGCTCAGAGAAGCAAAAATAGGGGAAAAAAGGCCGAACCTGAATCTTTCCACGTGGCTTGGAAATCAGCAGGTTTTCCAATGTGTTTGGGAATTCTACTCACAAGATTGCCCACTCGTTGTTTAACGTGGAGTGGCTGGGAACTTAGGCCTGCTTTAGCTGAAAGCACCCCAAGCTCAGGCGGGACGCGCTCTGGGCTGCTCTCATCTCCCTTTACCGCACCGCAGCGGCCCCCAGCTTGCACCACTCACTTTCTACTCCGGCTTGCTCACTCCCGCTGCAGAGGGAGGCACCTGAAACACTCCCCACTCCCCCCNCGCCGGAAACCCCCCCCCCCCCCCCCCCCTGCCCCAGCACAGGACAGAGTGCATCCCTCCTGGTTTTGCTGCTGTTCCCGTTCAGCTTTGCAGAGTCCCACAAGGCACCCGCCCGGACACGGGCTTGTCCAGGCCCGAACGAAGGGCTGCCCCGGTGCCGCGGGGAGCGCCGGTTCCCCCGGGGAAGCAGGAGCCAGGCTACCAACGGCGCTGGACAACCCAGGCTCGAGAAAGGAGGATCCCGGGTCCTGGAGGAACAGGGCATCCCTCCGGTACGTGGATGACCGACTTGGGTTACGGCTGCGGGGCTCCATTCCTGTATTCACTGCACAGAGGCTCCATAAAGTTACAGACTGGGACCGTTAACTACTGATTTTTGTCAAGCTCTGGCATCCGCACTCCGGCTTACCAGCTGTCTCAAGTGAGACTTCCCAAAGTCCTGTCAGTGTTTGTAAAACCTTGGGTTTCCCTCTGGTGTTTGGCCCGCACCTACTTCTTAGCGATGGCCACCGTCTTGCAGGCGATACTAATTCAGCCTCTTCGGAGTGCCTGGGTTTCTCCCCAGCTCTTAACACCAGCGCAGACCACACCGAGGAGAGACGGTCCTCGTGTAACCTCACCAAGGACCGCTACGAAGAAAAGCACTTGCAACCCGCGCTTACTCCCAGCTACCTCGCTGTGCCCTCCGGACACTCGGCCGCTTTCGGGGGCGAGCGCACCACCCCGCGCCCCGACACCCGACCCCGGCAAGCGCTGCCCGTCGCAGACCACCGGGCCCCCGCGGGACCGAGACCCCCGCGGGACCGAGGCCCCAAAGGACCAAGCTGGGGG
>VYZV01033116.1:13102-45238 GCA_013401275.1 Pandion haliaetus
AAATTAATGAAACAAAGCTGATTTGAAATTTGGTTGGTTTGTTTATCTTTTTTTTTCTTCCCCCCTCTCATTCTAAAACAAGTCCCATCTACCCATTTACTGGAACCTCCATTCTTTAATGGAAGCTGTTTCCCCATCCCAGGTTGATCCTACAGAGAATTAGAGAATGAACAAACCTTTGAGCTTTCAGGGCTTGAAAGTACAGAGAAATGGCCTACAAAATAAATCAAATTAACTTTGTTACAGAATATCCTGCTTGTGCCATGACTGCTAACTTCATTATGTCTCCCATACAGAACAGGAGTGGACTTTTTCAAACTGCCTCATGATTACCTGCTCCATTTTGTTGTATTTACCCTGACTCAATGTGTGGCGATATTAGGAGCATGTTTAGTGTTATCTCAGAATCAGAGGGCTGAATTTACACAATCGCATCTGATATGCAGAATATCAAGCTTTCTTTCATTATTACTTTCCTTTGATGCACATAGTAGATCTAGGGGCCTTGAAAAAACAGCTTTCAGTTAAGAAGTAATTAGTAACACAGAGCTGGTGTACAGCCATGCTAAAACTTGCTCATTTTACCCCTTAAATAGGTTGTCAAATTGCATGTAGTAATTTATCCTTTTAGTCTAACATCACTGCCCAGGTCCCAGGGACATTCGTTGCTCTGAAATACCAGCTCTGCTTACTGGCATTGATACACAAAGCAAATTCATCCATTGCTTGCTTCAACTCTGTGAAAGCAAAACTACACAAGAAATTCCAGTTCAGAGCACTGGCCTTTCTTCACATTTGAAAAAGCTTTCACCTGCTAAAAAGAGGTAAAGACGTGATGTTAGAAAACTCTGCTATAGTAGTGTACTGAATTGTGAGCACATCTATTAACAGAAAAAAGAATTCAGCCCCCTGTTTCACAGCAGGGAGATGAAATCTGATAAAAGAGTCCGGCTGGAGATTTGTGATGATGGGGAACAGAGCCCCCATATATGGCATCCTCCTCTTTCCACAAAACAATTTCTATGCTAAGGAAAAACATGTAATCTGCATTTCTAATGGAGTCAGCTTTTTTAATTTTAAAAAATAATTTTATAAAAAATCAGAATTGTGTACAGGAATTAATTTTTTTTAAAGGTTGGGGAGTTTTAGAAATTTCATGGTCAGGAATGGACCCCGTTTGTAGAAACAGAAATTTTCATCTTAGGCGTGTTTAGGATCTGGTTGGAAAGAAGCTAAGAGTTTGAGCTGAGGCTAGAAGAAAGGCACTCTGAAGAGAAAGTTGCATGTCTTCTTTAGAGGTTATTTAAACTTCTCTTGTTTCAGAAGTAATTTTACCTCACACAGAAGATCCTTTATCCACATTAGAGTGCAGATATATTCCTCCTCCACCACCTTTTTGATGAATTTCAAATTCATATAACTTAATGGTTAACAGCCTGCAATTGTTCTTTATATTAATAGAAATACATGGTCTCTTTTGAAGTTCAGGTAGTAATTCAGTTCTTAAAATTCTTCTGCTGTTTATAAATGATTTGAGCAGGGATGTCATAGCTTTTGATGCATCATTACAACCCGTGTTCAGCTACATTCTCTTATTCAACTGGAAGCAACTTTTATATGCTTAGGAATCAAATTAAGTGTTGTGCTAACTTGAACCACTCAGTTGTCAATTTCATTTTGGGCCACAGGTTCAAGGTATTAATTACATCATGTGTCCACCTCAGGAAATTAGCGAGAATGATTGTGAGAAAACAGCTTTTTGACTTAAAAACATTCAGGGAAATTATTTTTTTGTGCTAGAAAGTGTGAGGCTTTAAGGATAATCCCTAGCTCTTCAACACTCTCCAAATTTCAGTTCATTAAAACAGCTACAACAAATCAGTAATGTGAGAAATTTTAGCAGGAAAAACAAAACCAAAACAAAACAACAAAAAAAACCAGAAATCCAAACATAATTTCAAATAATCAAAAAACATTAGATAGAGGGAAAGTAGTTTTGCAATGAGATACAGTTCTGCAAATCACTTGTTGATAGACTACTTCTGACATAAAAGCTCCCTTCCACTATGGATATAGATGATGTACTACCATATCCTAGAGTGCCTTGATTCTCCCACCGTAGTAATAAAGTAAGTCAAAGTGACTTAACAGAAATGAGTCACTGTTGCTAGAACTGAAGGGAAGGGGGATTGCTTATTTCATCAGTTAATATTGGAGGAAACTGCAATTTCTACTTGGGCTGAGTGTGAAAATTTCTTAGCTCTGATTATGTTTCATGAGGTTGAAGAACTATATGTTATTTGGATGCTCCTGCCCACAACTGTCTCAGTCACGCAGGCAATGAAGGGTAGCTATCCCATGTTGCTGCATCTTACAAACAGGGCTTACAAAGATGAGCCAAAACCTGATTCTGTTTTTCAGAACAGTTTACAAAAAAACCAAAGAATGAAATACAGTCACCAGGAGGATATTAATAAAGACAGAAAAATAGATTGAGATTACCTAGACTGTTCACTGACAATTTGCAAACAGAAAGAGGAGCTAATTTACTAACAGTCGTTTTAAACAGTCCATGCAACTCCGAGCTCAGAATAGTGATATTTCTTAAATAAAGTGTGCAGCCTCTTGGTAAGGCAAAGCCTGTGTTTCTTGGATGATACTGTGGTGGGTGGGGGGCAGGTGGAGATAGGATAGCAATAATACTTAAAGAATGTTCCTTTCCCTTTAAAGAAGAGAAAAGGTCTCCAGTAAAGGTATATCTCTTCATCTTATCAGCTCTCTAGCCATTTCTTGTCACCAGATGAATACTGGAGAGTCTACTCCAAAAGACAAAAAAGAAATATGCATGCTTTAAATACAGTAACTCATTAAAAAAAAATAGAAAAGAGATGCCTAGATTTTTTTTTTCCTAGGATAAAAGGAACCAACTAGTTTTTAAATCAAAACTGGAAGAGAGGGAAATTAAGAAAAAAAGCCGGAGGGAAAAACCAACAGGATTAATATTGATGCAGCTATGGCAAAAGCAAACAGACAGGCAGGGACAAGATTGCATCCAACCTCCAAAACACATGTAAAGTTGGAGCTAAAATGTCATATGCATATGCAATTTATATGCAAAAATCTTTTACATAAAGCTACTAACTGCCAAGTCTTCTTTCACAACTTTTTTGAGGCTTGCAGTAACTCTGGGATTTTATATTCTCCCTCCGTCACCTTACCAAAGGCACGACTGTCTGTGAAGAACATGGAAACTTTCTTAAGGCCATGATATTAAATTCTTCCTTACATTGCTGGGCTGGTGGCTCAGCAGGAAGACCTATTTTTTGCTTGTGTTCAAGCAACTTCCCTGGCAGTTATTGCCTGCAACAGACTGTAGGGAAGTTGCCAACATTTAGAAGCTCTGATGATGTGAGCCAACCCTAGACTAATAATTTTTTTATCTCAATATAAGTGGAAGAATTACATAAAAATAGACAATTTTTAACAGTATGGTATTCTGTTATGAGAGAAGGCTAAATAACACGGGTGCCATATGAACATCTTTCTCCCATCTACAGCACCTAACTTTAGCATAGTCCATATGTCTATTTGTCTGATAGCTGAACTTATTGAAATAACATGAGGTTACAAAAGAGAGTTCTAAAGCTCAGTCCCTCCAAACCTTTTGAGGTTAAACACCTATTAGTCATAAACATTTTTTTGCCTAACCGTCAAAATCAAACCAATTAGCAAGTGCACTGGAATATTATGTGGGAAACCCAAGCACATTTTTAAAAGTCCAGAAATCAGGATGAACACTGCAGTCAGGCATTTACTACTGTCTTATGCCTCTATCTTGATACATGCAAAGAGCTTCTGCCATCATCTTTTTAGAACCTGTAGGACGATAGCGCAAACTGGAGAAACAAGCCCCAAGAAAACTCAGCCTGCACACTCAAGTGACTCAGTGGCCAGCACTGGGGATAGTGTATAGAGGAATTGGAAACAATTATTTAGTTTCCAAGTTATTTTAAACTCAGCCAGAGCAGTTTCCTTCAGAGAGGAAAGATGGGCAAAGCCAGCAGAAGGAGACAATCAGACAATGGTTTTACGAACATTTTGCTTTCACTTCTCATCTCTGTGGCTATTGCACATTGTCAGACTGTTTAGTGAGCGCACATGAGCATTTCCAGAGCAGAGGCTCTGACATCTCTGCTCCCAGCAAACAGTTTAAATGTTGGCTTTAAATTCCTTAACAGATTCCAGGCCATCATCTTTTTTAATTAAATGCAAAAAAACTATGTTAATGCAACGTTAATGTTGAGATTGTCATTGGACAGATGTCAAGAAATTCAAAGTTATGGTTCCCACAGCAACCACAATTTAGCAACGCCCTCCCCCACTTCCACAACCACCCTCCTGAAACATGTTGGGCTCAAATTGTACAACAAGCACCAAAGAAAGGGGAAGCTATGAGAGGCAGAAATTGCGCGTGGGACCTCTTGGAGCCGCTGCAGATGGGGTGGACTTTGCCTCAGTCCTCTTTCTGGAGGAGAAAGTGCTGCCAGTGGCAGCACTAGGACAGAATGGCCCCTGCCTAAAGAGAAGCACAGACTGACGCTGACTACGCTTTTGTGTTGTAGGGGTAAACTGGGAACTGTTTTCACACCCTTTAGCAGTGTGTCCACCAGCATAACCTGACCTAGTGCAAACCAGCAGCATAGCGTGGTTACAAAAATTACCTCTATAGTCCATGTGTGAGTATTAAGCCAAGTGCTGAAAGGAACCAGCTCACACCACAGCACAGCCAAAAATGCAAACGTATCTCCGTAGCCACCACAGTCAATATCGCACAACAGAACTATCCTTTTATTCATGCCAGGATGTAGCACACTTCATCACTATGCACCAGAGTGAACACTGAAACACAACATACAAAGGACAGAAACCGTAATTTCCAGTGAGAGAACATTTTTCACAGTACAGCTTTTCAGACCCATATCTCTCAGACTTTGTATGTAAAGGAAACCTACAAATTACTTCTAAAAAGAAGAGTATGGAAGCTTAAAATATAACCCAATACAGTGCTAAAAATCATAAGCTTGGTAGCAATACTGTTTTTCTGACATTTATTATTTTTTTATATGCCATTCCAACTAACTCCTCAAAATTTGATACATTAAAAAACAAAAAAATCCATTCAGCCAGCAATCTCATAACCTCTGTCTTGCTAGTATCTCCTAGTGCTCTACAGGTCCCAACTGCCCGTCTTTTAAATTGTCTAATCAGAGTTAACCTAATTAAGTTAGCTAAACAATTACCCTCAGTATGTACTTTGAAGTTTGCTGCTTAACCTTCAGACCTGTAAAAGCACTTTGTGTATTTTACAACTATTTTTTCCAACTTTATCAGTTTTCCTACACCTCAAATCTCATTCGGAGTTATTTTGGAGGACTATTACAGCTACAACAACACTGGGCTTCTGTCATTTTGCATATGCCTTTTGTGAAGATCTAGAGTGTTTGAATGATGATACTGCATTTAAACCCAAAGCCAGTGAGTTACATCAATCCACCCATAAAATGGTTACTACATTCTACATAGCCAGGTGCCCATCTGAGTGGAAGTGACAAACTTCTAGGTAAAACACTATGAGAAAAAATATTTTTACTACTGATGTTGCATGACTATATAAGCCAGTGTTAGAGTCAAGCAGAATTTGGATGCTTTATGCCATTTTGCAAAGCATGAGGATCAATGCTGTTGGTGAACAGGGTGGAGGGACCGATGGCATTAGCCTTTCCTAACTTATGTCACTTTCATCCAGGGCTGGTTTAGCTGTGCCCAGCTAAATGTAGACCAACTTTTTTTTTCACCAGGTTTAAGACTGACATGGAAGAGAAAGTACGCTTACAAGTGTAACAATTATTTACAACTGCTCTCCATGTGTCTTATATGCCCATTTTGCTAGTCTGGGCTTTAGGAAGCTTGCTCAGAGCTTTCACAATGGGTCCTTTCCCTAAGAAACACTTGACTTGCATATGGAATGGGAGGAGAAGGTGACAGAGAGAGAGGAGAAGGAAATCAAAACCTGTAGGACATACATCAAGTGATTTAAGTCTATACATATGACTGCAATTTTGCCTTTGAAAGATGAACCAAGTAATGATGCCAACACTTACTCTTTCCTGTCAGACACTTCTTTTACTTTCAAGCCCATAGATAACTTAAAAGTTACATTATATCTCCTCCAGTGTTAGTGCAGCAGTTTCCCATTTGATTTCATATTCAGTTCATATTTGTGGAAGCAGGAGGGTCTCTTTGCTTTACTTGATAAACAGTAACATCTGGCTTTGTGATAGGCCATCACCAGCATGTCTAAAGAGCTACTGATGCTTCTGGGAAAACTTGGTAAAACATTTCATTTAGAGGCAATTCTAGTTATTTGTTCTATTTTCTGCATTCCTCATCCTCTGCTTTATACTAGGGACATTTACATGACAACAGACTGCAGCTCCCAAAGAGTTCATCGTCACATAACGTTTTTTCATCTGATGTCTATAATCACTAACCATGTTTGTGTCACAGCAATCATATCCGTAGCAACCACTTATGATGTCATAGAAAATTAGAGTTTCTGGGAAGGGTAATGAATAGGCCGTAATAAAGGGACAAACTCCATATTACACTACAGCAGTGTAAATTGTTAGAAGTCTGTAGCAGAAAACAGAACTGTGCTATGGCTATTCTATAACCACACACAGGACTTGACCTTTTCTTTTGATTACAGAAATACAATGAGCTAAACATTCCTGAAAATCAGAATATTTATATAAATTCTTTAACCTGTCTGTATAGGTACCTCTAGCAATTGAAAAAATGAATAGGCAGTTTCAAAATCACATTTTTGCACATTCTCAGAGGAAGCTTCTTTCCTTGAAGTAGCAGCAGGTCAAATATAGCCAGAGGTGTAGATACTGTACAAACAAGGCTTTTCCAAAAGCCAAAATAATTTTTGCTCATATGGATTCTTTAAGTTTTGTGCAGTTTTGTGCTGAATATTTATACCAAATAAGTATTCCCCATTTCTTAAGCATGTGTTCAGTGGCTTAGCCATAGCTGGAAATCACAAATAATTAGCAGGAACACAATACAAGCATGGAGATCTGGCCCAAGCTTTAGAATGGTTATTTTATTTACTGGGTGTAAATGTTAAAACATTCTTATTTTATGCATAAAGCAAAATGAAGCAAAGCTTTTCATCTCTATGATAACTCTGTACTTCCTCCCTCAAAAAGGTGTGGAGCACAAATTCTTTTCTTAGGTCACTGCTAGAGAACACCAGTTGCAGGAAGTCCAGTTCTGGGGATTGCATTAACATATCACTGAGTGCACCCTCCATAAGTTTGTGGATGTCACCAAGCTGGGAGGGATGGTTGATCTGCTCGAGGGTAGGAAGGCTCTACAGAGGGATCTGGACAGGCTGGATCATTGGGCTGAGGCCAACTGTACGAGGTTCAACAAGGCCAACTGCCGGGTCATGCACTTTCATCACAACAACCCCATGCAACGCTACAGGCTTGGGGAAGAGTGGCTGGAAACTGCCCGGCGGAAAAGGACCTGGGGGTTCTGGTTGACAGTTGGCTAAATATGAGCCAGCAGTGTGCCCAGGCAGCCAAGAAGGCCAACAGTATCCTGGCCTGTATCAGAAACAGTGTGGCCAGCAGGAGCAGGGAAGTGATCGTCCCCCTGTACTCAGCACTGGTGAAGCCGCATCTTGAGTACTGTGTTCAGATTTGGGCCCCTCACTACAGGAAAGACATTGAGGTGCTGGAGCATGTCCAGAGAAGGGCAACAAAGCTGGTGAGGGGCCTGGAGCACAGGTCTTGTGAGGAGCAGCTGAGGGAACTGAGGTTGTTTAGCCTGGAGAAAAGGAGGCTGAGGGGACACCTTGTCGCTCTCTACAACTACCTCAAAGGAGGTTGTAGTGAGGTGGGTGGCGGTCTCTTCTATCAAGTAACTAGTGATAGGACGAGAGGAAATGGCCTCAAGTTGCGGCAGGGGAAGTTTAGATTGGATATTAGGAAAAATTTCTTTACTGAAAGGGTTGTCAGACATTGGAACAGGCTGCCCAGGGAAGTGGGGGAGTCACCATCCCTGGAGGTATTCAAAAAGCACGTAGACAAGGCACTTCATGACATGGTTTAGTGGGCATGGTTGATGGTTGGACTCGACAATCTTAAAGGTCTTTTCCAGCCTAAATGATTCTATGATTCTATGATATCCAGAGATACAAGGGCATATGAACTCGGGTTCTTTACCATGGAAGAACTAAGTTGTGAACTTTTAGGTTCTTCCCAGAAATTGCTGTAGGGAAAGAAAAGTTGTCAACGAGTCCTGCACTCTGAGCAGTCATTCCTCATCCTGTCATTGCACAGATAACAGAGTCAGTGCAGACAACAGTAGGTGCAGTTCTTGTCTGACCTTTATGTTCTACAGCCTCACCCAGGGAAGAAAAACACAACTTCAGCCATGGGAGACCACTCGTGTTACCATTTTCCTACATAAATACTACTGCAGCTGAGCTTTGCCCGAAGTTTGATATATACTGCAGCTCTTCTCATCTCTGCTCCCAACTGCACCGTCTGGAAATGCCCATTTATGCACTTATATATGTTATTACAATGTGCAAAAACTTGGAATTGAAAAGAAGGTAAATAGTGTATCTTTATGCTATGTTACATTTTCTAGAAGTGCAATTGAAATATCAATCATTCCATTCTGGCTGCATTGATCGGTAATTTTCATTTTGTAATTTCAAATAAAGCTTCTCTCCACAGCAGCAACGGCAGCACTTTCCAGCATATAACTTCAGTTCATTTTAGCTTCATGACTTAAAGATCTTCTCTCCCCATCATTCTTGCACATCTTTTAAGTGGTAATTCCACTTTTCCAATTAGATTACTGGAACATGCTAAGTAAACAGGCACGTTTTCCTAGAGCCACAACATCTAACTAACAAGCAAAGTTAGTGCAAACAACAGCTTGGGTTCAGTCCCTATACTCCTACTGTAGAATGTGAATCTTTACGTATATATATATATATATGGAGAGAGAGTATATACGTGTATATATATATAAAAATAGAGGTGTATATATATAAAGAGAGAGAGAGAGATAAAAAAAGTAAACATTAAATAGACAGTACTAATGAGAGTGACTGATTTACACCTATTTTCAAGAAAAGGAACTTGTGAAAGAATAAAAATATTAGGGAAATAAGACAAAAAAAAAAAAGTAAACACTGTAAGTGGCTGAAACCAGAAGTCAGGCAGGTTCAAATCCTGATTTACCACATAGCCCCAGGCAAGTCACTTCTCTCTGTCCCTCAGTGTGCTCATCAGTAAAATGGGAATCATAACCACTTAATTCAACAGGCTGTTGCAATGACATACAAATTTATTGCTCTTTCAAAAGCTGTGAGCTTTCCTAATGAAGGGCTCCTTTGAGATATGAAGAATTCATAGTGAGAAATTATTAAAGTAGGAATAAGGCTCATTTTCATTAGTTCCGACCAACAGCTTTCTGTGATAGCAGGTTTGGTTTAGACATAAAAGCAGAAAATTCTTACAAAACTGACTAAAAGAATGACTGAAGGAGAGGGAGCGAGAGTGACATTCTCAGGATTGGTATTCTGCTTTTTAAAATTATTCTTACTGTATTTAAATACCATATAAGAAAATACTTCAGGCACATTAGAAATATTCAAAACAAAGAAGCTTCACAGAAGCTTTACAAATGACAGTAAAGCTAAATTGAGAAATGAAGACAATATCACCTAAAAGCTCCATGAATCCTTCGTGGACCATGTTACTAAATTAATTACAATACATATGCAACATTTTACATATCATTTATGTTACAGCAGCACTTTGGCATGCAACTGTGATTCAGGCCACACAAGGCTGGGTGCTGTGCTTAGCATACAGAGTGAAGAAAACATTGCTGAAGAGCCATATTTGAGGTGGACAAAGGAAAAGAAGAGGAGAGGCACAGAGGGAGCTGGAGTGGCTCATGACTTATCACACCATAGCAGGAGCCAGGCAATTTCGTCTTCCAACCCATCTGGTTAGGAGGCCATGCTCACATATTCACACACCCTTTAAGAATGTGCTCTGACAATGGTTGCACACCCTCTTATATTCATTTTCGACAGATATTCACAAAATAAAAGTTCAGTTCTAAAAATAGCTACCAAAAAAAAAGTTATAAGCCATACATTTATGGAAAAGAGAACAGTCCAAACAGAAATCATCAGCTTACACATTTTGTAAGACCTGAATTAATAAATGGACCATTGTTTTCACAAAGCAAATCCACATAAACACATGATAAATCTTGCCCTTTGAGGCCAGAGTTCGGCAGCTGATGACAAGGGAGACGACACGCCGTCTGGGAGGGTGGCAGTCACAGTAGGAATTTTATAGCAAGGTTTTCCCACTGAGGCAAGGGAGCACAGGAAAGGAGCTTTAGTCCCAACTCTGCCACCTGCCTTTCTGGTGACTTTGGTCACATCACTTCATGGCACTCAACACTTCTTCCCCAGCCTTTGAGTCTGTGTGATCTATTCAGGTTATATACTCCATAGGGTCTACTGGGACTTCTCAGCCTGGTGCCTCCACTACCACCATTCATTACCAGTGCATGCAATGAGGAACAACTCCAGCCAGAGACAGGCTCCCAAGCACCTGAATCCATGAGAGTAAAAACGTCCCAGATATGTAACAGCACTGTGATAGAAGATCACAACAACAGGATTCCAGGGGCATAAGACCCTCCATCTCTCCTTCTCCTCAAGGGCTTTCCATTACTCAGCAACTCTGATATGATTTTGCACAGGACCATTTACTGGGGAACTTCACCCATGGGCAAGGCTGCAGCCCAAACCACATGTCATTCCTCCTCCTCTTCTTCATGCATTAGAGGACCTGCTACCCACAACTCCCTCCCAGAACACAGTGGCTCCCACTGACCTACATCCCTACCCATTTCCCTCCTCTCCCCAAACTATTCTACTCCTCTTTTCCTTCCTGAAGATATTGTTGGGTAGCAATGTGACGAACTGCAGCAGATATGCCATGCAATTCAGGTATGGCCCAGAGGCAGCCTGGTACATTGCGGGCAGAATCAGAGGTTACGGAGGTAGTGGGGATCCTGAGCAGGGGTTGCATGCTGCAGGCCAGCCTGAAGGGTCCCTGTGCCACCGGCAGCCCTCAAACACAAGTTGCAAGCTAAAAACCAGCAAGTACAAAAACCCCTGCCTTCCTGTAAGGAACTGCCACCTACCATTGAAGTTTTCCTCAAAGTAATAGCATACTACTATTAATCCACTTTGAAAAGTATGATAATAGAGAAAAGTATAATAGACTTATGGGAATTTCAACTTTTATTCTTATAAGAAAACAGGAATAAGGAGGAGGACCTTTACACTGCAGCAGGAGTTTCCTCATGGTCACACTGCACAAGAGGCCAGAACAAGTCATTCAACTCCTTTGAAGACCCCTAGAGGAAAGTTTTACTTTAATAGTAGTGCCAGAAGTTCTTGCCTTGCTACCCGTGTGAGGGACAAGGCCTGCAGGGCAGAGGCCCCTTCACTTCCCCTACAGGGTGCAGCAGGGCAGCTGGAGGGGGTGAGGCACGAATGGGACTGGTGGACATTTTGTCCTCTCCCATGGCTGAGGCAGTGGCAGCTGACGGGCAGTGACTCAGGCCTGAGCTGATCCTTTGTGCCATTGTTGTCACAGAGAACTGATGTTCATACACAACACCCTACACACAGCCCACTGCCGCTGTGAGCCCAAGCATGCAGCCACCTCTTTGGGCAGTGCTTTGCTAGCTGCTGTGGCAAGTCTGCCATTTTAACTGAGAAGCTTCTACTCAAGGCTCTGTGTTCTGATCACAGCCTTTCAACAGGCAGTAGCAGATAACTGAAGTAAGAGAACAGACATGTGACCCATTTTATGGGGTTTTCCTATTGCATGCTGAATATAAATGGGTTTAAAAGAGAGCTCAAAACACCTGATTGAGTAAGGAAAGTACTATTTATGCCCATTAAAGCTTTACCACATCACTCCTTATCACAGAGGAGTCCAGTTGAGGCCTAAACCCTCCCCACTTTTTCCCTTTCTTTCAAAATTTGGCTTACCTAAAGGTAGGCAAATATAATTAGTGGCTTGTATGAACCAGATGGATTCTCTCCTTATTTTGTGCAAAATTTCATTCAGTTTGGCCGTAGCTAGCAGCATCCAAACGACAAAACCTACTGTTTTCCTCAGCTGAAACAAGAATAAATGTTTATTTACTTAACACACGAAGAAACTGGAAATATGGAGAAGCTGAGTAGTTTTGCAGGCTACAGCACAATTTTACTGAAAGATTTTGAGGAAACCAATTCCTCTGCAACCAATACTTTTAATGACAAGACTACATACATACATCATTTTTTTTAATCTAAACTTTGGTGTATATGAAATATTGCAATAAACTGAGCTGAGAAACAAATAAAATATGCCGAGAGCCACAAATGGGCCTTTTTTTGTTTGTTTTCCTGATATTTTTCCCCAACTTCCCATCTCTGCAGTGTCTGCCTGCAATGATTAAGTTAACAAATTAAGGTCTGACTACTAATTAAATTGAAAATAGCAGATATACTGTGACAGTGATCTCTCTCTCCCTCATACATCACCAGTAACAGTGACTGCGCATTGCATTCCCTGCTCAGCTATCTCCAAGACCAGTGGCACAAAGCACAGCAGCTGACCTATGCTGAGGTGGGAAGGAGGGAGCCAATGAGTGTCTCCTCTTGCATATCAACAGAGGAGAGGAGGAGAGTTTAAATGTGTAACTATCAAAGCCTGGAATCATCACTGTGCTGGTGCAAGCACTGAGGAGACATCGGTTTTAGCTTGTCCTGCTTTAGCGTGGCAGAGGCTGGTTTGCTTTCTAGGATACAACTTGTAGCCCTAGTGACAGGGGATCAACGTAATGTTGTATACATCTGTATAGATCTATTTTTCTCATGTCAGCCTCACAAACCTGCTCCTGACCTCCCGTGGATTCTAGAAGTTCCATATTGGGCAAGAGGTGGTCAGTGCCAGGAGAAGTAATTGCAGGAAATCTCTGTTATCCATTGGGATAGCAGTGTAGAGATCACTTGCCTTCCAAGAGCACAAGGAAGGAAAGATATGCCTGGACTGCAGGCATCCCTGCTTCCACCACCTAATCTTTACAGTCTTTTCTAACAATTGTAGCCATTCCTCAGACTATCTACTGTCCTAACAATTCTTCTTGTTCCGTGATGTTTTATTTCTTCTCCCTTGGTGCAGTTCCTTTCATCTCCATAAATAGCAGAAATCTGAAAGCCACTCTGAATGCTCTGATTTTAGAGAAATACTTGATGTATATGAGCTGTGAAAATTCTAATCCAAATCATCTCTGAAGTTTATGACTTATAGCCAAAGATAAATTTATTCAATTGTTCTCATTGCACCTCTGGCTTTATTGGGGTGGTCTATGGGTTGTCTTTCAATATGCTGTGCAGGAGAGGACACTCAGCCAAAAAAATACAAGTATTTAAAGGGAAAATGTCAATGTGTGTATTTACCCATATAGATCATACACATGTACAAAAATACAAAGATATTTTATGAATGGTAATAATACAATTTGTATTTGCGTTTGAGTCAGCTGAGGTTTTAATTTTTTCCTCATTTTGCGTTAGTTCATTTGATTTCATTATTTAAGTATTCTTTTACAGAATTGTCTTTCTGGTTTCTTTTTTAGTCACATTGAGCCACCCGTAGACTTCTTTCCTCATGAGACAAAATACTTCAACAATGTTTTCCAGTATTTCTGAAAGGAAGAAAATTATAGCCAGCCCAATTCTGCTTTGATGTTAGCAAATTGACAAGACCAAGAACAATGACTGAATAAGAAGCTGTTACCAAAAAAACCCAACTATCTCTGGCTGGTTTTAATTTTGTCTTACAGAATTTCCTTTTGATTTTGGAAAATGTAAGGAGTAACCAGCTTATTTTTTGTAGAATACAATTTATATTTATTTCTAGAAGGTCCCATCTAATTGAAGCCTTAAGTGAAGCTTTGCAAGTATTTAGGCTTTCTTAAGAAATCAAGGTGCAGAGTGATACATAATCACTCTGACTGGAAGCTCTTTGGGTCAACAATTATTTTTTCATTCAGTGTTAAACCTCACGCAACAGGAGGTGTGGTGGGCATCCAAAGCACAACCACAATGGCCAACTTAATCCAAGCATCTTTTAGGAAAATACCAACTGAAAGCCAGTTGCTGAACTGTTTGCCTATTCCTCCCCCTTCTTTTCAGTCTCACAAGAGTGATGGACTCCTTTCACTCCAGAGAAACTTTTGCTGATATACAGGATGAAAATTTGACGAGACAGCCTGACCCATTCATGAAAAGTTAGTGTCCATGCTGTAAAATACCCCCAACCTTCCTCACACCTCTTCCTAACCAATTTAGTTTGCCTCGCTCCTTTGCATAGAAATATACTTTGCCCTTTATTCACCCAATTTCAAGGTTATACTCAAATACGTACTGGAAGATAAAAGCTTTAAATAATGTACATTCTCTCATTGTCCTTTTCATCGAGATCACAGGTGCATGACCTCGTCCCCCAGCACAAAAATCTGTTGTCATGGAAACAGCTCAGGATGCCAACTTGACAACAACTGACATTCAAACCAGGAGGGACACCTTGTCTCCTGCCCTCCCCCACCAAATCAGCGCATTTCAGCAGGGGCCAAATCTGCAGTATTCCTTCCTTGCCAGGGCTGGGACGCACTCTGCTGTGAGGAGGAGGTGCAGTTGGCTCCAGCCCCACACGCCACATACTGCACCCCAAAAACTGCCTTGGGAAAACAGCACCTGACACTACAGCCTAACCAAGTGAGCTAAGAAGAGTATCATTTGCTTTCAGTGCTTAGCAAGATGTGGTAGGGGAAGAGGAGGCCACCTTTCTTAATGGTTGGAACAGAGAATCTCGTACCAGATTTCCCACAGTGCCACTAAATCTTTGTTCTTCCAGAGTGCCAATGGATCACTGCTTTCCTAGAGGAAAATCCCTTCAGCACTCCGCATTTCAGGTTCCTGCCTGTAAAAACTGGGGATAACTATACCTATGGCAAGCCTCAGATAAAGAGCTTTCAGTAACCAGTATTGTAATCCATTTTTTTCTTATTCTATTTCCAGCTGTATTGATACTTTGTGGTAATTATTCACCATTTAGCTCTTCTAATTGAGTAATAAATAGTCCAGGAACCAGGAGATAGACTTCTAGGCAAACATGTTGAAAAAGTGGATGCACATTCCAGAGAGAAATAAACACAAGGGAAAGGTCTCTTATTTATTTATATTTTGTCCCCCCAGAGATTTAATTGGAAAGAACTATATAGTTAAAACACACCCACACTCCTTGCCTTCAATACCTAAGGACTGAAGAATATGTGAAATTGTGATACACAACTTTAAAGGAAAAAATAAGTATTTTTGCATATACATATATACTTACATACATATATAAAAAAATAAATAAATATGTATCATTGTGGTTGGGGGAAGGGAAACAAAATACACACAATGGCATTTGCTTTCCTGTAGGCTTGTGCATATTCTCGTGCCTGAATGCTGTCTTGTGATCTCTACATAACCTTTGAAACACAAGTGCATATTTCACCCTTGCAGACTAGCACAACCATTTTTTTGTCATTCCAATTTCATTTCCAGTGCGGTGTGGACTGCGGGCTCAGCAGTCACTGGAGTCTGAAGTGACTCTTGGGACCTCCTCACTGTTCTATATGCAAATGGCCCTGCACCTGGGCAGCCGAGCGGGCTTGCCGACAGTTTAGTTATGCAAATCTGATTGATCGAGAGCATATTGCAGAAGAACACACGCAGGCCTGAGACACTGGCAGCTATATTTCACTGGCTAAATTCCCGAAGAAAAAAAAAATTAAATGCCAAGCATTTTGATGCATATTCCTTTCAACCCCTGAAGTGCACTAGCATTTATTTCAGTATGTTTTCAGCACTTTGCTTAAATGTTGTTAATGCAATTTCTTGTGCTACTGCTGAATTCACAGAAGGGCTTGTTTTCTCTGTTTTTTTTAAAAAAAACAACCAGAAAACAAACAAAAAAAAAAACCAAAAGAAAAACAAAAAAAACAAAAACAAAGCCACAAAAAAAAACCCAGAACAACAACAAGAAAAAAGATTTACTATGATGTCACAACACAATAGGTCTGTCAGTTTATTTGGAATAATTCTCCAGGCAAATGGAGTAAATGCAGTGTTAAAAATATAATTAGGACCTACAGTACAGAGCAGTGCAAAGAAACTGATGTACTTGCACAAGTTGCCTAGACTTTATTCTTTCTGTAACAAAAGTAAAACAAACAGTGGGAATGTAGATTACATACTGTCACCCAATGTCGAAAGCACTTCTTTCTATTTACCAAACAGTCTGTATAAAAAAGCAGAGAAGGAAAAGAAAAAAGAAGAGAGAAAATAAAAGAATCATCTGGGATCAGCTTAAAATAATAAATGTATTTTAATTTTAAAAAAAAGAAGAAAATAAAAGAAAAAAGACAACCCACCTATGTGTGAGCATGTGGAAACCTCTAATACAGAGCACGCTTCAGGCATCAAGTTAATCTCAGTTTATTGCATACAACTGATTTATCTTCATTTATAAATGAGTCGTGAGTCCTGTTTCCAATATTTGCATTTGTTGTAGTTGTGTTTATGTACTTTTTTTTATGCCTTGGGGAGCCATTTATGGTGTTGAAATAACATGATTTTTATTTTCTTTTCCCCCAGTTTTTCCAACAGCAGATACAGGCTATTTCAATGCTTGGACACTGGTAAAGCCACTGGGAAGAGACACAAAATCAGCCTTTTAAATCACTTATTTTATCTTTTCCAAGTCACTTTTTGATAGATGTTTTCAACAACAGTAGTGCTAATCAGTATGAATTCAGGAGATAAATTTTTATTAATTTGAGGTTGGGGTTTTTGATTGATTGTTTGTTAAAACAGTCTCTTCTCAGGCAAGTTTTGGAGTTGGTAGTTCCATAGCTAAGGACTTACCGTTGCACAGATCCCAAAGCAAAGAAGAGAGAAACTGTGTCAGACGGTATGCACAAAATGACTAATGCAGCAGAGTCTGATCTCAGTTGGAGCCATGAAGCATTCCATAATACAAATTGTTATAACAGGCCACCAGACAAACACCTGTTAGTCTGGTCCTACAAAATATGAATTCACAGAAACTCTCACACTAAAATATACTTCCAGTGTGAAACAGTGCACAAAGTTCCATACTTGAGAACATTTTTACATAAACAGCAATTAAAGTATGTATCATCAGGCTTAACTCAAAACGAAAAAGCATTTGATTTTTAATCTCAGTGTTAAATTTGTCATAATCTCAAGAGGACTGTGCACAGAACAAAATTTCTCAGTAACAGAAGATTGTCCAAGAACACTCTTAGAAACCCCCCTGAGAAATACAGTTAAAATTTCTAGAAAGAAGCCCAAGTCATCTAAAGGACTTGAAAAGAAAGCAACCCTGCTGTAGTGATGTTAGAGCACAACTTATCGAATAGAAAACATTTCCCTGCACGTTAAGTTGTATTGCCTTTGGCACAGATTCTTCAGCTGTAAATTTGTCCAGGGAATGACATACAGTACACATCAGAGAAGTAATGAAGGAAAGAGGTTTAGATGGGCACTTTGCAGCTGATGGGGAGCCGTTATTGAGCCTTGTCTGCTGTATTTAGCAAAAGAAAAAAAAAAAAAGAGAGAGAACACATCTTTGTCTGTCCCCAACCCCTGCTACCCTCTCTTTAAAATAAATAAATAAATAATGAAAAAATAGCCATCTGACAAGCAAAGCCTAGCCAGAGGGTCAAAAATGAAGATCCTGGGAAAGGTCAAGTTTAATCTCTACCCACGATGCCCTAGTGCATCCCTCACAACAGCTGACTAACAAAAGGGGCTCAGCACTGTGACTGACAGAATTCTTAATTGTATCCACTCATTCATGACAATTTGATTAAAATATTACGCCAAAGTCTCACCCCCTGTTTGCTTCGATCCTCCAAATCTAATTTTGAATTTTCAGAAAGGAGATTACCTCCACAAGCATGACTGGGATGCTATTAACTTCTACTTAATCTTTATTACTGATGTGAATTTAACATATGTATGGCTTCGTCTCGCTCCTGTTGTTTTCTCTCTAAAGTAACGTCTAGGCAATATACAAGTGGCGGACATTAATTTTCACTTTGATATTCTGTCATACCAAAGCTTATACTTTCATATGAAAACTTAAAGATGTACTGTCTTAATACCATGGCACAATTAGACTGCATTAAATAAAATAAAAAACCCAAACACGCACTAGCTCCCTCCAGCCCCCACCAAAGAAAAGAACAAAACCCTGCTGAACAGACTTCAAAGTATTATAACTTTTCACTGTTATCTCTAGCTATATCCTCTTCATTATAGGAGCTGCTCCAAGGCCTGACAAGAACTAGTAAATTCTACTTAATGTCAATAATGCAATTGTGAAGAAGTCAAGCAGGCAGTTAAAGTTTCTAATCAATTTGATTATTCCCAAATTTATGAAACTAGTAATTGAATAAGGCTATTAATACCTGTGTCCTGATTTTCAAAAGATATTTGAATAAAAGATGTGATTTAAGTTTCAAAGATGCTTACTCCCTCGCTCCTTTTCTTCCCACAAGTAACACAGGGAGAATTAACATCACCAGCTGCAATTGTGTTTACAAGAGTATTCACAAACATACTGAACATAAACCATTACTAATGAAACAGACCAGGTTGGAAGAAATTCCATTGAAAATGTTATTTTATTTCCTTCCCTCTCCCCCAGAGAAAAAAAAAAATCTGTTGATTCATTTTTGCAAAACCTTTTTCACAATTTCTGTCCATGCCTACTAATTGTTATTGTAAAAAGAGAAGTAATAAATTAGTCTTCCTAAATTCAGACTCAGTGACTTGCTAATTTGCCTCTCTAACTGCTGCTCCCATCAGCAGGAGAGCATCTGGATTTGATTCAAACTTGGGTGGGGGGGATATCACCTACAGTCATTTAACATGTATACCTGTTCCAAGGAGTTGTAGAACTACCTTAAGTCTCTCAAATCCCATGCTACCTGTATATTGAATGATAGCTGATATCTAGAACTAATCACTGGAAGAGGTTTCTCAGAATCTTTTTCCACATTTCATACACCATTTTGCTCAAATAAATATTTGCATTACTGTTCAGAACTCGTTTTTTTCCAATCAAGGAAAATAACTGTATCTCTGTATTGAAACCTCTCTCATCAGCTCCCCAGGCCCAGAATTATACCCACCCTCAAAGTATTTAAGACACTTCTACCATCTCTGCGTATGGGAATATACACGTAATTTCTCTAGCCTTTCTGTTCCTAGCACGGTAGTGAAGCTCAACAACCTCAGGTTAGGAGAACAGCAGCACCATAAAGCACTTCTGTGCTCTGCAACAACTTTCAAGATTTCCAGATTATTCCCACTGCAGCTGCAGAAGTGCAAAAATTATCTGAAGTCGCATCACAACTGTGATGATAATACTAATGAACACTGAAAAAACGAATCTCACTGGCCTATCCCAGAGAAATCGCTACTTCAACAAATTTCACCATAGTTTCTATAGGACCGATACATAAAGGATCATGTCACAGGAAGCAAAAGAAATATGCAATAGATCTGCCAATCTCATCCTCAAGGAGAACACTCTGCCCTGGCTCCAAATTTCACAATTTGTTTGACCCTTAGTATGACCATACAGCATAGTTGACCCCTGAAGGCTTCCCAGTACCATTAGGACTACTGGTGTAACATATCGAGCACGTCATGGTCAGCTTTGCTACCCCCCAGTGACTCAGGGAAGGATGGATAAAAACTTCAAAAGGTGATAGAGAGCTCTGCTTCTCCTTTGCAAACAAACAGTAGAAGAGCTTCTGCACCCCCAAAGAGCAGGCCAAAAAGCCAGAGTTTCTTGTTAGATGTACAGCAAAGGAAAACATACACGTGTTTCATTCTCCAAAGACACAGTGTTTTCTGGGAGCTATCTGGAGAATACAGCCCAGAAGCTGAGCAGCACAACTGTATTGCAAGGGCAGGCATTGCAGGACAGCTTTAACAGAGAGTAGCTTTGCTTTATTTAATGTTACATTACTTTGCTTATACACAGATATCACTAGAGGTTCCTTTTTCTTTTGCCAGATTTTTAACAATTGCAAAACTCCATCAGTTTTACTAGCTGGCTGTCTCTCAGTTTTCAGTAAATCACTGCTGAGAAGATATGTACCAGCTGTGCAGGGAGAGGAACACAGGGATCTCTCCCATATCCCATAAGCAGAGGGACACTCGGCACACTTAATGACACCAACAAGTACTCCAGCTTGCTTTGACTCACTCTTTCCAAGAAAATGCATCCCTGGCCTCCCATCTTAACCTCCTCCACAACATGCACAAGTTTTCTACTGCACAAAAGTCAGCATAGCAGTACCTCTGTTGCCACGGGACCAAAGTGTCTAGAACGAAACTTAGCTCCTAGGTTTGGAAAAGTGTGGTTGCACCAGGTCAGGGTGATAAAAGTCAGCAACCCAGTTTCTGACACTGTCTCAAGAACTCAGACGCAGGAGAAAAAAGACCTGTTGTCACTAAGGGAGGGGAACTCTCACCGCACATGGCCCTTGTGGTGCTACAGGTTCTGCCTCAGGACTCCCAACTGAAAAATCCCTCCAGTAACAAAATTAAGTCTCTTGTAGGGTTTCAGCCTAATTTTGACACAGGCAGTGGCTATGTCTTTAAGTTAAATCTACATGCAACGTAAAAATTACTAAGTGGGGAGGGAGAGATGGATACTAACACTACACCAAACCACGTTTCTCTGATAGTGGTAAATTTCCATGGAAGGTGGTCACAGCGGTTAGCTGCCCACACTCCTTGATATCAAACTGGAAGCTACTTCAAAACACACCAGTCTACTGAATGCCAAATACATGTCCCACATCTCCCGAGACATTTCTCTATGGAGGTGTGGCCAAAGGATCACAAGATCTGGTTCTTCCCCCATCCCTGTCTTCCCTCCATCTCTAAAAACAGAAGGGGGATTTTTCCTTGCTGCAGCTTTTGGAGTTTTATTCCTCATATCCAAGCCCAGGTAATAATTCAGGGCCTGTGGAATTACAGCAACAGAAACACAGATAAATGCTCAGTCGTGCTAAGCCTCACTGCAGCCAGCAACAACATTAACACATTGCTTGCTCCAACATGCCCGAGCTCCCTACAAGGTTTCTACACTGGACAACTAGTGGTGAGAGAAGTAATAGTCAAAAGGCTAATGGGAATATAGATAAATAAATAAATAAATAAATAAGGGATAGCATCGTGAAGAAATTAAGGCCTAAATAAGGAGGCAGAGCACCCTCCTATATGGTCCACAGAAAAAGAGTGGAAGATGAATATACCAGGATTTTAATGTTTCCATATAAGCATTTCTAAATAGCCATGCCAGGACTTCTGAAAACTCGTTTTCACCACTGTATACACAGAAAAACTGCACTCATTTTCCAAACTGGAGAGGAACACACCTCTCTCTTTCCATACCTAGAGGTCACATGCCCCTATAGGAAGACTCCCAGGTGTTAACTCAGATATGGAGTTTACTTGAAACAAGAAACTAAAAAACAAAAAACCAGCCTCCCCCTCCCCACACATATCTCTAGATGTCCATTCCCAGTGAGAGGCAGTGTCTTTGTCAGGAGTTTCTGTCTGTTTTAGGTGTAATACTATGCAGTCATTACTTTTTTAAATATAACTGGGAGTTTTCAATTTATTACTCTGGTATTCAAAGAACTGAAATCAAACTGGGGGAAAGAGAATGGGACACCCCACAATCACTTCAAGCCCCAAAACAAATCTGATGGCTGCTTAAGAATTCAACCATCGCTTGAATAAAACCAGCCTGCTTTCTGTTCAGCATATGCCAAATGGTTTATTATCATTTCCAGTAGGATTTTTTTTTCTTTTTTTTGCTAGTTCACAACTGCCTTCTATTGTCAATGCTGTGAATAGCCAACAACGATTTAAAGTAGTGGGCTCCTATCAGCATTGTTCTCCTGTTCAGAGGCACAGAGAACAAGAATACATCTATGTTTTCCATACAGTGTAGAAAAATGTAATTCTCTGTTTAGTGTCATATCAACAACTCCTGTCCCAATTCACCGCCATGGGCAATGAATGACAGACTGAGCTGTCCATCCTGACAATGTGACCAAGATATCTGTGGTTGAGACTGCTATATCATTTTTCCCCTCCCCCAAAAATGTTGCCAGAGAAATCTCCTATTTTTATTCCTTTATTTGTTTCTTTATCTACATACAAAGTACAGATAAAAATGAAATTGAGTTCATTAAACAAGCTGCAAATAATGTCTTGATAGCACAGGAAATGTTACATTCCCTCACATTGCAGCATGTGCTCTCAATGGAGTATGGATTTCTTTATAATACTAATAAAAAATAGCTGTAGTCCCCTTCTTTCAACAAAGACTTCCCCCCACCCCAGCAATTCAGTAAAATATATCTTATTTTCTAGTATAAAAAGAAGCCTTTTCCTCCTTTATAGGTAGCAGGCACATCACAGTTAACAATATGTAGCTGAAGGGCAATTAACTCCGGGTACCATAGGCCTGGAACTGGCAATAAAGAGGTAGCTTAGAGCTGTGCACTAAAACCAGCATTTATTCAAGGGAAGGGGAGAAATGAAACAAAACTTTGACAATGTTAGAAAAGAGGAAGAAGAAACAGGTTGAGGCAGCTATAGCACAGCAATGTTTTACATACCGTTACATACAGTGGCTTTGTTCAGGACAATATTTAAATAAAAGCAGCACTAGCCTTGGCAGCCTGTGTTTTAACACACCGAATTTATGTTGCCTCCATGGGAAAGGGCATTTTCTTATTGTAACGTATACAGGAATTATAAAGCATTGAGAGCATTTTGGTGGTGTATTCTACCTTAAGCAAAGCTTACTGGATTTGTTTCAGTTTATTTTTATTTTGCCATCATTTTTTGAGTGATTTGTTTGTAAGTTGATGATGATGATAATTTTTTCTTTCTATTGCTTCAAACTTAAAACCTCTCCAGCAGAGGAGAAAAGTAACTTTACACAGGTGACAAAGGAAAGTGGAGGCATTTTTTTCTTTCTATTGCTTCAAACTTAAAACCTCTCCAGCAGAGGAGAAAAGTAACTTTGCACAGGTGACAAAGGAAAGTGGAGGTTTTGGCTTAACAGACAATTGGAGTTGAAGGAGTACACGTATTCCAGCTGTAGACTTGTGGCACAAGAGTTTTGTTTTCCTATCATGCAATGGTTAACTTTATATGAGCTGTGGCCTGGTGCTGTGGAGAACGGAGACAACGGTGATGTCTCTGAACAGGCCTTTTGACACTCTGCCAACATCGGTGTCATCTCCGTCTTGATCCTCCTTTGCTTCTTACAAGGCCCTCAAAAAACTATGTGAGCTGCCAGGTAATGTTGGTCATAGGGGGATCTTCGCAGCTGGCTGTTTTGTGACAAATGACACAGAATCAACAATAGTACATGACCTTTATGGATTCTGGCTGTCTCTTAGAAGTATGTGAAATATTCACAATGAAATACAAAACCTACTTGAAATTCAAGTTGCTCCTCAGACAATTACTATGGAACCAAAAGACCTAACTGCTCTGTATTGGTAAGATATTTATATTTCTACCAGCCCCATAAAGTTCTCTGCCTTGTGCATCATTATAGAAAATAACAAGAAGTCAGAGCTTTTTTAAGTACAAGGCCTGTCCTACATGACTGTCTGAAGTACAGATGAATGACAGTGAAAAAAGTAATCCCACTGGAAGCAATATGATCTGGAGGCATAGCCTTGGAGCTGAGGTGTAAAACCCTTCAGACTCAGCCAAAATAAACCACTGCTATTGGGGGCAGGCAGGGGGCTGGGGGGTATCTCATAGAATTCATGCATTAGTTTAGAAAAGCAACTGCAGCATTTGCTACAAACTTCTGAACAAAGCACACTGAATCACCAGTGTAAGTAAATCATAACATCTTCTCCTGCCCCCCAGAGCAAAAACCCTAATCATATTAGGTCCCTCTGAACATCTATCATCCTCTACAGTGTATGGAAAAGTGTGAGTTTTAGATCAACAGACTCAAATTCTATCAGATCAAGTGTAAGGAAGTCAGTGTCATACTTCAAGGGCCTGTTCTTTAATGTGTCATGTCCCGTTCCAATATAATTGAGGGTAGGTTTCCCTGCACAAATTCCTTATACTATCATTTAGCATCACACTCTGAGGATAAAGTTCTGGGCATTAAAGGGCTGTTGTAGAGAAATTAACAATCCCACTGGGTTTAAGACTTCTTCATGCACTTTAATACATCTGGTAGGATAACAGGAAAGATAACAATAGGACTGAAGTTCCATATTTGGCAATTATAATTCAACGAGACTGTATCCTCTCTTATATAACTTGATAATATGCCACTACAGAAAGTGGAGATTATGGGCTTGGGGCAGATGGATTTTTTTATTTAAAGACATAATCAGCAGCATGAAAAAGAAAAATTAAAAACTGTAATGGATAGCTGCCTCTGCAAGAGCAGAACAAATGCCGCCTGCATCTGATGGCTGAGAAGTAACATGGACTGCAATCCAGGGGTTCCATGCGCTCCCTCACCTCCCCTTCTTCCAGAAATTAGGAAGATATCAAAGACTATATCCTCACCTTCATTGCCAAGAAAATGTGATTTTATCAAAAGACAATTAACATAGTTCAGCAAAACTCCCATGGAGGCATGGGACAAGTTTCTTATTTAATACACTACATAGGTAAGAGCAACACCACAGCCAGTATCTGTGGTTCCTCTTTCAATAAAAACTTTATTGCTTTGCTTCCAAAAGGATTTTGCAGAAGGAATAATAAATGCATAGGTATTATTTTTTCTAAAATACCTTGCTCTCTTTGGCTTTAAAAACATAACCTATGTTTATATTGGCCTGTAAGCTCCAGTACAGCCTGAAAGCACTTTGGATGCTGTTGTGTCCTCATCACAGCACTGAAATACCAGCAGCTCCTGTAATCAGTTAGGCATTTACTCCCTCATAGTAAGGGCTTTCATCCCAAATCAGGTTCAGTCCATCTCACAGAGGCTCCTAGGTGCTTGGAGAAGGTGTAAAACCTTACACTAGAATGGCAATCTTTTACAACTATGAAAAGCACTGACCTCTGAGGTAAAAACTGACATCATTTAATTCCTCTCTAATTGTATTTTCTTTCTCTGCAAAAGATGAATTGTTGTTGCCATATGCAGAATGCTGAAAACTTACCGTAGCTGATCATGCACTACCCACAGGCCTGTTTTTCCTTTTCTAGAAAGGAAAATGGTCCTCCACAACTACTTAGACATTTTTCCTTGACCAATTCCACAAGGTTAAAAAAACCCAACAGAACACACAAACAAACAAAAAACCCCACTGGTAAATCTCTTTGAGAGTTCCTCACACCAGCAGAAAGAGTATTTTTAAAAGAACAGAGTACAGATTGAAAGTATACAAGAAATAGTTCTGGTCTTGGTGGCCAGATTTTTAAAAAGTTGGTAATTTAAAAGGCTCCAGAAAAGAAGCCCCAAAGCATGGAAAGCCTGTGTTACTGCCAGAGCTGAAAGATGAGGGTATGAGTTTAGCAAGGAGAAGGATAATGGAGAGTTCAGTCAGATTATAGGTATGCATATAGAGAAAAGACCTCTGATTTAGGGTGCTTCCACTGTCAGAAGACACAAAAGGTATCAGATCCCAGGCAGAATGTATAACTGCATTGATAAATGCAAAGCAGAAATAAGATACAAATTTTGAGAGCAATTAAATATTTAAGTATCTTGCCTCAGGGCAGGTTTTCTCATCAGGTATAATCCTTAAATCAAGATTAACCAGACAGTTTTGCTAAAAGATATTCTTTGGCTCAGGAATCACCCAAGAAAGTTCTTCAACCAGTGCTATGTGTGACCAGTGCTATGTAGGATGTTAGACTAAGTTGTCACAACAGTCTCTCCTAGACTTACATTCTTTAAGAAATCAGAATTATCACAGCAACCATCCTCCTCCCTCCACCTGATAGCTATGAAACAATTTCTGTGGGAGAACAACATAACATACAGTTCTGAGAGTTACCAAAAACTATTGTCAGGTCACAAAAAATTATGAAAAAGTGTGAGATCAGGAAGAATTTGTGTAGATAAAGCGACCTCTAGAGTGAAACACAAGAGTTAAGAAAAGTATTTTCAGACAAACTGATGCAAAAGCATATGAAGTTAGTACAGAAACACAAAGTCCATGCTGATTATAATATGAACTGATTTAAAATATTCCTTTAGGTGAAGTTTTAATAATACTTAAAAAGTCCTGACAGCTCCCTGTCATGGTATGTCCATGTTATTAAGTTCTAAAGCAATCTTGCTCATAAAACAATCCAGACTGGAAAACACATGGTAGACAAAGCCATGGACAACAGCAGAAATCAGTGCTGAGCCTTGGTTTGGTTATGCATTCAGATGTGCCTCCTAAGAACCTGCATTAGCTTTGACGAGTCACATCTTCATGCAATTCATCTTCATCCTGCTGAAACATGAAGAAATAAATACCAGGCAAATGGAAGCTAGGCAAGGAGGGGGTAACACTGACAAGAGCATCACTAGGACAAATTTCCCAAGTCACTCCCAGAGCTGAACACCAGAGCTGCAGTTAAGTGAGAGACAAGATGATGATCTGTGAAAACCTTCTGTCGCTATATCAAGTGAATGCCGTGGGATCATTTCATGCCTACATTCCAGCCAGTGTTTAGGGTTTTCTTTACCCTTCTCTGAGGCAAATTCTGGGTTCTGTGATTAACTTGCCATCCTCCCCACCCATACATTATTTACATCCCCTCATCTCATCTTAGCCTACTACTATTCCTCTATTATTTCTTTTCCAGCAACTTCATTGTACTCATGGATTGATGGTTTTGCACTCTACAATTCAGGTCTCCATTCTTCTTTTGATTCTGTTGTTTCACACACTTCCCATCTCATTACTACACTTCCCAGTTTTCTGGTTTTCCTCCTTGCACTTGAGCTCTGTATTGTACATACAACTGATTTTGCTTTCATCATTTTTTCTTAGGATCATTATGATGTTTGCTAAATATTTTTATTTTCAAGTTTGGTGTTTTCAAAAAATCTTACATTACGCAGTCTTGTATTTTCACTGGCAAACTGGCCAAGCTTCTTAAGATTTTAGTAAATTTGGCCCAGCCAGTCAGAACAAAAACCTGACCTTGCTCCTTCCACTATCTGAGCTAGTTGCTGGTTCACCTGCATGTAAGAGCTTACATCATTGATTTCATTACTAGTCCATCAATCTGGTTCTTTTCTAAAGATCCTGTCACATCTGTTCTGATGGGTTAGTGTAATGCTTGAGACACTGCAATGTGCTTAGCCTTAAAATTTTCCTTGAAAGTATCTCTCGTTCACAAATACTTAGCATTTGCACCTCCTTTTGGTCACAAAGTGTTTTATAAAAAATAAATCCTAAAAACATCCATGAACCTTAAGCATTATGCCATTTTGAAATGCATCACAGATTGCAGAAGCACACCGACAGACCTCAAAACAGTTTGAATTAGTCCACTCAGCCCTCCATGCTGCTATGTCCAGATTACACAGGACATGTTTAAACTCAATCTGTTGTACAGCCTGAGATAGCACAGGGGAATCCCCTAACCTCCCCAAAAAAGAGGTGAAGAATCATTTCAGGATTCAGAGAGAATGGAGCATGTAATTTTCCCCTCATGTTCCCATTAAAGTTTTGTCTTTTGTCTTGAAAATTCAAGCAAGTTTCAAGCCCCGTTGTACTGGCTGCTCCATAAGGATATGGCATGTGACTGACTCCCTCATGTGATTCAAGGACAACTAGAAGGCAGGAGAAGCCCAGGCCTTTTTGAAATCCTATATTAAATGAACAAGACAAATTCTGGGTGCTTTGCCAACTGCAAAGCGTAGCCCCTCACTGCAGCACAATGTCTCAAGCTCTGGGATCCTTTCTTACACATCTTTATTCTCTTATTCCCAGTTCCCAGGGCAGTACAGAGCAAGATGTTGGGTACCGTTGAGAACTAAGGGGGAGGGGAAGAGTCCGGGGCTATACAGTATTTGTACTGCCAACAACTGCCAGTAGTAATGAGAGAGAAGAGAGCTGAGATGATAAAAGCTTAGCCAAAGTTTCTGCACATAGAATAGGTAAACTACTTCCTTTTAAAGGTCAACAACAAAAAAATTGACACTAACGGGATAAAACTAGGAAGATGGATATAAGTCTTCAATAAAAAGTGGACTGGCATGACCCTGGCAACGTCAAGCTCCCTACAGTAGCTCTTTCTCTAACATCTTGGATATCACTTATTTTAACAACACATTTACTGATGAGAGAAAAGTTAATGTAGCATGAAGAGAAGGATGGAATAGAAGGCATCTTATTTGTCAATACATCGTCACTGTCACCCAGCTTTGGTAATGAGGTGCAATATGAATGGCAGTCTGATTTTCAAAAATACCATGCACCAGCATGCCTCTTCGTTTTCATCTGGAAGTGTGGGAGATCAGAACTATTGGAAAAAAGTTGTTGTTTGTTGTTTTTTTTCTCTCCTAACTTGTACGATTGTGATCAATAACTTTATCCATTTGAGAGGAGCTTTAGAATCTATTAGAATAAAAGGTTTACGTAGTAATGCATCCAATTTTCATTATTCTACCTTTATATTTATATTGTTGGGTGCTTTCCTCATAGTACAGATCATCCTAATACCTCTGCTTTCTCTTTTTCAGAAAGTATAAACTCTCCAATTGTGAAGAAGAGTTTGAAAATAGACCCTTCCCATAAAGCTTAAACAAGAGAAGACAGACAGTACAATATTTTGCTTCATGTCTTGAGAGAAAAGGGATTTGATTCATGATTTTTGAAAACCTGAGGTCAGGAACAATTTGCAGATTTTTTTACTAAACCATAAAGTAATAATAATAATAATCAAAATCTTAGACCAAAGTTATCTGTTGCTGCTACTGAAGAGAGATTTACCCCCATTTCCCAGGGATTACCAATTTAATAGTCTTTAATAACCTGCAATTGTCAGACAAACATGTTTTATTCCTTCACTTCAACAATAGCCCAAAAGTGCCAAAAATATTTGCATTTATCTTCAGTCAGTGAAGTAGATGGCAAGACCAGAAGGAGCTTTATCTAACAATAGCTCTGGTGCCTTACAATTGTCTTAAATATTTCAACAAAGAGATGCATCAGTGTGTTTCCCCGGCTAGCAATGGGTTGCCAAAGGTCAATAACTTCAGCTTTAAAAACAGACTGATCTCTAAAGCTTTTCTTGCAGTTGAGAGATTAAGGCAGACCCTTATAAACATATTTATGAAATAAGAGCAGTGGACTTCAGCCTGGCAGTTTGGAATGTAACACCATTCTGTATCTATATTATTTTGGGGATTAGAAACCATTAATTTCTAAAATTGTGCTGTGGAGCATAAGTGGCAACAGCTGCAGCTATCTGTTTGCTGTCTTTCCACATGGGCTATTTTCTGTGCAAGATATGCATGAAGAGCACAAATAAATGGGGTGCTACCTCTTTAGACAGGGCCTGGCAAATTTAAAATAAAAAACTAAAAAGCATAAACCATGTTTGCCTTAAAATGATGAACTTGGGTGTTAATAAAAATGGCATCTTAAGGCAAGTCCTTACACACTTCCTGTTTCTGTAATCCATTCTTCTTGCATGCACAAACTAATAAAATGCCTCTTCTTATTATGTCACTACTGTATATGAAACATTTCATGCATAAAATATTAATCCCAGACACAGGTCTCTGAGAGAATGATTGTACTGGCTAAAGGAAGACAGAGAGGTTTCTGAATATAGATCCAGTAATGCTTTCCAATCCTGAAGCAAAACTGCAACTATATTCAAGCTCATGGCTTTTCAGTGGCACTAAAAACCAAATCTTTGGACAGTTTAATGATGTGGACAAGCTGACTGAATCAGAATAAGGCACACCATGCATCCCATTCATATTTGGACTATGAAGACAAAAAAAACCTCCAAAACTCTGTTATTTGGCTTTTCTTTGTCCTTTACTTTTCACAAAACTTAACTTTGTACAGAGCTTATTTCAAAGTGAATCTGGCAAAAGTAAAAGTTTTGATTCCTGCCCGCAAGAAAAAAAAAAAAAAAAAAGAGACGAAAAGCGAAAAGAGAGGGAAAAGAAAAAAATCAACCTGAATGAACTCATCCTTTAAGCCTTCATAAGACTTTTACTGTTGTGAATTGTCACTGCTTATGTCACAACTTCAGAATACCACACTGTTAGTAAACCACTCACTCAAATATGTAAAAAACCCAAACACACAAAAAAAACAATACAGGTATTTTAATTAGGAGAATCAGGCATGTATGATCTTCCATTCCTTCTCGATAGTATTATGGACTGTACGGGAACTGTGCTCCATGCCACGGCCCTGCTGCCCCTTGCGTACAGATCAGGAACTTGGCTGCAGCATGCTACTTTTCTCCCATGGTCCACATTTCTTTGACAACTGAAGCCACAATGTGGGGGGGTGGGGGCAGGGGACAAAAGGTGGTTATTTCTTGCCATCATACTGAGTCAGAACATGGCTGAGGTTTTACAGTAGTAGGACAATTCCAGCTCCTTCAATTTAGTCCTAACCTCAGATCTATTGTTTGAGAGTCATTAAAGTCTTCTGCCCTCCACAGTAAGGCCATCCTTTAGAGTTAATTACACAGGGCTTCGTCCAGACCACTTCTAAATGTCTTCCCTACTGGAACCTCATTTTCTTTTCTCACAAGATTATTTTACAGTTTAAGAGGCCTGAAAATTCATATAAAGAAAGCTTTTCAAAGAAGTAGTCCATCTGCTGCCACTAGTATAGCTCACCTGAGTAAAGGGTTATAACATTAAGTATAATAGAGTTCAACACCAGAAAACGTTTTTCAATAGGTATAACTTTGCTAGCCTGCAATCATTCCTGATAATCCCTCTGTGGTGGTTTGACCCTGGCTGGATGCCAGGTGCCCACCAAAGCCCCTCTGTCACTCCCCCTCTCAGCTGGACAGGGGAAAGAAAATATAAAGAAAGGCTCATAGGTCCAGATAAGGACAAGGAGAGATCAATCACCAATTAGTATCACAGGCAAAACAGACTAGACTTGAGGAAATTAGTTTAATTTATTACCAATCAAATCAGAGTAGGGTAATGAGAAATAAAACCAAATCTTAAAACACCTTACCCCCACACCTCCCTTCTTCCTGCGCTTAACTTTACTCCTGGTTTTCCCTACCTGCTCCCCCCCGAGCAGAACAGGGATGGGGAATGGGACAGTTCATCACATATTGCCTCTGCCGCTCCTTCCTCCTCAGGGGCAGGACTCCTCACACTCTTCCTCTGCTCCAGCCTGGGGTCCCTCCCACGGGAGACAATTCTCCACCAACTTCTCCAACACGGGTCCTTCCCATGGGCTGCAGTTCTTCACGAACTGCTCCAGCATGGGTCCCTTCCATGGCATGCAGTCCTTTAGGCATACACTGCTCCAGCGTGGGTCCCCTGCGGGGTCACAAGTCCTGCCAGAAAACCTGCTCCAGTGTGGACTCCTCTCTCCATGGGGCCACAGGTCCTGCCAGGAGCCTGCTCCAGCATGGGCTTCCCATGGGGTCACAGCCTCCTTCGAGCATCCACCTGCTCTGGTGTGGGGTCCTCCACAGGCTGCAGGTGGATATCTGCTCCACCATGGACCTCCATGGGCTGCAGGGGGACAGCCTGCCTCACCATGGTCTTCCCCACGGGCTGCAGGGGAATCTNAGGTTGATCTCAGAGCCGGCTGGCATTGGCTCTGTCA
>VYZV01033118.1:2257-12634 GCA_013401275.1 Pandion haliaetus
AGGGGGGGGTGGGGGGTGGGATACGAGCCTACCCAAAAGCAAATTTTTAAAGTCTTACAGTTGCTGGAAAATAGCTTTGTCATCCTTTTCCTGTCAGGGCTATTTTGGGGAGTGGGTTGGGGAGAGAATAGTCTGCTTTTATTTAAGAACGTATGTTCCAGTGGCTACATGTGCCTCTGCAGCATGGAAGACTAAAACCTTTTGCCTTTGGAGTTATGGAGAGAGGGGAATAAGGAACCTTCTGAATAAGTGGAAAGCTTGGGGGCAGGTTTTGTGCTAATATACTTACTTGACAGTGGAAAGCTTCAGGTAAGACTGCAAGCCACCTGGGCTGGTTTATATTTAGGCAGTATCTTAATTTTTTATTTGCTCTTGGGCAGCCTAAGACTTCTGACCACGTTTGAATTTCATTTGTGTGTTTCAGTGCAGTTTGTGCTTAAGCCATTCACATGGCTTTCGTGTCCTGTTGTGTGACCTGCATCAAGGGATGCTTTGAAATATTAAGAGTGCAGGTGTTTGGTTTTTTTAACTGATATTTTGCATTGTATCATATTAGTGCTCTGGGGCCTGCAATGACTACTGAGTATCTTTAAGAAATATTTCTTAATGTAGAAGGGTCCTGTACGGCCTGGAAAGGCTCCTTGTCAAGGCAGAAGTGCCTGCATATCTCAGTGACATTCAGGTGCACAAAGGTACCACAATAAGAGTTCAGGAGAGTAGCACTGGATACCAGAATGCCTGCACAGCCAAGTACTTCTGCTGGGGTTGTAGAGGCTGAAAGACAAAAGAGGAAGAGGACATGGGGGGAGGCATATCTCTTATCGGACAAACTGGTAGAGTTAAAAACACATGAGCTTCGCCCCCTTGTCCTGTCATCAGTGAGGATTTTGAGGTGATAACATTGACATAGAAAGAGACAGCTTCCACCCTGGGTGCTGCTATGACACACTTCTGTCCTGTGGTAACATTGTAGAACACAACTCTGCTGCAGTTAATATTTATTGTTGAAGTTCAGTTTCAGACTTCTAATATTAAAACAAAACTATTAAGAACAATGTGCCTGATAAATTTCAAACTCTGTTTACTCTTTTACACTGATTAAATAGAAGGGGAAAAAAACCCCAAATAATGGTGGAAGAGATACAGGGAGAAATATGTACTTGTATCTACTAAGAGTTGAAGGGTGACATTATGAGGGATAGATCTGGATAAGGAAATCTTTTTTTGTGTGACCTAAAACCCATGTGTCTTTCAACCAAATGTTGAAGAGCAATATGGAAGAGACACTGGAGACATTCCAGAGTAGCAAAATAGAGGTAAAAGTTAATCTTTAGCACTAACAATTAAGTAACTGTTCACTCTACCAAGTTGCCTCTTTCTCTGTAGTTGTCTTGAATCCATGCAGCCGTTCCCAAGTGCATCAGGAAGGAATATATTAGTTTGTCAAAACTGACGAATGAGATGAAGATCTGCTAGTTTTAACCAATATGAATTTTCCAACTGTTTTGGGGGAAAATTCTTGACCAATTTTAACGGAAGTTTCTTCTCAATGAACACAGAACTTTGTTTAAGAAAGTTACTTTAAATCTAAAAATAAAGCCATTGCCTGATGTGTGAGATAAGGACTTTCCTTTATTGATTATGACATTATCTAAAAGAGGTGTTTGAGAGATGAAGGTGTGTTTATTCTTTCTAAATAGCTACAGGCACCCTTTTCTGAAGTTGACTGCATGTAAATTCTTTGTGGTAGCCTACTATTCCCTTCTAGTTACAATAAGAAATAACTGTTACTTCAAATAAAAAAAGATAATCTTTTTGCATCATAGGTTTGCATGGCAAGCTAAGATATATGAATATATATGCAGGGAAGCCTACAGAAGGTGCAAAACCCCTGTAGACTGGAAAAGGAATTTGATGTTATTTTGGCAATAGTATATATCTGGTGCAACCTGATAGGCTCTTGCAGCCTTTCAGAACTGAAGTTCTTATCTTTTGGTAGCTTGTGTCCCTGAGAAGGACATAAAAATACATGTGGCCTTTGCATGTATTCAGTAAGATTTTTCCAGAAGCACACAGTGCTGTTTTTATTGCTTGCTGGAATCAGTCACCGTTTTTTGGGATCAGAATAAGGGCAATGCTCAGGACTTCTGAATGAAACTCCTGTAAGCTGTTGCTTCCTTCCTGGGTATCAGGAGTTAGTAAATAAAGAGAAATTAAGTTCCTTTTAAATGAAAATTAATATTATGATTAAGAAAATAATAATTAAGGAATTTAAAGAAAGATGTGTCTGAAGACAGACAGTCATTCCTGTGTTTCTTTTGACTGGATAAAGATGAAATTTGACTATTTGGGCAGGTTTCTGTGCCAATACATATCAAAAGTTTAATTTCTGAAACACTAAGGAAAGCAGCTGTACTCTAAAGTCCAAGTTGTTTTCACAGTGCTGAAAAAATATATAAAGGGAACTGAAGACTAAATATTGGGGAAATGGGGAATGAGTTTTAGAGGAATATTCTCCCTTCTTGTTTTTTAAAATCTATTCTGAAATTAGATGTTGTCAGTTATATTTTTGTCTGTGGTGTTAATGTTAGCTTAAGAGGACATTCATTAAGATTTGTTCTGCATGGGTACTCGAACGATTTTTAAAATGTGAAGTAAATGGTGCGTTTTGGGGTGGGAGGAATGGAAAATAAAACACTTGACACAAGCAAGCTTGGAGATGTGCATGTCTGGCTCGCAAGGAAAGCACGCAGGTCCCTTGTCACTGCAGCTTGGTGCAGCTGGTGACTTAGGTGGAATTGCTCCTGGTTTTCATTTCTTGAGGGAAAGAAAACATTGCCAGCTTTATCCCTTCTTGGCTTTTTTTGGCCTGATACTGTTCTTCCTACCTGGCCTTCTTTGCTCCTTGGTTGCCATCTTTGCTTTCAGTCTCCATTCACATTACTTTCCTCTGAGATTCCCCAGGGGCTGGCCCTGGGATTTTGGCTCCCCTTTTGAAGACGCTTCTGAAATTCTGGTGTCAAGTCTACAAAACCTGACCCAGTTGCAAATATTTCAGTTACTGATAGAAGGAAAATAAAATGCATCTTAGATGCTAAGGAGAGATGTGGTTGTAGTAGATATTACCTTACTGATATTATTCCTGCTCTCATTGCTTCTCCTATCCCATGTCTCAATTCATCTGTTGGCCTATAAGGTGTTTAGAGGTGACCCTACTGCATTTTTTTGTATTGATGCCAATTTACTGACTATATAAAACATCTGGAAGAAATTCAGCTTTCAGCTTTAGTTTTTTTTCTCTACTAGGCTGGCTGCTATTGTCTTCTAGAAAAAAAGCTCATGTTCAGAAGCATAACAGTTCATTAATAATGTAAGAATTTTATAAATTTTATCAAGCTGAAAAAGAAATAGAGGCTTACAAATGAGTATAGGCTTATACTGTAGCAGAAGTGAAGTCTACTGTTCAAATACCAGTTCAGCCAACCAAGCCATGAAAACTAGTATCAGTTAAAATGGTGTGTTTTAATATTCTGTATTTGTTATGTAAAAGTTGACAGGGCTGATTTTATTGACCAGTTATTAGTTTTCTGTACTTCAAAATGCAAATATGATAAATAGTCTTAATATTCAAATACAGCATATAATTTTAACTTATAGAACATCAATGCAAAACAACAAAGAAACTTCTAAATCTTTCTCATAATGTGTAATTTTTGAGCATAAAGTTGTTATTGCAAGTGTAAAAATCAGTTAAATGGGTAATTGTTTTTCTGACTGGAAGGCACTGAAATAAATTGTGTTGAAATGAAATAAATGTAGTGGTTTGTGTACTCTGCTAACTATTGTAGAATGCTGCTTAATTAAAAGAGTACAACCAGAAACAGTGGTGCAGGAGGGGATGCCCCTATTGACAAGAGAATGCTTAGTGAACAGTGGTGAAACATTTCACCTGCTTTAGGAGGCAATGAAAGACAGCAGGAAACTCTCCACTGAGGATGTTAGTGGCAAGAGGATCAGACCCTTAGGCCTGTGCTACTGATATTCTGACTTGCCTGCTGTGCAGCTGAAATCAGAGAGACATGTGGCATTGTACAACCAGAAGCACAGCAAGTGTTTTCCTTGGATGCATACCGTGGTTATGGCATCACACAAGAATGCAGACATCTGACTTCCACGTTTTCAGAGTTAATTTAAAAAAAATCAGATTTTTAGGTGGCTTTCTGGCTGTTCAGGATAAAATAAATGGCAAGGCATTTCTGAAGTGGTTCTGACATTTCTCCTAAAATACAATTTCTCTAGTTTGAAATCACGAATAAACCTATAAAAGTTGCTAAGCCTGTTGCATTATAAAAGTGAGCACCATTTTGGTGGGCCTGGGTTCAGAAACTAAATGGTCTGCAGGTGCAGTGAGGTTCCAAACACTTTTAAAGACTGTATTGAGGCTTTATAACAGATTTTTAAGTGCACGCTTTCTGCAAGTCACCTTGGAGGAATTGCTTTGGGTATTGTGTTCTGCCTCAGTGTACTTGAAGATGTGTCCATATGAAACGCATGTCAGTCACGGCAGGTATCCACAAAAGTGAGTTAGGTCTCTAACAGTCTGTACATTTGTCAGCTCCTGTAACTGTTGTATCTCCTGGATGAAGGACTAGATTAGGTCTAGATGGATATTGTTGCGTGTAGGTTGTCAAGTTAAAGAAAGGTAGTAAATCTTACCAAACATTAATAAATACTGTCCTGCTTACAGCCTGATTCTGGGAGGTAAGTGTTACCTTCTGAGTGGATCAAAATATCCCATACGTCTCCCTGACTTACCAGAACTTGAGGATATGCTGCACCTTTCAAAAGGCTGTGCTTTGTTCCAGTGGCTCTCTAATTAGCGGAAAAAAGCAAATGGGAAATTCCTTTAGCACAGTTGGAGTGAATGTTGAAACGCTTCATGCAGGGATGAACTCCAATTCATTAATGTACTGTAGGCAGCTTTCAATATAGTAATGCCAAAAACCGGGCTGCATTGTGCCAAAGAACCAGCTATACCAGCACGCTCTAAACAAAATCTGGGCGCCTCTTTCTCTGACCTTTGGCAGCCACTTAATTAAACCTCGGGGAGATTTAAACTGTCACTTTAAAATAATGCAAGAGAGTATCAGTGCATCAAGGCAATATTGTCAGTGTCTACTCTCTTGCTAACTAAAACCATTTGGTTTCCTGTTCTCTCTGATGGGGATGTAAAACTCTGAATCTTCACATAGAATTTTCTCTAATTTTGGTCCTTTGTTTTTCAGGATGTGTCTGTCTAATTTTAAGAGAATTTGTGTTTCTAGTCCTTCCCCCATCCCAATTTGTAGCAGGTCAGAACCACAATTTGACTTTCTAAGTCATTCTAGTTGTAGGGTTCCTTCTTGCACCAGCATCCTCTTAACAAGGTAGGACTTCATGATGAGACTGTATTAGGTTGATGTAAATCCACAAACCTCCTAAGTTGGAGCTGTATATTTTTTCATTCACTATTGGGGGTTTGAAGTGCTACAAGCCTCCAACTTGATGTTTGCATATATGAGCTTACTATTTCTCTTCTGAACTTAAGTTGCCTGTTTAAATCTTCTGGAATGACTCTATCATCCAAAAGAATACGAAGAGTAAGAAATATAATCTTGGTGTCTATGCAAAATGATGAAGACTTCCTTTCTTTTAGTGGTGTTTCATGTGTTCTCTGACATTAGCTAGAAGTACAATGTGTTTTGTTACGACTTCTGAGGAATTTGGGGTCCTAATAGGATATTCTGGAGGATCATCTCTGCAGTCTGGGGACTTTCATCCATTCTGATTAATTTTTTGCAGTGTTATTGCTGAATGTGACCAGATATCAGGTGATGCTTATTATTTTGGAAATAGAGGTAGTAGTAGAGCACAGAAAGGTATCCTCCATCTTAGTAACATTTGACAGAGGGACATGGAGGTTCACTTTGTTGTCAAAATTCTGACAATGGTGCTCTCAGCTGACAGGAGCATCCTGCTGGTCACTTAAGAACAGTTATTTTCTGGCTTAACTGTAATGAAAATACTGTGTTCATTTTCTTCTCCTCTTGAAATTCCCCCTTGTGCATTTACAAAGATACACTGCTGCTCCCTGCCCAGGCTCCCAAAGAGATAAATCCAGCTTTTGTTCTACCAAATTCTTTCAGCCTGGCACTGACACTAGTGGCCTCATCTGATTAAATCTACTTCACTGCCATGCAACATAAATGCTTTTGGTTCACGTTGAATGGTAAATCTTTTGCAAGCAGGAAAAACAGTTGTCAGCTGTCACTGTTGTGGTACCAAACATGCATTGTGCTAGAACAAGCAGACAAAAAAGCCTATGAGGCGTACAGCAGATCAAATGGAAAACCTACTTGGGGTACATCCAGTTCTATTAAGACTTGNAACAACAGAGGGGAGAACATCTGTCAGAAATTCTTAATGCAGAAAAATATTGACTTTTGCTCTCAAGAAAGCCTAGAAATTGCAAAATTACATGATACTATATAATTATCAAGATAGGAGGTTTTGAAATCCTAATTTGTTTTGCTTACAAATGTAGCTTTGACATAATTTTGTTGGGTAAAAAAGTTTAAAAGAAAAAAGCTGTTTCAGGGTGCTCTGGTGAAAGTTGTTTGGCTGCAGAGTGGTGGCTTTGCTTCAGAAATTAAGATGGAGTGGAATGGGGTTGAAAGCAATACCTGGGTGTTTGGCATGACCCTGGTTATTTGAGTTCCTTGTGCAAAGGCACACATGTTTTTAAGACAATAGACTTATCTAAGCAGATATATTTTCCTGGCTAATATTTATTTCTCCAGTGTAACTAGTGCATAGTCACTTGTTATCACACACTGCTGAAGTCCTGCTGCAGTAGTTAGTGATACCATTGTCAAATCAAAGGTCTCTGGGAATATTTCTTACTGTTCCAGAACTCTGGACCAAATCTTTCCAGGGTCTCTGTTTTCTTATTCCCTCCCACCCCACTCCCCATTGAAGAAAGAAGTAAAGAAAGTTTGGTTATTACAGGATATGGGACAAATTGGGATATTTGAGTTACACGTCTGTGCGTGTGTGTTCTCCACTCTATTTCTCGTTTTCTTTGATTGGATTAAAAAAGGAGCAAAAACTAGCTTTTTATTTTTCTTAATTGACTTGCATAAGAATTAGAGCTTGTTTTGAACTCTTTAATCTGGAATATTATAGGTCAGCCTCAATGCTATGCCAAATTTATGCTTAATCCCAAACCAGATGAGGTTCAGCAGGGCATCTTAACCTTCATGCGGAAAGTCCCATGCATGGTGCAGTGCATGCTGACATTTCCTTTTGGAGCTATTCTCGGAGGTTACTCGTTCAAAAATTATTATTATTTAATTAAATACAGGCAAAGTCCAAATAGATCAACTTCCAATAGAAGTTTCTGTTTTAAAACCAAGTCAAACAGAAAATATTTCTACTGGATTCCAGATTTAGAGATTTCATATCTGGAAGGTGGAAGGGGAGCAGCACCATCCTTGAATTATGGCCATCGCTCTGAATTTAGCCTTCCAAATATGGGCCCAGAAATTATCTGTGTTAATTGCTGGGCTAACTGCTTTGTACAATCAGACTGCGGGCATGTCTGCTTTGCTGTCTACAGGCAGACCTGCCGGCTCACTCCATTTTCTAGGCTGGCTGGACACCAGCCAGTGCTGACCCCCAGGCATAATATGCAAGCTAATATGCTGAAAGCATGGGGTAACCTAATGAAACTGGCAGGGCTTTCAGGGTGGAGCTTGTCCCTGCTGCAGATGAGTCAAAACCAGGGGAGGCAGGCAGAGTGTGCCAGACACTACCCCTTTAAATATGACAGCTAGTAGGCAGGCTGTCTAATGGTAAATGATAGCTCCTTTTTCTAGAAGGCCAAATGTAAGAGGAAAACACGTGGCCTTTGCTCAAGCAGATCGTTCGACTTTTGTTCTAAGAGATGGTTTTGAGCTTTTTTCTGAAACTTTTTCTGGGGGGCGTGGGGGGTGGGGGACATGAAGGAGGTGTGTTACTGCTGCTCACTCTTTCCTTCCCTTTTGCCTCTATTCTTCCTCCTCACCTCTGTCTTAGGAAAATAGTTCATTCTTTTTATGCTTTAGGAGTACAAAATGAAAGAGGTGCTGCAAGTTTTAATCTGAATTTCTTACCCCTGTGGGTTTTTTCCTCTTCTCATTATTGAAGGAAATAAGGGTTATTTAGTGTCCTTTGGGGACCCCTTGTTTTTTCTAACTTATATAATAAAAATAATGAATTAAAAGATAATGAAAGAATAATTGTGATGATGATGATTAAAATACTACTACTAATTGTAGTTTCTGTTTCTGCCCTATGGCACTTGCCCTTTACACCTCCCCAGACTGTGAGGAAACTTTCCTTTACTAGGCTTTTCATACTGAACAAGGAAATGTTGACCTGAATGTTGTAAGTGGCTTAATCCTCAAACTGTGTTGTGTGGAGCCATCCTTATGGCTATGTTTTTATAATATGCTAATGGCTTAGCAACTAGTGAGAGGAGTGAAATGCCTATGCTTCTCAGCTAAAGAGCACTAAAAGTCCTATTTGGTCCTTATTATAGTAAGGACATATCTTTAATGACTGGCGTTCCTTCCTCCTCAGCTAGAGAGCTTTGTGACCTTCCATTCAGGTTTTTTTTTCTTTTTATATTACAGCTGTTCAGGAATTGCTAGACCTACCAGCTTTGGGGGAATAGTATAACTGAAATAAAATAGAAATTTTTACCATTGCCCCCTTGCTTCATGAGTTGTCATCCCTCCCAGCTCCCCAATAATCTCTTGTCATAGAGCAGGCGGTAACTTGCAAGTCTAGCAAGACTCAATAAGGAAGACTATTTTTCCAAGCTACATTTATATTCTGCTTCCTTTTTAAAAAATTAGATCAGCATCTTAATTTTAATTAAATAAAAGACTGCTAGCTAAAGCCTCTTGAGCACGTAGCCTAAAAAATAGTAGGCAAGCCAAACAGAAATGACTGCTGAGATAATTTAATCTCACAAGGGCCCCAACTGTGCGTCCTTCAGCTTAGTTTCCTAAACCATATATTGAAGTCTGAACTTGTTTGGCACCCATTGAATGTCACAGTAAGCCACGCTGTTGCCCTGGGGCTCAGGAGTTCTTGTGATACCATGAGCACTGTCATCAGAGGACACCTGTCCTGAGAGAGCTAGTAAGAAAATCTTCTTGGGTCACATAGCAAGAAAGCTAGTGAGGTGTCTCAAAGTGTCAAAATACATTAATGCTATAAACTAATTTATCAATAATTTGCAAGTGAATTAGCAGTCATTCCTGCTAGGAGTTCTTTCAAGTGTTCTCAGCATTAATCTCTCTGTGCTCTCAGTGGAAGCGATGGTGTATACTTATGGTGGACAATTATCTAATTATTGGCCACTAATGAGTATCGATAGTCTCTGGCCCTATTTAGAGACATGAGGAATGCCAGATTGATCGATTGTTCCCTCTATTCTTTATCTCTCCTTTCTCCCTTTTTCAATATTACAGGCCAAATCCTGCATGATATATTATGGGTAAGGAAAAAACACTATAGCACTCACTGTTGCTGAAGATAGAGAATGACTTTCAGAGAATCCTTTCTGTGTGGGATTTGTTTTCTGATGTGATTGCTCAGGTGCTGAAGCTGGCCTTATGCCAGCTGCTGCTTCTCTGTCAGGGGTGAAAACCAATGTGTTGGATCAGGGCTTAAGCAGGAGAGGAAGGCAGATGCAGTTTTTCACTACTGCGCATTGGTACTGCCCCATCTTCCATGACTGGGTAGCTTTGTGGAGATCCTCGTTTGGCTTCATGTTCCAGTAGTTATTAGCTTTGATGTAGTGATGAATGAGATCTCTGTCTCTCTTTGGAATTGTTGGAGAGACAATAACAGGTGTTGTGGTTTCAGGTCAGCTCAGTCGGTAACAAAGCACCACGAAGCTGCTCACTCACCCCCCACCCCCCACCCCCTCGCCTGGCCACGTTGGGATGAGGAGAAAATACAAAGGCAGGCTCGTGGCTCGAGACAAGGACTGGGAGGGATCACTCCCCACTTATGGTCATGGGCAAAAGACAGGCTCAACTTGGGGAAGAAACAAAATCAATTTAATTGACTACAAATCAAAACAAAAACAAAACACAAGGGTATTAGGAAGGGAAACCAAACATCAGAACACCTCCCCCCACCCCTCCCGCCTTCCCGGCTCAGTTCCACTCCTGATGCTTTCTCCCTCCTCCCCCCGGCGGCGCAGGAGAACAGGGGATGGGGGTTGAGTCAGCTCGCCACACATTGTCGTTGCCGCTTCTTTCCTCAGGGGGAAGATTCCTC
>VYZV01033118.1:12678-24587 GCA_013401275.1 Pandion haliaetus
CTTTCCGCGGGCTTCAGTTCTTCCCGAACTCCCCTGGTGCGGGTCCTTTCCGTGGGCTGCTCTCCTGTCTCACACTGCTTCAGCACGGTTTTTACCATGGGGTTACGGCCATCTTCGGGAGCCTCCGCTCCACTGTTCACCCCCATGGGCTGCAGGGGGACAGCCTGCCTTCTCACCACGGGCTGCAGAGCCATCAGCCTCCAGGCGCCCCCTCCTCCCCCTCCACTTCCATGATTCCAGTGTTGGCAGCGATGTTCCTCTCAGGTTTTCCCACCCCCACACTACCAGTTCCCCTTCTTAAATATGTTTTCCCAGAGGCGTTACCACTGTCACTCCCCGCCTAGAGGCGGGTCCGACATTTTGGTGCGCGTGTCCGACATCTTGGGGCGGCGAATTCTTCCAAGCAACTTCTTAAAGGGGCCGCCTCTGCAGCCCCCCTCCCCTGCCACCAAGGAAAACCACGCCACACAAACCCATAACAAACAGGTTTGGGATTTTAATATTTCAACGGAAAAAGATCTAATGGTCTGAGTAATAGCTGCCAGTTTTATGTAGTCATCTTCAAAACTATTGTATAATGTGGAGACATAAAAAGTACAGAAAACATTGAGGTGTTTACAATGTTGGGTCTCTAGTCCAAACTGAAATACATCCTAGCCACTTCTAGACAGCTTGTCATATCATCATGACTACAGCAGAGCTTTCACTTCTTTTTTTATTTTCTTTTTAATGCCTCCACTCTTGATTATTTTTTTTTTCTATTACCCCTCCCCCCCCAAATAACTCAGTTGTGCCTGTGACTTGTGCCTGTAACTTAAGTGCATCTTGCACTGGGGGTGGGCGTGTGTCTTTGTAGGTCTGCCTCTCCTAGTGTCAGTCTGGACTTATGCAACTGGGGTAAACCCATTTAAGTAGAACCCGAATGGTTTTTTCTTGCAGGGTGTTGTTGGCATGTGCCTTTCTTGATCATCCTTACAGCTCTTTGTTCAAGTTTTTATTATAGTGATGAATGCGATGGTTGCCTTTGCTGAAATTAAGCTTTTGGTGTAGTATGAAAGTGAAGTGTTACTATGAAACTAACTTTAACTTTATTCTTTTGTTTTAACTTCTACTGACTCAGTTTTTTCCTCTAGTATGGAGTATAAGAGATGTCACTTTCAGAGTTCTCCAGAGGTGCTTCCCTCCCCACTTCAAAACAATGCAGTTTGGTTACTAGCAAACTGTTGACTTCTCTATCTAATCAGATCATAATATGAACTTACAATATTCATTGCCCTTCAGACAGAAGCTTACAACTGTTTGCCTTCTGTTTTCCTTGTATGCAGATATGTGCAAAGCAATTTCTTTTTTGGCTAGCATTCTTCTGATGGTGTTGTACCATGGTTTCTATAGAGCATGCTTTTCTGTGAGTATGTTTTATGATATTGTGCCTTCAGCCCTGTCTGTTTGTTATGATGTTGAACAGTGCTTCCTCATTTCCTTATACCTTGCTGTCCTGTTCCAGTCTAGAATCAGTCCTGGATTCCAGTCTTCTGCAGCAGAGATGGTCTTCTGCTGATGTGTTTGTTGGTCCTTGAATAAAGATTGTGGTGCAATGCTTGTAGAAATAGGATCAACTATAGTAAGTCTTGTCTATTGCATTAGAAAAAACCCCAAACCCACACAAACAAAAACCCTGAAAGATGATGATGGTAGGGGTGACATGAGGATATCTTGCCCAAGGATGTTTTCCTTGAGGTCTGTGAAATAGTTTGTCCTAGAGCAGGAAAAATAAGAAGTGGTTTGGAATGTTTTGTCAAGTTGCAAAAGAGAACTCTGGAGGTGAGATGTTTCAGAAGTACTTGGTAGCAAGCATATGATTGTCAGCTAGCCTGGGCAAAGTCAACGGGTGCTATCCCTTCACTAATGAAAGGTTAAGCTGAGGTGGAACTGCATCATGCAACTGTACTGCTTTTAACACTACATCCATCTACTTACATCAAAATAAAAGTAGTGTTAAAACAGACATAATAGTTGACATCAGTATAGCACTTAGTAAATGGTTTCTAGGTTTTTCCATGAAATCTTTTGCTCAGTGTATAGATTTCATTAAGCAAAATTGGAATTAAGTACCGTTCTACGTGATGAGCAGAAATTTCAAATGGGTTTTTCATATATCAGTTGTAACAAGATGGTATGGCAGAAGAATTCAGAGCAGCTCTGGAAAGAAATATGCCATGAACTCTTCTCTCTTGCTTGTTCTTTTTTATGTTGAAGGAGCAGATAGACTATATCTCCCTTTCCCTAAAGGATTAAATAGATTATTTTGCTACTAATGCCTAGATTTACTTCAGTAGGTACCTTGGATCCAGATATTACTCTTGCACTTTAGTGCTTTTAAGAAGATTGATGTAATCACAGTAAACGAAACCAGATACAAAGTGGTGCACTATAGCTTTATATATATAGTGTTTATATATAAAAAAGTGTGTTTATATATAAAAGTAAATTGGGTTGCCACCCTACCCTCAAGATTTAACTGGAATTTGCAGGACCTTTAATCTGCTGTTAATACAAAACTTAGCCATCTACCTTAAAGAATTACTATAATACACAGTGAATTTGAACTGTTCAAAACCTATTAAAATATCTTTGGTGATGCTTAGGGTTAGGAGGAAGAGAGTAAATTACTATTTTGATGCAGTTGATATTCTTCTAAATAGTACTGATGGCTTCAAAGAAATTGCAGAATTGGGCTCTGTAATGTTAAAGCTCCAGTTAGACACAACAGCATATTTTTTTTAGGATTTTTTTGGAAGTGAAAATATCAAGAAGAGCTTTGGACTTTGAAAGCCTGTGTTAAAGTGAAGGAGTTCATGCTGTTGGTGCTTTGAATATTGGGCATATTGTGCAATTGACATTGTCCCTGACAGCATTGTATCTGTGAGCTTAGCTCTCGCTGCCTTCTAAGGAACCTGCACAAAGGCAGTGTTTGTTCTCCTTCTCCATGACCCTGGTGACTTGGTGCCCTGCCAGGGTGCTGAAACCATTTGTTACAGAAAAAAAGCTGGCTGTAGGGCTCTTGAAGAGGAGGATGCAGACGCAGTTGGTTTGAAAGTGCATAAGCAGAAAAATAGGTAAATTTCTTTTAATGCATCACTTCTAACAATTTAGGCAGTGTATAATGGTCTCAAGGATACAAATTAAGATTTGTACTCAGTGTTTACTATGCTGCAGGGTTTAATATTGAACTTTATATGTTAGAAATGGTAACCAGATGTGGATTTGAACCATTATGAGTGGGTGAAGAACTGAGAAACGCTAAGTTAAATTTCACTGGCTATGTTTTTGTTCGGAAAATACAAAACAAAGGTTCTTACCGCTAATGCATCCCTATTCCTATGCATTTTATACCTGTAAGAAAAGTCTCACACACAAGAAGGCCATGAAGGACTACCCATTCAGTATCAGAATGCTATATAAAAATTAAGATTATTCTGTCTTCTGGTAGGCAGTTGTTTTGGCTTGCAACTTGCTCTGTGTAATGGCTCTTTGTGGAGTCACCCAAAGGCACCTCATTGGAGTTAAAAAGTAAGATGAACCGAGTAAGTTCATTATTCCTGCTGTTGCTCCATGTTTGCTTGATGTGATCTCAGTGATTTGACAGGATTCATACAACTTTCTGATGCATAATTGTTGGTGTTACTGTCACAAGTATAGGCCTGTGGTTTCTTTCTTGCTTCCTGTCTTTCCTGTCAACCCATGCAGCTATTTAAAAAGCTAAGATTAAAGCAGTAGTACAGATTTTTGACTCTATGAACTAAGAGTGCTGTGATGGAACTTGGTCTAAAGGTGTTAAAACCACATTCCTACTCCAAGCTTGAGTTCATGTGAAGCTGTACCATCTTTCAGAAGTCAGTATACCAGGATTGTTCTTGTTGGCGGGGGAAAAGAACTTTTCTCCACAGAATAATTATTTTTCTCTTAATTTCGTTTTCTTCCAAAGCTTGTATTTTATTGTCTCAAGAGCTGAAAACTCCACTGAGAGACTGGAAGATCTGAGGCTTCAGTTTGTGGTTTGATATGCAATTTTTGGTGCCTTTCCTGTGTGGAAAGGGCAAGAGTGAGACCGGCCAAGCTGGAGGGGTCAGGGCAGTGATGTCTGAGTGCAGTGAATGTGTGTGACGTGAACTCCTGGGCCCTCTCCAATGTCCTCCATGGCCTCTCCCACACCCTGCCCATCCTGCCCATTCCTGCTGGCCTTCTCTCTCCCTGGAACCTGCTTTGTCTTCTCTCCCCACCTTTGGCGCCATGCTCACTGCTGCCTTTGCCTCTCTCTTCTCCCGTGCTGATTATTAGTTCTCCATGCAGCTTTGGAGAGAAATGTGAAAGGAAAGGGATGTAAAGGAATCCCACATATTAGCGTGATAATAAATATGTTATCTCATGTAGTGATAGCTTGCACATCCTTAACTTCTGTTCCTCAGAACATTTCATTCTTGGGTTTTCTTGACCTCTTTTCTTATGCCTGCCACCCCCATAAAGTTTCTTCTGTGCCATCTTCATTCTCTTGCCTGAATGCCTCCATCCTAAGTTTCCTTTTCCAGGCTTTCTTTTTGCGTAGATCGTGATACCCACATCTCTAAAAGCAGCAAAATGCTACTAGACCGTGTGCCTGCTTCCCCCTGTCATCCGTCCTCTCTGTCCCAGCGGTCATATGCAGAAAGTTAGGGTATTAACCACAGAGACCCTGCTTATGGAAACGTACCTAGAGACATGCAGATACACCGGGTGATATTCGGTAGCCAGAGACTGTTTCCAAAATGATTTAGGAACCTTCACACAGGTGGTTTTTTTACATGGAAAATCTCCTGTGAATCTGAAAAAAACCCAAAACAAAACCAAAACCCTGTGGATTTCTCTTTCTTCCCCTCTCTGTATAGCTGTGCCTGGGTGCTTGAAAGTCACAGTGTTTGGAGGATCACTTCTAATTGTTAGACAGAGAAGCAACAGCTTCATCTGTTAGCACTAATCGTATTTCACAAGAAGCTCAGTATTTAAGCTGTTATACTGATTTCCTCCTCCCTGATTCATAGTAACTATTGCATCTTTATCCTCTAAAATTGGAGGAGGGTGTGGCTTAGAGTCTCATGGCTAAAGGTGGTATTATGACACCTGTTACTAATGTGGTCATTATTCCTTTCTCTACAGTGGATATCGTATTTCTCTTAAAAAATTAGTATTAGAGAAGAAAGCCATGCTTATGTACAGTAACATGTCTGACAGCCCTGTTGTTTGTAATATGCTGGTGTGGTATTGAGAGAGTGAGGAGGGAGTGTGAAAAGACACAATCAGCTCTTTGTACAAATGGTGGAGCCCAACTTGCAGATTAGTCATTTTACATCTTTTACCAGCACTACTAGATTCACTTCAAATGCCTAAAGAAACAGTAAAGTAGTTTTTAATGGCTTGTCAATTACTCTGATTTCTTTTCTTCGCTGCTTTATGACACACTTTATGCATCCTCTTTCCCCAACCCAGTAAGTATTTAACTATACAAAGTGGAGCAGCTCTGCAGAAGAAAGAGAGATGCCTGTCCAGAATAACTCAGAGCTCAGTGATCAGGAAGGATTCTTGCATGGTGTGTTGGCATCATAAAGCTCAAATGCTTGTTTTACTTGATTCAGAGCAGAATCTTCAACATAGTCCCCCCCAGTCTCCAGCCTACAGCCTAGTCTAAGTATGAAATCTATATTTGGCTGGTTTAGATATAGAATGCTACACAGAATTGAAGAAACATATTCTTTTTTTTTGGTGGGGGTGGGAAGGGAGGTACTCTTGAAGACTTTTTAAGTATTCTTGAAACAAATCTGTGGAGATCTACTGCACGCTTTGGCAGCAGCTGAGTTGCTGAGAAGTGGTTCTTCTGTGGGGTAAATCACACAACAAATTTTCAGAACTTTGTTGGTCAAGCATCTGCTTAACTGCTTTCTTGAACAAGTAGAGGTTCAAACCATGTCTGTATCCCATTTAATTAAATGTGCTTAAGTGCACAGAATTGGGTTACTTCCACAAGTCAAGCTCTTTAGCTATCGTCAACTAGAAGTAGTGACAATTGCAAAACCTGGTAATAGCTGAGATACAAAAATCTAGGAGCAGTGAGCAACACCTGACCTCAAGCAAGCATGCAATCAGCTTGACCTTGGCTTGGTGTTCCCTGAAGGAAGTGGTTGAGATGCCAAACAAACTCTAACAGCTTATGTCCTGTATCTGCACTAAAGGATTCCTGAATCAGTACAGTCTTCAGTGCCTTGCATTGCGAAGGTGCAAAATGAAGGACACTACATGAAAGAAATGGTATGGGATTCATTATCTGCAGCTGAGTCACCTCATTTGGAGTCTGTCTGATCGTTGTTTCCTGCATAACTACTTTTCACTGATAAAAGAGAAATGTACACCTCATTTGAGTGGAATGCTTGTGATCTGCAGCTAAAATGGGCAAAGGACAGCTGAAGTATGTGCATTCTTGATGATTATTCTTAATGCATGAGGGGTGCTTGTCTTGATTTCAACTCTTCTGGTATAAGCCCTAGGCAATTGAATCAGTGTAACACTTGCCAAATGGCAAAGGACAAAGATATTTTTCCACAGAAATAAGCTTTAGCTGTAGTACTTGAATTTTAATGTGTACTTTTTGCATGGGGTCCTCCCAAATTTTTAAACTACAAAAAAGTCACTCAAGTTTTTGTTATCACTAAAAATTACCTGTGGAACAGGTATGTGGGTAATCATTGCAAACAACTGTAGGAAAAATCAATGAGAGTGCCTGTGATAAACAAGATTAATTTGTTTTCTTGCTAAGCTTCAGAACTATGCTTCCTCTTAGAGGGGAGAGGAAGGGGGGAAAATGAACCAAACCTAAAACCCAGCACATTTCATCAGATGGTTCTAGTCATGGCAGTAATACATAGAGCTGTCATTTTAAGGTCAAAAGTATATAGTAGTACATTTTAAATCCAGCAAGTATGTGTTGTAGTTAAGCACTAAGACTAAACATGTGCATGCATATGGACTAGAGGATCAAAATTTTCTGCTTTGAAAGAGGATGATAATATGAGTTCTGCCAGGAAAAAAAAAAGTGTTCATTCAGAGGCCTCACAGAGTAGGCTGACAGGAGGTGGAAGCAGCAGAACTTGTGCAGTAGATATCTGAATTTGGCAGTGATTTGAAATTCAGTCTAAAATAAAGTTAGTTGAGTACAGGCAGAATAATGTTGAGCCTGTACACTCTGTTCAGTGTGAGCACATTGTGTGAAAAAGTGAAATTTCCATCTGAATTTTTTCAGAAAGCTTGGGCAAGCATATAGAGCTGGGAAGTATGGGGTTATGATTTAAAGAAATTCAGATGAGTTTTTGACCAAATATGAAAGCTGTTTATTTGTTGTGGGTTTCACCTATGTTTCTTACAATTTTCAACTTGTGATACTGGTTAAGAAAACATCTGAAAAGCCAGCATATGGCAAAAGTGGTGGCATGGATGCAATATGTAAAATTTTTCTTTTCAGAATGAGTGCTCATAAGGATGTATTTTGGGTAGTTTAAGGATCATCTAAGTCAATCATATCTTTTATAGGCTGTATTGTAAACTTTTAAAATTATTTTCAGTTTGAGTGTAGAAAAGAAGTAATAATAAATGCAATTCAATCATAGAAGAGTGATGGATGATGTGTGGATGGGAGAAATAGGAGTTGAGATTAATTTGAGATTTGCAGATGCTGACACCTGTGGTTGTTGCCCAGTCTCCTTGTATGGGTTATGGAGAAAAAACAGGTGCCGCCACCTAGATTTAAGCAAAGATGCTTCTGCCTGTGTAGTTGTGCTGGGCACCTGCGGGCTGGTTCCAGGCTGCACTGGAGGTTTTTCTCGTCCGGGTGCTTAGCCTCCAGGCAAACACTTCTGGGTGAGAAGGGGAGGATGGGACCTCTAGGAGGTTCTGAACTTATGCCTGCCTGTTTTGCAGGGCTGGTTTGGAAAGGTTTTGTTGAAAACAGATGCAGTGTATAAATGAAATAGAAAACCATGTTTCTGTGGAAAAGAACTGTGAGCTTGTTTTGTGTATGCTGCTCTTGCTGTTCCTGACTGGAAGGTGTAGAACTATTACTGGTTTGGGGAGCTTATATGTACAGTTGCTCCAGTATCTTCCAGATGAAACTTGAATTTAGTAGTGCCAATAGTTTTTGCTTTGCTGGGATTTCACCTAAGAATTGGTAATACCATTACAGCTCTTCCTCCCAAGAATATATGCTTACATGACTGTTTCAGGTTTTGATTTTCAGATATGTTTTTAGTCGTTTTCCCTTAAGCAACAAGCCTGAAAGACATGATCCTCATAAAGCAAGGAAGCAAACAAAAACTTAAAGAAATTCATGCCCCTTCATACCAAACCCAGGTTTATGAGTTTGCAAACCAACTCACCATTCTGACTTGTTGGAAGCAGGAGCCTAGTCAGATTCCTGCTTGGTAAAATCATGTGTGCTGGTCTGTCTATCTTAATCGTGGTCATTATGTATTGCTTGCTAGTGTTGCCAAGTAGTTTTCAAAAACTATCTATTCTGTTACAGAAGTTGTGCTTTAATTTGCGGTCATTTCTAAAAGTGCTTTAGGACAGCAGTTAATGTTGTAACTAAAACTGTTTCTGTACAGTGTAGGGAATGACAGAACTACGGAATGGATTTATTTGTTTTACCATTTGGACAAACATGAAGTACAATTCCAATCCATTGTGATAACCTCAACTTAATCACTTAGGAATTACAAATTTTGGCTATTTCTGGATGTTGACACCATAATCATTAAGAATTTGAAGTTTGGAAGGGAAAAGCCACAAATACAACCATTCCTGTCTAAAATGAAGCATGGTAAAAGCAAGAACAGAGCACCAACTTTTGAAATGGTTTTCATGGCTTGGGAGGAAGAGGGAGGGCCAGTAAGGAGGATGAAATCATTGAGTAGTGAATGAGTGAAAAGGCAAGAATTGTTGACAGCAAGCACTTTTCCTCCTTTCTCCAGTAGTAACTCGTAACTAGTTCCTCAGATAGGCAGTGGTACCTACTGTTATATGCTATTGTTTAATCTCCAAAGCCATGAGAGACTAATGACAGAACTGAAAAGAAACTCAGTGGTTAAAATATGGATCCCATGGAGATTGGTGGGAAAGTTGTACCTGAGTTCATAAAACTAGTCTCTCAACTAGTCTCATGGTTTTCTGCCCTGTGCTCTGTCTGCTCAAAATGTTTTCTTGCCAGTAGCTGTTAAGAAGTTGTACAAATGTCTGCACCAATTTCTGTGCTGAAGACCACACTGGGATACTTTTGCTGAATGTTTTATATTTCCATTACTCTGACNTGTGGAAATCAAATTGAGGGCATCAAAGTAGCTTTTATTTAGAAATCCTTTACTGGGGAGGAAAAAAGCAATAATAAGAAAAAAATTTCTTAAATTCAATTACTGAATGCTTAGCTGAAGCATAGTGGAAATGTGTCGTCTACACTAATAATATAACCAAAACCCATTACACTAATAATCTTGCTTAATTTATAACTACTGAAAACTTACTGGGGAGCAGTGGAGAGCAAGGTATGTATTCATGCTGGAAATGAGAACATGGAAAACTAATGTATTTTTCCTTTTCTTTTAGGTAAGTAACTGAAGGGGACATGAAGAATTGACATTTAAATGGCCAGCATGTTGCAAAAGGTATTTCACTTTAGATTGAAGAAGAATGCACAAATAATTCAAGTACATATTTAATGAATATTTTCCTCTTAAAAAAAAATTATTAAACTTCTTTTGTTTACTGAAAGACTGGAAGAAGTAAAAATCAGCAAGCTCATGTTTGGTGTTTGTGCTATCCTTAAGTGACATCGGCATCTAATGGGAAATGAGATACTATTCTTCTAACTTTTTATCTATATAACCCATGACAATTGACCAAATGCCAACCTGTGTTAGTCCTTCTACCTCTCTGCTTTGCAGTGATGCTATTGAGCATGCAGGTAAAGTGTTTGCAATGCTTTACTAGCAGGTTGCAGGTTGTTTCAGGGTAACACACACTGCACCATTCAGTAGTAGGAATTAGGTGTGGGCAGGGAGTCTTCCTGAACTCTGCTTGCTGATGCTATATGAGGGTTTAATCCTTCTTCACTATCATGTGACATCTAGACTGGCAGGAGGTCCTTACTGTGTAAGGACAGAGAAAAGAAAATAAACTTTTTTTAGCTAGTTGGCTAAAATTATTTTATTTACTATAAAAGTAGTAGGAATAAAATAATATGATGACTGGATTATGTAAGTATCGTGCTTGAAATCTTTTTCTGCCCCAGAGACTTTGCCCAAGGTCAGATGAGGTATTGCTAATTTTGCTGTTGGTCACTGGAAAGTCTGTTTTAGATGCAATCATAAAGTTGATAGATGTGTTACATCTGATTTCTAAGGGATGATATCACTAAGTAACTTTGAGAAAGCTAAACTGGTATCTGGTCTCCAAACAGCCGCTTCCTTGCCAGCCAGATGGTTATGTAGGTATGCAAGGGCTTACCATGCATTGGGAAGTGGTATCTGTAAATATGCTGCTAACAAAATTCTTGAGCTTCTGCTGATGACGCCCACACATAAGCTTTAAAGTACACCCTGCTATATTTTGTTTGCAATAGTTGTTGTACTGATTATTTTTTAAATAACTGGTAATAGATTACAATTTTATAGAATGTTTGTTGTCCAATGCAGTAGTCTCTGAAATCTGTTAGAAGTGTGTAGGTTGATGGGAGAGCAATGGTTACATAGAGTAATTCCAGTTAATACCTATTAGGGATGGTAACGTAAAGTTACTTCGAAGAATCTCCAGAAAGGCTGGTTAAAGAAGAAGAATTCTGTCTTACAAAAACGTCTGTTTCCTAATTATTTCCATCAGAATGAAAGTTGTACTACTTAATATTTTTGACATATTTTCTACTGTTCTTCCTGATTTTCCTTCCTCTCCACTGGGATTTTACTGACATAGAAATGTCATGGAGAAAAAAAGTCTCACCTGAAGCTGATTTCGTGAACTGGAGTTTGGGACTATTTCAGCTTAAAAAAAAAACAAACCCTGTCCAACTAAAACTTCAATTGCGCTTGATTATTCTGATTTGCATTTTAAGCAAGAAGTATTTTGAAAGCTGGGGTATAAATGTGTTGCAGCTAAGCAAGAAAACAAATCAACTTTTTTCTCTCCGGAAGCTTGTTATAGCTTTACGATCTCACAGGTCCTTCTGAACAGAAGCACAGACATACCAACGTGTAGAAGGTAGTGATGGCAGAGTTCTGCTTATTATCAGTGAATAAATGCCTTTGTGGGAACTAAAAGTTCTTTTAAGTCCCCAGAGGATGCCATGACATTGTTTTAGCCTTTTAAAAGACAAATTACTTGGCTAGCATTAAAACGAAATGCTGCCAATTGTGCCTACTTTAGAATTTTTCTTTCAATTTGAGCAGCTAAACATTAAGTAAACCTCCAGCTATGAATCGGAGGCAAAATTTTCAGTAACTTGGGAATGATGGGTGGAGCCTGCAGTGCTGCATAGTCATTGCTTTCTGAAAGTGGGGTTCTGAGCACCTCAGATCATTCACTTATTCTTGACATTTACCTTTCCCAGTGTATGGATGCTGATGTAGACACCTGAGTGCATGAATGATACACCATTACTTAAAACTGGTTTCAGGCTTTGAAAGAGCTGGGGTTCCCTCTTCAAGGTTGATCCTTTCAGTAGGCTGAAATGCGTCCCACTTAAGGGAGTGGTTCCCCTTTAGTCCGTGAGATGAGCTTAGGATTCATAGTATAGCAGAGACACAACTGCATGGAAAATACAGTAGAGTACAACTTTTGCATAACTG
>VYZV01033118.1:39075-74217 GCA_013401275.1 Pandion haliaetus
GGTCCGTGGGTCGGTCCCGCGGCGCGGCCGTCCCCCTCGGCTGCCCCGCTCGGCTCCGCTGCCCCTCGGCGGGGGCCGCCTGCCCAGCCAGCTGCCGACCTCCTGGTTTGCGGAGGCGGCGTCCTCCCTCCTTTCCAAAGAACGATAGTAACGATAATTATCGTTGTCCTCTGCCTTTGGTTCAAGGCAGGTTACGTATGTGAGAAGCCTTTGCGAAGCAGTATGAAATGACCGGTTTGGGTATTGACGGGCTGATGTTTACAAGCTTAGCTATGAGCTTCAGATGAGCTTAATTTCGGTGTGGTTACCTGATTAACAGCTAAGTGTTAAACCGAAAGGTTTTGATCTTGCAAAGCGTGAAGCGAAGTTTTTCTGTACACTTTCCATCAGTGCTCTAGAGATGACTTTTTGAAAACAAAGGAGAATGTTATTGTATAAAATGTAATAACACTTTTCAACTCTAGCTTTAGGATGGGTGCTGGAGATACCTAGGCTCATAATAATTTTTTCTATTGATGAACAGCATGAAAAAACTTGTTTTCGGTATTTTTTGTATAGCTATAGGCAACCATGTAGGCAGCATACTGAAGTGGTTAGGAAAGTTGTGTGATTATGCCAGCTACACAAGGAGAAAGGCAGTCTTCTTACATTTACTTTTACCCAAGAGTAATGTAGCCATAAGAAATCATGCCTAAATATTGTTGCATCTTCAATGGAGATGTATGACCCATCTGTATGTGTATTTTTCGTGGTGACAACAAGCATCTAAACTATGAATAAAGTTTACACAGATTTTGATTTGATGCTCTATTGCCACCTTCTGCTCATCCATCTTTCTACCACACGCTTGTGATGCAGTAGTATGTTGCACTAGGGAACTTGTATTAGAGGTGACATTTGATTTTACAGTGTTTTAAGGAAGCAGTGCCAAAAGGAAATGTCAGTTCCTCTTCTGAATTCCTGAATGCAAAGCCCTGTTTAAATAACACAAGGAAAATGTCTGCTGTAGGAAAATGAATGATAATTTTCATTATCTTAAACTGAGACGTAAGCCATTCCTCTGACATGGAGTAGCTCAGTCTGACTTTGATTAGCTTAAAAGTTCACGAATCACAAACTGAAGCAGACCATATTTGTGTATTGCATTGTAAATTGCAGAATTTGAGACTAGTTTAAACCTTTGAACATTTTAATAGGGAATAGAAGCAATTGTATAAGTATTATTGGCTCCTTTAAAATGTATTGACTTGTTCTGAAGATTTCTACTTGGTGGTCTCTGGAAAGCATGCCCCTGAATGTTTATCCTGTCAGCATTTATGACTTATTATATGGCCCAAACACTGACTTTAGCTCCTCCTGCTCCATTAGGAGCTCAATTTCTATTTCCCTCTGCCTGAATAATCAGCTACCTTGGGATACTACTAATAAAAATCTGTCCTTTTTAAAATGCTGGAAATAATGTGCAATTTAAATTATAGCTGAAAGGCATATTGATTCTCTGGTAAAATTCATTATAGAGAGGGAACACAGGAAACTTGATGGTGTTCCTAACGGGTACTATTAGCTAGGAGAATTAGGTAGGAAGAGAAGCAGCCTTGAAACTTCACAGATTCTGAGATCCATGAGGAAGCAGGTGCATCATTACACACTAGTTTCTTCTTCTTCCCCTCTTCTGGCATGGCTTACCTAGAAGCTACATTGGTAGAAAATTCTTTTTTGCCTGAACCTGCTCAATACCTGAAGTTTGTAAGGATAAAGAATGTGAAGTCAGAGTTGTAGGAGAAATAAATCTGACTACCTAACAATCAGTGTACTATGGAGGATAGCAGGTCTCTATGCATTGTATTTTATGGGTATTTATAAATAGTGCAAAATAGGCACTTCAAACTTAGAGAGGCAAATGGGATACACCTTTGATAGAGCTTAATGACCTGGATGTAAAAGGCAAGAAGAGTGATTTGCTTTGTCTGTTACACTATGGTAAAAATTCCTGTTGGCTGCTGAAGCCAGCTGGCTGCTGAGCTCAGATACCCAAGTCCCTACAGTAACTCAGACAATGGTGTGAGAAACATGCGAGCAGTCATTCATTATTTCTTGACAACTTTTTGTTCAGTTTGCCTTCATACTTTAAAAAAATATTTTTCTGCATCCACCTTGATGTCATTTTACCTAAATGAATCTCTAAGCATGAAAGCTTTGTGCAAAGCAGGAACTGGGCTAAGCATCGCATCTAACTTGCCCTGGCTTTTTATGTGGAGTAGGTGAGATTCTGAACATGCTTACAGTGCGAATTCTTTGCCCACTCAGGACCGTGCTTGCCTTTGCCTGGACCTACAATCTTGTGGCCCATGTACTGAAAGGGCTGTAATGTGAATAATGGTAGTTACTGATCTGCGGTACCTGCCCAGGGGTGTGTGCAGGTAGGTATTTAGTTGTTTTGACTTGCTTACCACAGGCTATGAGAAGGGCAGAGTTACTGGTCTAATATAGATTATAACTTGTTATCTCACAGTAACTTATTTCTCTGTTGTAAAACTGTTGCAAAACCATTTTAAATCTGTATGGTATTGTCGTGGTTTAACCCCAGCCAGCAACTAAGCACCACGTAGCTGCTCGCTCACTTCCCCCCTACCCAGTGGGATGGGGGAGAAAATCGGGAAAAGGAGTAAAACTCGTGGGTTGAGATAAGAACAGTTTAATATGACAGAAAAGAAGAAACTAATAATGATATTACTGTTGTCATTTTATTAGTGTTAATAAAAGGATTGGAATATACAAGTGATGCACAATGCAATTGCTCACCACCTGCCGATCAATGCCCCTTCAGTCCTGGAGCGGCAATCCCTCGTTCCCCCAGTTTATATACGTCGCATTGTATGGAATACTCTGTTGGCCACTTTGGGTCATCTGCCCTGGCTGTGTCCCCTCCCAGCTTCTTGTGCCCCTCCAGCCTTCTTGCTGGCTGGGCGTCAGAAGCTGAAAAATCCTTGACTTCAGACTAGGTATTGCTTAGCAACAACTGAAAACATAAGTGTGTTCTCAATATTCTTCTCACACCTAGCTCAAAAACATAGCACTGTACCAGCTACTAGGAAGACAATTAACTCTATCCCAGCTGAAACCAGGAGAGTTATCGATTTATTTTAATTTACTAATTTAAGTAGAATTAACCTGTTTAAAAATGGTCTACACGACTGCCCATGCCCATGGTCCTGGCTTCTGCTTTGCTCTAGTGAAGAGTGCACTCCAGTCCCCCTTGAAGTTGGATGAACACTCTTGGACCTGTGGTTCTCATTCAGTTTTTTCCCACAGGTGGGTTGCTTTTGTACAGCTTCACAATGCTTTTTTCTGAAACAGATTTATCAAGCAGATGCACTGAGGCACACTTTAAAGTCCTGCTTATTGCTGCATACAGTTCACTGAAGCTTTGCTAGTGAAAGGATCCTTTGATAGATGGGGCTTGCTGGGCATGTGTCACTTTTAGTTTAAAGACCAAATCTCTTTAAAATTCAGATAAAGCCACAAAATATTTATTTCCCTGAAGGTGAATGTCCATATTAGTTATGGACATGTATCTAAAAATGAGCAACATGTGCGTAATTTTGCAGTACAGGTGGGATTTTGAGGTTTAAGAACTAGTTTAAGAATAAAAGATGCTATAGAATTAATCTTGAGACAGGTGCACCAGCTGTGTGTTAAATAGTGTGTGTATGTAGATGCAGTTATGGTCACACTCGTGGCCACAGTTCAACCCACTTCAGCCCCACTAGTGTCCAGCTGCTCTTATTGGAAGGGTGGCATCTCAAAGAGGAAAAGGGCAGTTCAGTTTCAGTGCCTCAGAGGTGGCACATGATGGTACTTGTTACAGTTTTCTTTGTTATGCTATCTGTTCTGTAGGAATTGAAGTGACAGGACAAAGGTAGTGCTTAGGCTGCTGTGCATATCAGCAATGGAATAAGAGCAACCTGGCTACATGGTACATGTTTTTTTTTGTTGTTGTGTTTTTTTTTTTTTCCCTTTGTTTGTGGATTTTTTTCTCTCAACTTTTCCTTAAGTGAAAATAGACAGGAAAGAAATATTTACTGAGGAGGGTGTAAATAAGTAATATCATCAATAATTATTGCAGTAATATAAAACAGATAATATTTGTTTTGCAAAAGTTGCATGATTACATATCTGATTGTTGGGAATTGGTCTTCAACTTCTCTATTATTAGGAATTATTTAGGTTTATGTATTAGTTGTTAAAATATGACAGCATTTTTTTCAGGGGTTCCTATTTTAGCTTTCATTGCCTTCCTGTTTGGGAAACTTCAGTTTGGTATTTCTTGGGTTTCAGCTTTTGCTTTATTTTCATTTATAGTTCACTATAAAACAACCTTGTAAGTATCTGGTCTTTACTGGTAAATTTTATTTTGAAATGCTTTTCTTAAAACCCAAGAATTCCAAATTAGATTGAGGTTGTCACAAAATGTAAAATAACAACCAACAAGAATCAAAAAGAGTAATTTCAGTCTTTGTAAGAATCTGGATTTTAGTCACATTATGTTTGGGGTTTTTTTTTTTTTTTTTTTTTTTTTTTTTTTTTAGTGTACTGTCAATAAGTGTATTTAAAAATTGGCTCTCACTTGCAGCTATTTTTTAGGACACTGTTTCAGAGCGTAATGAAATCGTGACATTTAGTCAAGCTTTGACATTTTCTGTTAGACCAGATTAAACCTTCCTTCGTGAAGGTGCATTTCAATAGACCAGAAAATGGCAGTCAGAGAGTCACCTTTACTTCTGATAATGTCTGACTTTTAGGCAACAAAATAACATCAGGATTGAACTTCGTCTCTAGCTGGAGCTACAGGATGTGTCAAATGCTTTCATCGACTGAAACTCCAAAATGGCCTTTTACTTTTTGTTTTTACTGTAAAAAGAAGTTCTAACTGAGTCGATTCAATTAAATAGAAACAGTAATTTAATTACTATATGTACCTAATGTTCCTATCAAAGCTGTGGAGAGAGTTCTTCAGTGTATATAATGTTTCACTTTATTTGTTTCATTGAAGTAACTGAAGAAGGAAGGCCTGTCCTATTAGAAAATGTCAGCTGCTTGGAAGGTAGCTGGGAATTGGCTCTGAGAAAATCTAAAAACTATGACAACCTAAATCTCCGATTGATAGCTCTTGGGGTTGCAAGCCCTTCCGTTCTTGTATCCTACATATCTACACAATAGCAAATAATTTCGTTCCCAGGTTCCACATTTTTTTACCCTAGGATTAGGAGAAAGGTTTGAATTAGGAGGCCTCTGAGTTACTCCTGTTTTTTTAAAGGCTGTATGTTAGATGTCTGCTGTTGCTGCTGCAAGTAGATAAACAGTATTAAAAAAAAAAAAAATCCACAAGTATCTGAAAGGTAGTGTATCTGAGCCCCTGAATTCTGCGTGTGAGTGGTGATTGTTTCTTGGCCTCCATTGAAACAAACTCTGTTTTTGACCACGTTAGCTCAACCTTTATTGTGTGTACAGAGGTAGCATGTTAATATGAATTCAAACACAACAGCATACTCTGTTCATCTCTATAGTTTCCTGGGTTTGCATTATCTTCTTGTACATAGCTAGCTTGTGTCTGGGTGTGAAGAAACTTGAGTATTTTACTTCTTCAGGCATATGAAACATCAGACCAATGTCTGCTTCCCTTTGGTGCATTGAAGAGTCTTCCTAATTGTTATCTGCTTGATACATTGTGGTGATTTCTGTGGGCATGTTGTCTTCTATTGTGCTGCAAGCGCAATGTTCGTGTCAAATCATTTCATCGAAGTTGTCAGAAAACTAGATGAGGCCTCCTCCTGTCTTTGGTTGTCTGCTTGGGCATTTCCTTAGGTCATTTCTGAGTGATTCTGGAAAACTCCCTTATTATCATCTAGGCAGAATAAACAGGGATTTCAAGTTACAGAATCTTTTTGCACTGTAGAAAAAACCCTAACTATATTGAAATGAAATTCTACAAACTGTTTCTGGATTAAGTTTTTGTTTAAGAAGTAAAGGAGGTAGGAGAAGCATTGATGAGCTTTTGATGCTCTGTCTCTGGGAACTTGCCTGCAAGCTGCTGTGTAGAAAATTTGTATTTAACTTTTCTGTCTCAACGTGTAGGACGTATTTGCTGTACAGATAAGTAAGCATAATTGGATTCTGCTGTCTCGCTCCCATAAGGAATAGGAGTTAAACATCCTCATCTGATGAGGATGTTTTCATTCCTTCTTTATCGCAGAGAGGCTGGATCACAGATGCATTTTTGTGCATAGACAATCAAAAGGTCAGAGGAGGGCCTGGTCTGGTTTTGCCAAAAAAGTGGCTTGTGATCTGCAAAAACAAGATGGTTGTATGCTTTTAGCGTGAACTGAAGTAAGGAGTTGTCCTGTGAAGAAAGAGATGGCTGTTTAATATCCTGGTATTTAACACTGAGGAGTTGGGATCTAAAAGAAGAAACAGACATGTTGTTGGGTGACACTTGCCAAGGCTCTTTGGGAAGGCAACAAAGAAAAAGGCAGAGAAGCAGAGAATCTGGCACATTCAGGGGCTGAACTTCCCTGGAGCTCTGGATCAAGTGTCTTAATCCAGTTGTTTCTCAAATTCCCAGCGATAAAACTGAAGAAAGATGTCAAAATGCCTGCTGAGATTAATTTAATCAATGTTGATGTTCAAATACATTTATTCTGCATGGGAAGTCTGCTTTGTGCTCTGTGTGTAGGTCTGTCTTCCCCTGCTTTCCTTCTGGGCACCCTCTACCCTGGGCAGCGGAGCAGCCACAGTCACATGTCTTGCTTCCAGCACTGATTTACACTGGGTGATGCTCCTCTGCTGCGGCTTCCCACATATGCATTGAGAAAGATCGTTGTTGTTGTTGTTTTTGTCTTTGGCTAATAATCTTAGCTTTCAGTCTGTTTAACAGGAAAGAAAATGCTCCCAGGATGCTGGTTAGGGACAGCATCCTATTGTGTGAAACACTTAGGTTGAGTCTAGGCCCTCCCAAAGTGAGGGACAGAGCTCTTGTGGTAGCCACACTTTGTACCAGTTGCAGAATGAAACATTTGCTTGGATTTTTTTGGATAAGCCGGTACTGAAACAGAGCAAACTTTCACCGTTTGCTCAGGTTTTATTTTAGTGAGTGTTGAGCTAATGTTTTCATTCAATGGAAATTGTGGACTATATTCTTGCTGTCGATAAGAAATGATGCAAGAAATCTTTAAAGGACTGCTTGTGTCTGATGTAGGAAGCTCTGCCAATGGATGGGTTTGAACTGCTGCTCATTTCCTCTCATCTGTGCACTGGGTTGCTCATCAAGTCATTGCTGGGTCAGAAGGTAAATGGCTGTTAATGCTTAGGCTGTGTCCTTGAACCTCCCTCTGTGGTTAACTCTTACAGAGCTATTTGCAGGTGCATGAAGGAAAAGGCTTGCTTCGGCACAGCCTTGTCATCTTTTGGCAAAGCAAGCTGTGACAAGTGGATAGTTACATTAGAGCTGTGTGTGACTTACGAGCATGGAACTAGGAAACGAGTTAATCAAGGAAAGGACAATAACACCAGAAATGGAGATGGAAAAAGGATAGGAGTGGGTGTCGTGGTTTCAGCCCAGCTGGTAACAAAGCACCACGAAGCCGCTCACTCATCCCCCACCCCTGCGCCTGGCCACGTTGGGATGAGGAGAAAATACAAAGGCAGGCTTGTGGGTCGAGACAAGGACTGGGAGGGATCACTCCCCACTTATGGTCACGGGCAAAAGACAGGCTCAACTTGGGGAAGAAACAAAATCAATTTAATTTACTACAAATCAAAACAAAAATAAAACACAAGGGTATTAGGAAGGGAAACTAAACATCAGAACACCTCCTTCCACCTCTCCCACCTTCCCGGCTCAGTTCACTCCCGATGCTTTCTACCTCCTCCCCCCGGCGGCGCAGGGGAACAGGCGATGGGGGGTGAGTCAGCTCGCCACACCTTGTCTCTGCCTCTCCTTTCCTCAGGGGGAAGATTCCTCACTCGTCCCCTGCTCCACCATGGGGTCCCTCCCACGAGAGACAGTCCTTCACGAACTTCTCCAACGTGGTTCCTTTCCGCGGGCTGCAGTTCCTCACAAACTTCTCCAACGTGGGTTCTTAACACAGGCTTCAGTTCTTCCCGAACTTCCCTGATGTGGGTCCTTTTCTGCAGGCTGCTCTCCAGTCACACACTGCTCCAGCGCGGTTTTTACCCCATGGAGTTACGGCCATCTTCGGGAGCCTCCGCTCCACCATGGACCTCCCTGGGCTGCAGGGCCATCAGCCTCCTCAGGCGCTCCCTCCTCCCCCTCCTTCTTCACTGACTCCAGTATCGGCAGAGATGTTCCTCTCACGTTCCCCAACCCCCACACTGCAGGTTCCCCTTCTTAAATCTGTTCTCCCAGAGGCGCTACCACCATCACTCCCCTCCCAGAGGTGGGTCCGACATTTTGGCGCTGGGGACCTTCTAGCAGGTTCTTAAAGGGGCCACCTCTGCAGCCCCCCTCCCCTGCCACCAAGGAAAACCGCGCCACACAAACCCATAACAGTGGGGAAGAGTGTGGGCAAGACAGGAGAGAAAGGAAAAACGGAAAAAAGAGTTGGGGAAAGATAGAAAAATATCAGTCTAGGGCTTTCTATCTGAAACATAGTGAAAGATTGACCAAGGTTTGTCCTGCTTACTAATGCATTACATCAGGGGAGTTGAAGAGGAAGAGGGCCTAGGTCCCTGGGCTAACTATATACCTAATCTATAAATTAAAAAGGAAGAGTCTAATTAATACTTCGTAATAATTGAAGATCTGCTGTGGTATCTAGGTCTGCATTCGTTAAAATCTTTTTTTGAAGCTTTATCACTGTAGTATTTCCTTGAGTGTGGGTCAGTGCATCCCAGTTAAGCCCTTGTCTTCATTGCAGTAATAAACTTCCAATCTAATATGCGTCTTTGAGAAATGTGCACTATGGATAATAAATGAAAGAAGGTCAATGGGAAAGTGACCACAGCAAACAGCTGCCATCAGCTATTAGAGTGCAAACCTATTCTCTTATATTTTAGAACAAGCACTCTTCTTTTCCTTCTGTGTGATTGGAAGGTTAAGAAAATGGCTCCCTGTTTGCACAGATGTGGCTCCTGGATTGATTGACAGGGTTGAAAATCATGTCATATGCTCTTTGGGCAGTTACAGACATCCATTAGGAGGCCCTGTGTGTAATGGTGCTGCGTATGAGTTCTCGTGTTTTTTATGGTGTCTAGGTGGTCATTCCACATCTATACCTGTGAACTTGGCATGTTTTCTAGATATCACAGTTAATGGCAAGTCTTAGCATCTCTTTGAAAGAGATCTGTGCTTGGAATTGTGCAGATATAATGTCTCTTCAGCCAAACGGGTGGGATTTTTCAGTACAGCGTTTTGAGCCCTAGATGGTTTCCCATGTCGTACTGCAGCTGTCAAAAGTGACAGTAATGAGTCTGCAGCTAACTAAGGATCTACTTACAGCAAGGGAAGAAAGGAGCTGCGTAATTTCATTATCCTGTTTACCTGTAGAGAGCAAATGCTTTATAACCTCCTCTCTTCATTGATACTAATACCTCCTGAAGCCCTTTGTTATATAAAACCTCAGCCAGTTAAGGATACCCCTTTGAGGCTCTAGTAGCTTGAATCTGAGCCTGGCATAGAGCTATACATAATTTCAGGGGTCATAATCCTAATATAGCTCTGCTTTTCAATTTCCATTCAGTTCTAGTCCTTAATTGAAAAGGAAACATTTTATCCCTAATTGTATGATTCATGCTATTCCTATCCTGTCCAAACCAAGCACTTTCTTAGTCAAGACTGCTTTCTTAGCAGTCTCAGCTTTTTGAATTAAAAAATGTTTGACTTTTTATTCTAGAAACTTAATTTTTAATGATTTTGGAGCTGTTCCTTACAACTTGAGTTGCGTAAGCCAAGAACATTGTTTTCTGGGAAGTCATTGGCTTTCCATTCTTAACTCTCAGCAGCATCACTCGGATTATCACAAGGCATCTGGTGAGATGGTGGCTTTCAGTGTTCAGTGGAGCTATTTCTGCAAACAACATGGGGTCTGGTCCCACTTTGTTTAGGTTAGCGGTAAAATTCCTATGAACTTCAACAGGGTCATCGTTGTGTTTTTTTGTGGGGTTTTGGTTTTCTGTGGGGTTTTTTTGTTGTTGTTGTTTTTTATTTTTTTCCACTACTTTTTGTTTCATCTAGCTAATTCTACAAGCGTCAATATGATACCTGCACTAAGATCTACAAATAAGTATTTCAAACACTTTACATTTAATTTCTTACCATGGTGGATGGTAAATGCGACATCATTGTACTCAAACTGCTGTTCTTACTGCCAGGCAATTGCTGTGTTGGAGTACAATGCCGTTCTGGTGAGGTTAACTTGTTGGTAGCTGTAGTTATAGGGAATGTTTAGTTGCAGTCACCCTACCTTCTAACAGCCTACGTGCCTGAAGAGTGGAGTAGGAGAGGGCAGGGTTCTCCCAGCCAGCTTGACGTTGTGGCTGTTGGATTTGCTGGTAGAGCTCCTGCTGGCATTAAAAATGCAGGAGCAAATCTTTCCCCCTACCCTGATAAGCTGAGAGATCAGCTTTTGTGGGACTCTAGCCCCTTCCTTGACAGGCAGGCAGCGAGGGGGCAGCTGTAGAGAGAGGCAAGAGCTGAGCCAGAGAATTGCGATCTTCCAGCACGGAGTAATTCATTCTCTGGTCTGGACTTGGCCAGTATGGCTATGTACTGTCCCTCACTAAGGGCGAATACTCCAAGAGCTGGTGCAGCTCACTGCTTTTACCTAACCACGAAATAACATGCTGTATACCGTGTGAAACAACTTTGTGGTAGGAAGTGGTGCCATCCAAGAACACTGAATCTTTCACTTGCTTTTTTTAATTCTGAATAGGCAGTACTGTTGGATTTGAATGGAAACCTTTATGAATATATTTAATTGAAGATACTGGAGGCTTACAGAAATACAGAACATCCTATATATGTTAATCTGTAATTAAAATTCATTATTAATGAAATACCTATGTTAACAAATATCTTTTTTTAGCGATTAAGTTATTAGACTTTTATGAATTTCTGAGTAACCCTTGGATCAGGAGCTTGGTTCTCTTTATTAAAGTCAATTTGCTCTAATAAAGATTAATTTTTTTTTTTTTCCCCTTCCTGCCCCAACCCTGTAGTGTCTCAAGTCCTTCTGGGTAAAGAAGGATCTGTTTATTATGGTTATTCAAGGGCAATCTAGACTTAATTTTTATTGGTTTCTGGTTGGGACCAGGAGATGGCTTAGTAATTTTTCAAGAGACCTATGTACGTATAAACCCTGACCCTTTATGATGCTGTCAGCCATTTGATAGAAGGATTATTTTACTCCAAAATATTTTGCACTATTAAGGATCCTGACACATTTTACAAACGTGATCTTGGTTTTGTTCTGTGCTGCCTGCCAACCAGTATCTCCAATTAGTAGGTAAGAAAAGGAGGATGAGGAGATGTGTCTGTATAGAACGAGGATATTAGGCAAAAATACATGAGCTTTATTATGTAGGATTGGTTTCTTCATAACCATAATGCCAGTCTTTCTCTCTCCACACACAAATCTAAAATTTAACTATTTTTTTTCCTGCTGTTTCCTAAGTAACACATGGCATGACTAAGTTGCAAATTATGCATCAGCACATCATTTTGTTTGCTTTCAGAAGTATTTCACTGGTCAAGTTTTAGATGGGTAAGATCTGCACACAACAAAGAGGGATGCCCTAAATCCAGATACTGTTTTCTCTCTGGATGCACATAGGAGACCCTTTGGAGATAATTTTTTTTCAAGGTACTAGAATTCATTGGTCCTGCTCAATGTTTTGTCAGGCTGTACATAGATCTCTGAAAACTATTTCAAGAGATGATCATAGGAATGATTTCTTTTTTTTCCTTAAATAATATTTTTGAAAGGTGTAAGTATATCTCAGATATGTGAGAATGTTTCAGTTGTGTTCAGTATGTGCCAAGAAGAAAAACAGACCCTTTTTTTTTTCCTGTGGCAGCTGAGCTGAAGTCAGTGCTGACGTTCTTGTTTACAGCACGTCATCCAAAACCAGACTATTCAGAAGATTTCTTGTTTTCTTTAAAGTCTAGTATTTGAAGTCGTAATTGTTGCATTTCTAGTCTTGAGATACTGAAATTTAATACTGACATTGGGTGTTGGGGAGTACCACCGTAAGATACTAATGAAGTCACATACTGTAATTACTGGTTAGAAAATCATATGTAAAGTAGTCAATGACCAGAAAAGTCTGATGTATCACTTATTTTAAAGGGTGGGGGTGGTTTTTTGTTTTTTGTTTTTTTTTTTTTTTTAATGAGCTTTAGATTTGTGTTTTTCAGTCCCACTCAGTTTGAATGCAAGACGCCTGCTGTGGGAGGAGGTAATGGGAAGAGACAATGGCATCTGTATTAGCTGCTAATTTTAACCTCTAGCTATCTTTTTCTTTCAGGATGCACTGTGCAGACAGAAAAGCTTGTAGGCGAGTAGGGAGCAAATAATTTTCCCCAAGTAAACTAACTGCATGCCAGACAGAAATGTTTCTGCCAAAATGACTGATCTTCCTTCAAAATCATTGCAGATTGTTTTTCAGCTTCCAAAATGGAGTAGGAGTCTCGTAGGTAGTAGCTCTGTTCATGTAAGCTGTGATGGAATCCAAATAAATATGACAAGCCTGAGCTTTTAGTGGGTGTATGCTATGTTAGGCACTGGCAAAGCCACTCTGAACACGTCTTCTTATGGGAAGCTGAAGTTCTTTATTTACTAGAAATTCCATGCCTTTTGGTACTCATTCCACATAAAGTTCCTAAATTAAATTCACATTTTGGGACAAGTTGATAAAACAGGGAATCAGTGCTAGGACTCAGTGAAGTCTCTTACTGAAGACTCTTGCCTCAGTTTCCAAGTGCCCTGGTTATATGAGAGATTGTAGCTGAGGAAGACAATTTTCAGTAACAATTTGCTTAATGAATTAGCCTTCTTTCTTGATTGCAGATTGTCTGTAAACAGACTGCAATTTTAACAAACTTGTTTGCTATTTATAATAATGTTGTGCATAATAATTTTTTTTCCCCTGAAAATTGCTGTTGGTAGTAAGATTTACTTTGTGGTCCTGAGAGAATGCTGAGAGCAAACTCTTCCCATAAAACATCCGTGATAATCAAATAGAAAATGTGGGAACACAGTTGGAGCAAAATCATACAGAAGTCACTGGGATGTTTGCATATCATTTTTCTCATTACTTGTTCAGCTGTAACAGCGAGTGAAAACTGACACCATCTGATAGCTCTTCAGTAGTCCGTGTAAAATGAGTCTGATGGGCTCCAGGGAGTTCCCAGCAGACATATCCCCATCTCTTGGATCACCTCTGCAGTTCATATTAATTGACAACCTCATTGCTGCTAGCTGCAGAGAGACCAAGTAATGGGCGGCTCTGGAGTCTGAAAAGTGTTTTCATGCAGGATTCAGTTTGTCTCAGAACTCACTGGGGAAATGCTGCTGAAAGTGCAGAAAGGCTTGATACCACTTTTCCGATTGTTCCTGCTATTATGTTCCCAAAATTGTTCTGGTCTTCATGAATATTGGTATGATTTTTTCATTCTTAGCCATTCTTCCACATGCACTGTAATTTTATTTTGCTACCTAGCTATTTCTTAGGCAGAACCAAACCACTGCCTTTTCTGTTGGGTTTGTTTGGCAGAGCTGGGGGAGGAAATATCTGTAGGGTAAATTGAACAGCCATGAAGGTTTCTATCCACTAGGACCACAGACAGCACTGGTACGAACTTCCTAGCTAGCTTTGACTTGGTAAAGCTATTAAAGAAGTTAAAGAACACACCATTCAGTTCTTGTCTGATCTTCCTGCTAAGGTTGCTGACAAAGACTGCGTTTGCAGCTGTATTTTTTTATGACAGTTACTTCTCGTGGAGTAATGAGAAAGAGCTCACTAGCTTGTCACAGAATAATGACCCTGTCTCTGCATTGCCAAAGGAGCTTTGATCCAGCTATCCTTTCGTGGGTGATCCTGTAGCCCGTTACCAATTTATTGAGCTGTTGTGCCTATAATAATAATAATAATAAAAAAATTCTATTCACGTGATATGTATGGAAGTTGGATCTGTCCGAAGGTACACTAGGAAACATTTTATATTACTTCCTTCATTCACTGTTTGGGTTGCCATAATAGACAACATGAAGTGTAGACTGGAAAGAGGCCAGGAGACCCATCTGCTAAAAAAGAGGTATCTTTCTAATTACAGTCTAGTAGACAGAGCCTGGGGATAATGACATACCTTTTCTCCTATGAATATTTTCATGAACTTTGCCTGTCTCAGGAGATTCCTCAGTGCTGTGCTAAATTGGGTCATTTGTGTGTGTACAAAAGAAAAGGATGAAAGACGGGTGTATTTTCCAGTATTGCCGTAAAACTCCGTCTTCTCACCAATTAAGTAGTAAAAGGATTTTGCTCCAATTTATGGGCAAAACAGTTGCTGAAGGTCAGGGCATTTTTTCGTTCTATGCAGGTATGTATTTTAATGCTCTGCAAATTGGATCTGAGAAAAGAAGTTTATTGCTTTGGTTGCTGTTTAAGTTTTCAGTAACTGTATACAGAATGAAAAGTATGTTAAAACATTCTTCCTGGAGTGACTACTAATGTGTCCATCCACCTGTTTATATATTTCTACTGTGACCAGCTTGATATGATCTTTGTCGTATTGTAGTTTTGATTTTTAGCTTTGAGCCGTTTCGTGGTTAAAGACGACATCCATTTGAGCAGTGGAGTCTTCCTGCATGTTGGAAAACTAGCCCACATAGAGATATTTATTAAAAAGAAATTAAAATGGGTATTGCAGTGCCTATATCCAAGTGACCTCCAAACAAATTCACAACTCTGTTTTGTTTTGTTTTGTTTTGTTTTGTTTTGTTTTGTTCAGGACAATAAAAATATCTGTAAAGATGCGTAGTTGCATGCAGTCAGTAAAAAAACAAACAAAAAGAATAAAGCCAACCAACCAATGCAACCTTGCAATCCTACCCTCTATGACCTCTGTTTTTTGTAATTCTGACTGCCGTGATTCCCAATGCTCATAAATATTCTACTACATCAGAGACACAAAAGAAATTCCCTTGTAGTGTTTCACATAAAGACCAAGTTTCTTATTAATTTTGTATAATTAATCTTACTCGTGATGATAAAAACTAAATGCAGTAACTCCTAAGCATCGTTGTTTTGATTTGCTTTGGTTTCCTTACTTTGTAACAGGACTCATGGGTCTGTTAACTGCAGTGGTTCCTCCATGTATTCCTGTATTATTAGCAGCAGTTCTCTTCTTAATACTTTGCTTTTTCACTTGCAGCTGATCACTCAGGGTTCAGTTAGAACTCAATGCAAAGTTTAAAAATAATAATTAAAAAAAAGGCGCGGGGGATAGAGTCACAGCTGTAGCAAAGCAATTTCTAATCTTTGTGTGCTAATGGATCAGATCCTCTAGATGTAGAATCAAAATAGCTAATCTGCCCTTGCAGCTTGTGTCCTCTTGACACTTGCTGTGTTTCAGGACTCTCTTATGTTCGTATCTGGTCCTGCAAGATTACTTATAAAAGGTGTTTTGACAGGTTTTTGCTTTTTCACTCTTCATGTGGAGAACAATTATACCATTAGAGTACGAATAAAATGAGAAAGTGATTAAAACCATATTTCAGAGACCTACCCTGAACTTTTTATTGCTGTAGTGTTTGATAGAAGAATTGAAAGAATTTCCATTTCATCTCTAACTGCATGATTTTATTTTTATCTTTGTTCTTCTGTGTGATATAGTGCTGTCACTTGATGTTCTTTTAACTAATGTTTGCTTTGGTATTTTATAATACTGGATTTTCTATTCTCTCATATTTTTGTCTCATTTCATCATCATGTTGCAAGTTATTGTAGAAAAGAGGAGCTATTCAATAGCAGAAGTTCTAAACTATTTTTAGCTCTTGTATTTTGAGGAAGTAGCATTTATTTCAAAATTTATAGTTGACTTAAAAACTATATTATACGCAGTTACATGTTTCCACTTGAAGAAATAATTAAAGGCTTTTTTAAGTTACATGTAGGTGATGAATGGTGGTAAGAGGCATAAATCAAGTAACTGTCTGGGGTAATATAATTAGCAGAAGGGTTCACCTGCTTGAAGCCAGTGGCCTAGAGGATTAGGTTTTTTTCAGCTAGTCATATTCAATAGCCTTTACTCAAGTAAGTAATTCTATTGAAGCTTTTTTTTTCCCCCAAACAGTAGTCAGTGTTAATAAGATGTGCAGCATCAGACTCTCCACATTACAGAAACTACAACCATTTATTGTTTGTAATGAAAACTAAGAAAAATTATGACTATTGTGAGTTTTGTGCTGCTTGGTTCCTTTGCCATCCTTATTGCAAAAATATTTTCCAGACTGCTTCAATTTTCATCCTTAAAAGAAGTAGTGAACCCTTTGGGGCAGGAAGCACATCTTTGTTTATCCTATAGCTAGAAGCCTGCTATCAGGGCTGTTGTAAAGGGATAGGGAGAGCAGTTAAACACCTTCCTAAGTGCTTTTGTTTGTATAGAAGACAAAATAGTAGAAGAACAAACTTTGGGTGGCTAATTCATTATGTATTGCCGTTTTCCAACAGCTGTGGTGAGCAGAGGTTAAGCAAACTTTAAATGTGGTGTTGACTTTTTTTTCCCATCTCTCCCATGCCTACTTAAAAAAAAAAAAAAACCCAACCCAAATCAACCCAACCAAACAAAACAAAAGCCCAACACCAAACAACCTGTGTCTATGAATATTTTTGAAGAAGCCCCTGCAGCTCCTGGCAAGCTGGGTTTGGTGTGGAGAGGCAGCAATGCTTGTCCAGCATGGACTCTGTTCCTCATGGGTTGTTGACAGCGGAGAAGACATCTGGACTGGCAGGCGGCCAAGCACTTGCTCTCTGAGCTCTGCTGCTGGAGCAGAAATGTTTCCTAAAGATGAGAGTGTGGCATGGCACCACCACATCAGCCTTGCTGTTGTTTCACAGGGAACAGTCTAAAGCACTGCCCAGTAATAGCTGTAACGAGCTGGCTCAGTTTGTGTCCCTGTATCTAGGATGACCGTTTACTGTAGCTAGGCTAGAGTGCCAAAATACAGCTATGCAGTTGAAGGGACATTTGGATGTTTGTAGCTGTAACACTTGACAAATAAGTTATTAGTGAAGAGTCCACACTGCTGGTGTGCAGCAGCATATTCCTTTGGATGTTACTATAGGGATTGTAGATGTCCCTCTTGTACTACAGGGACCTGGGGGTTTCTGTGATTCTGGACCACATCTCAATGACTGACTGAACAACAATTTCCATCAATAGAAATGAGCAGTTATGCACTGTTGTCCTGTGGGTGTTGGGTTTTTTTGTTTTGTTTTGTTTTTTTTTTTTTTTTTTTTTTTTTTTTTTTTTTGAAATGCCCACAAGAGCATGCCTCTCTGCTACTCATAACTGTTGTTCTTACCAGTTTTTGTATCTATTTCTTAGAATTTTTGTCACTGGCCTCTTCAAAGAGGCCTGCTGAAGTTTTGTACTGCTGTTGCAGTAAGAGGACACTTGTCCTGGAATGAAGTGAGCCTTTTTTCCTGTAGACCCAGAGCGTTACTGCAAACCTATCTAGAGACCTAGTTAGAAGCCGTTCTTGTGTTGTTTAGCCTTAGTTTAGAGATCTGCTGAAAACAAGATAAAGTAGAAGAAATAAAAATTGCATGTGTTCTAATAGGTCAGTTACTTGTTAGTAGGAAACTCATGTTGTCTCAAAAGACACTTTATAAATATTGTATGCAGATTTATTTTAAGTAGTCTTGAGAGTTGTTTACAATATATATTTTTAAAGGTTGAATAATGCCTCTTTATTTTGCAATTGAATTCATGAGCTGTGAGACTTCAACTTGTCTGTGTTAATAGACTAATGTGTTCAAGGAAAAAAAGTATGGTGATGTTACAAATTAATGAGATTGTCTTGCATTATAAATAGTCAAGTTGACAGCTAATTGTTCCAGTCCATAATCACAAAGGGAAGAGCCTGTGACCATGGGTTAAATTAATTTTGTGGTTTGCCAATTTCAGTTTGTGCATGAGGAGAGAGCCTTTGTCAACCAACTTCTCATCTCTGTGAGTCTGTGAAATGAACATAGTCTTAATTTTTTGCTTTCTTAAAGGACTGGGAATCTCTGATGAAATAACTTGTTTGCCATTTTCCATAACCAGTATAGGAGGCCAGATGCATCAATCATGTAAAGCAAACCAACAACCTCATTCAGCTCCCCTGGTAATTCAAATTTGGAGGAAAATGAATTCTAGGGGTTCGTGTTTCTGAATTGCCAAAAAGTGACCTAAAGTATGAGTTACAATGAAGATGGTATTGGGTTGAATTCCCTGTTCTTTAACTTTAGCAGAGTTGTGTGGGTGTTTTTTAATTGGTGTACACAATAAGTAAGTGTATGTATTGAAATAGAAATACAGAACACATAACTGTACATACGGGAGAATCTACTTGCAACATTATGACTTACCCTTCCTGCTATAAAAGCCCACCTCTTGAGCTTTTCAGATGCTTAAAGAACAAAAAGGTATGACACTTTTAAAAGCCCAGAGTCAGTAGAAAAAAATGCAGCTCTGTTAAGCAGTCTGTCAGCCCTGGGAAAAATTCAATCAGCAGAAAGTGCTTAGCTTTGCTCAATTTAGCTAGATTTTAATGAGATGCTTTCCACTGTACCCTTAGCTGTGGGATGAGGTGACTAGAAGCAAGCAAATAGCAGGTCAGGGAGTTCTCCATGTTTTTTGGTTTGGAACAGTAGCACACTCTAATATGTGAAAAATGAGCCCAAGTTCGACAGACCAGAGAAAAACATGTGTTAAAAGCAACATGGAATAGCTAGGCTGAAGTGTGTCAGCTCTGACTACTCTACAACATATTGGTGCTTTTTGGTGAATGTTTTTTGAATTAATGTGTGACATAAAGTTTTAGTGTGTACTCCAATAGTAATGTATAAGACAGACATAAAACTGCTTTTTGGTGTTCTATCTTTAAGCTTTTGTTAGATAAACAAAGAATTTGAGAAGAAAATTTAATAAATGTGCCTTTCTACTAGACTTTTCAATCTCAATGTATCATAAAGCATCTCACTATGGCACTTGAGTGAGGTTTTTAAAGTTATTTAAGCTCTAACTGCCATTCATTTCAACTGTCAATACAATATGTGCACTGGCACATATCCAGTAAGTAGAAAGACAAGGCATTGAATTACAACCCAGTAGTTTCTAATGATTTTGTAGCTGAGTGTGTCTACTCTGTTTTATAACAATGCATCACCTTAAACATTAGGTCTGATATGCAGAGTAGACTGAATATTAAGATTGCCTATGAATAATACAGATATCTTTGAATTCAAATTGTAGCATATTGTTTGATTAACATGGTTCAATATTGTTAGTATTAATTAAAATGATAGGAAAAGCATATTCTGTCACATCTCATCTCCTCATTTTTGGTTTTGCAGGGCCATCTTTCAATTCACAGAAAATCCATGCATCGGGATTCTTTTTACAGGAAATAAAATTTTTCTGTTTGTTCAGAAAATCTACTTGAAGCCTGAGGAGCCCTCTGCTACATTTTGTCATCTCACCAGGCCAGTTTGGGTCAGTCACTGTACAGTGAAATGTGAAAAAGAATCATGATCTTGCTCATTAGCCGTCTTGCATCCATAAGCACTACTTCTAATAGATTTTCAGGAACATTTTTGTATTTCTGCATAATGCTCCCAAAGCATCACTGAGGACAGATGTCTGTATGCATTAATTATGCAAAGCCTTGTGTACTGACTGCCTCAACCCACCAATGAAAAACATTTAAAAAACCCCACAGAAGATAGATAATGCAGTGCAAGGTGAGTATCCATCACTGCAATGGGACTTCAGGTGGTTTAACCGGCTAATTTTTTTTTTGTCATAGGTATGAGAGATTTGAGTCCAGGCTTCTAGCCTTAACCTTGTTAAATGACTGTCTTCTTAGACGTGGTCCATCTTGTTCCTGGATGGTAGAACAGCTGCTTTATAAGTTTTCTCCTCAAATCTTACCAGAGCTGGATAGGTGGTGGTAGAGTTCATCTCTCTAGTTTGCTCTAACACATGTGGGATGTGTAGAGCACAGTGGTACAGGTACCAGGAGGACTCTGATGATTTAGCCCCCACAAATATCCTCTGTATCCTTTTCTTCTGCTTTGTTGATGGTACCACTTGTAGTACTTGGAAATCAGCAGACAGCAGCATTGTTGTGTGATGGTCCGGTACACCTGGTCTCAGCAGCCCCACTGTTGAGTAGAGTTTCCTCCACTGACTGTGAACATCTACTGCTCTTCTCTTTGAGCAGGTAGTATGCCAGCATCTGTGTTGCCCTTCAGTTGGTTCCTTGCAGAAGAAGAAAATTGCGTGTGTGCGAGAGGGAAGGGGAGGGCCGGAGGGAGCACACGTGCTTTAGGGCCAGATTTATAGGAGCGTATCAGCACTCTGGATGGGACTGTAGGTGGTTAGCTGGCACCAAGTGACTCCCCCTTTGTATGTGCTTTTTGGATTGCCTTTCTGATGTGTCTGGATGTGACACAACTACATGCTGGTTGCTGTAGTGTTGAACACAGGCTCAGGGCTCACCTGGGCTCAGAGTTGTGGCCTTTCACTGGAGCTGGTCCCTACAGCAGGCAGGCACTGGTATGTACCCCCCAGTAATGGTGGATAGGGAATGATGTTTATTTGTAAAGGCATTTAGCTGTAGGTAATAGTTTCCATACACGTGTAATTACTATGACAAAAGGCTTGATAGCATAGCTTATATTTTTACAGATCTGGCATACATTTTACTAAAAAAAAATATGCAGTTGTACCAGCATAAAGTGAATCTGGGTTAGGAATGCTTACTGGGTATATAAACTAGATAATGGATATTTAGATACTTGATAGTAGTAATGATCAATGGGGACTTTTTATTTTATATCATCTGCCTCTGTCAGTAGCAGTTACCTGGTTTAAAGAAAACGCATAGCAGAGAGAATTAGTGCTTTGATGAAAAATCTAAAGGCTTCTAATCATATCTTTCTTGCCTTTCTCATATTCCTTAAGATACGCTTACTGCTATTTATAGAGTGGAAGAAATAGGAGAGCCTAATAGCATAATGATTCTTTTTTCCGCTGTGTACATATGCAACTGTCCCTGAAGATGGCATTACACTTGCCTTTCTCACAACATACACTAGATAATGTCTGCTTTAAGATGGACTCATTGCACGACTGGCTCTTTGTTGAGGTCCATTTTGGAGACAGTCATACCATTTTCCAAATCCAAAATTTTTTCTGCTGCCATCTTAATCTCCTGAATCCCCTGTAAAAGTACAGAGAAGAGGACTCACAGGATTCTACAGCTAAGTAATTCAATTACTAATGTTGTAGGAGCTGGGACACAGTTGTTTGAAAGGAATGTTTATGTCAAAACTTGCTATGTCAGCAATTTTAAAATATGTGGGTTTTGTGTAGTATTAAGAATCTCTCTACAAATTCTAAGGAGCCAGTCAAAGCACAGTATCTGTTTCCCTGGGAGGATATATAACAGACTCTGAAACAAGATGAGTAGTGTGTCAGATAAATCACAAGGTTTTATTTCATATAGCCACAGCTGAAGAAATAATCAAAACCAAATGTTTATATTAACAGGAAGTTGGATTTAAGTATTCTTAATTATGCTTAGAAGCACAAATCACTGTATGCCAATGAATAGATGTTCTCCAGGCTTTCAGGAGGTTGGCTCCTACTGTTTTCTTAGTTTCAGAGTAATGCACAAGAGTGCCTTCCAAGCTCTGTGCAAAGCTATAACATACCAGTTTTCACACCCAGGAGGAAGGTAGACGTTTTCTGATAGGCTTCTAGAATTTCTTCTACCTTAAACCTGTGGCTTATAGCTCATCTCTGTTAACAGCAGGCTGCACCAGACTGGCTTCTGCTTATAGGCACCTTGTGTTTCTCTCCTTGGCCCTGTGCAAGTATGATGTATGTTTGGAAAAGCTAAATTGCACAAAGTGGACTGGATGAGAGCTGAGGGGGAAACTTCCTTTCCTGCAGGCTTGCGGGAAAAGCAAAGCGCTGCTTGGTGGGGAGAAAGAGAGGAGGCTTGCTCCTCCTGCCAGTTAGGTTGTTCCACTTCTCATCTTACATCTTACCGTGCTTTTTCTCTGATGTTATGTGCGATTGATTCTGGCCGTGAAAAAGAGGAGGAAGCAAGTGGCTGAGGAGTTGCCAGGGTCTGCAGGTGCTAACAGCTACCTTGGCCTTCAAGGGGAGCATACCAAAAAGACCACACATGCACGCCCTCTAAAGGCCTGGATCTTTCTGTCCATAGATACCAAAAGAAAGTACCAGTATTTGTCTCCTAAATTTAACTGAACATCCAGAGAGGACTAAGATGTAGACAAAAAGTGCAAAGCAAACAAAATGGGTATCAGTAAATAACATGAGCTTCTCCGTGCTTTTTGTATAGAAAAGACCCCTGCTTCCAACCTGAAAGAAATGGTGCTGTGAGTTTCTAGACATAGCTGGCTTGGAAGAAATGTAAAACATTTCAGAGAGGGACCAGCATGAAAGATATTTATAAGTAGTATTAGATAATATGCAGTGGCATTGCATAAAAACTTTTTTTTACTATTTAGTCTTGGTTTTTTGCAATTTGAAATATTGTTAATCTGCTTTTTCCTATACTGTACCTTTTTATTTTTTGTGTTGCTATTTTATGGGTTTATTGTCACTACAAACAAGCCTGCTGTTGTTCTCATTTTATTATCTCTGCAATAACACTTCTGTAAAATTAACTTGGACTTTCATGGTTTCTGACAAGCCTTTGAATTTTGGTATTAACTATTCATTCATCATTAATATTCCCAAGGCTTTTGTTGTTCTGGACTTTTTGAGAGTTACTTTACTTGCTTTACAGTGATGTTCATAATTTTTTTCCTTTTGAGAGTTCTTAAGGTTGTGAACCTCTTGAAATAAAGGTAGAGAAGAGAAAGGTGTCTCTCCATACTTGCAGAATAGTTTTATATATAAAGAAAATAATAATATTTAATATATCATTCCAAAACAAATACTCATTTCTGGGAAGCTTGAGCAAACTAAAGTCATAACTACTCTTAGTTTACATAATTCTCTGGGTAAAGTAGTCTATTTAAGTCCATTCTTTTTACTGTGCATCAGGTTGACATGGAAACACACCAGGAGTTTTGATACCTGGCTGTTTATACATACTCTGGAGTAGGGGGTATATCTTTTAATGGATTTTCATAGTATTGTTGTGATTTACTTCCTCTCTGCCTTATCAGGTTTTGTTTTCCATTGCATAGTGCCCAGAATTCTTCCCTTGATTACCAGAAAGCTCTGATGTATTGCTGCAGCCGCCAAGTATATAACCTGGAGACAGCAGGTTTGGCTCTGAACAGCTCTGTGTGAGCAGGTCACCAGCAAAGCACCAGTGTTGCTTTGGTAGAGGTCTTTGTTTTATATGGGCCCAGGTCATGAATGTGGTGAGAGAATTCAGCTTTCAGATGTAAATGTTTTTAAGTACCGTTTTATCGTTTTAGCCGTGACAAGTACATGTGACTGGAGGTGTTACTAGAAAGCCCATCAGTCTCATTGACTGAGTCACACTCATGTCGTGGCCAGAGAAGCAGCAGAATAAGGTTTGCTGCAATTGAGGAATAAGTGGTTGGAACTTGTGTGATATTTACTCCACATCTTAGTGTCTGGTTTTAGTATGAATAAAAATTATTAGCAACTTGCACTCAGCTATCTTCTTCGGGAGGAAGGAGCCGTGGCAAACCATGTAGCATTCTGCAATGGAGCCCCTTTGGACAATGCTTTAATATTTAGGAGTTGGAATAAGGAATTAATTTTGACTAGTTACTCATGTTGCCAGAATTAATGAGTATTTTTAGTGTGAACTGAGTATTTCCTGGAACTGAACTAGGCTTATGTAGGTTTTCCTACTTCATTTACCAACCAGAACCTAATGAGGCTGCTTGAGTTGAAAGGTGCTGCTCAGCTAAGTTACAGAATCTTTCTTATAAGCTATCATAATCTAAAGGTAAATCAATAGCTATTGATTATGGCATAGAGCCATAAGGCAGTCGGTAGATAACAAACCCGAGAACATTAAAGATGCTCTCTGTTTACAGAAGGGATCTTTCTGGCACATAGTCGATCCAATGATCTCAGCTGTATGCTTCTGCTTTCTGAGCATCTTGGCTTTGGACTTTGAAGGAGATTTCAAAGTTAAATTAACTTGAGCTGATACGAGACTAGAGTGGCTGAAATAATGTTACTCCTATAGACACTAACATTTCAAGTAAAAAGTTTTGCATGTAGATTGTTTACCACTTGGGTAATTATAAGTAGGTAAATTATATCCTTGACCTTTTTCTGTGGAGCAATGCAGTTTTCAGTTATGCAGTACATAACATGCTGGCAAACCCTAATTGTCAAAGTTTTAGCTGAAAATTGTTAGGCAAAGTACAGCTAGGTAAGTTTTCAGGTTATTTACATGTAACCAAAGAAGCTGTCCTCTGACAATTGACATCACTAAGGATCAGTTCAGTTTGAAATGAGGGGAGTGTGTACTGGAGAATTCCTGCTTCCTTCTCAGGAGTTACTCTGTATTTCTGTGATAGGAAAATTTTGTCATTTTTTAGCAGCGTTTTCTTCCTTGCCTTCCCTGCAGCAACTCAGTGGAAAGAATACATCAAAAATGAAAGGAATAACATTAATGTGAATCTCTGTCATCTTAAAAAACACCAGTTGTTCCCCATTAGTATGTAGATGTCACTCCAAGGGAAATGAAAATTTACTGAAAAAAATCTTTTGACCCAGAGTCAAATCTCATGTGAACCAAAACTGAATATACTATATCACCCACTCAACTGTATTTTCTGTGAGCCTTTTCAATGTCCGGAGAGAAATTAGAGTGGGGGGAGGAAACTGGGGGAAGGGAAAACAGGGTCCTACACACCTCCTGAATTTCATTTTTTTTTTTTCTGCACAGTTCCTTAAAGAGTCATAATCTTAGGGTAGGGTGGGAGAAGATACTGTTTCTTTCCTTGTGGCAGAACTGTGATACCCTTAACCACAATTAATACCTACAAGTAAACTATTTTCACCTTTATTGACTTATTGCATTGAGTAATCAAAGTGAATGGGCCCCATAAAGTCAACTGGTTTAAACTAGTGGAGATTTGGTAGAGCCTCTGGCTCGGTGTTGCATGGGTCCGGGAGTGAGACAGGTTTGAAGTGCAGGGACAGGAGATTCCAGATTCTCCCTCCTTCCTCACCATCCTGGGGATGCAGCAGTTGGGCCATTCCTGACCAGTATTGCTGTGTTGGTTCTGCTAGTCTCTGCCTCTGAAATAACCCTGCAACCTGCTGGTGTCTCAGCAGGATGTGCCTGCAGGGCATCAAGCTAAATGAAGCACCAATGTTAAAATAACATCAAGATTCACTGGCTTTGTGACAGATTTTATTCTTCTCTACTTAAGTTCCAAGTAGAACAGCAGGCAGTTTCCTAGACACAGTAATATGATGTTTATATGATTCATGTGACCACATGATTAGCTATATAATTTATTGTTTTAATTCCCTAAATATGGTATTGCGAATAGTAACCAATTAAAATAATCAGAAACAGCAGTCTAGTATGAAGAAACAACAAATCCATCATGAGGTTTTAGTTGCTGTTAGATTTTTAGGTCATCTGAGTTATAGTATGCTGACATTAATAATACTACCATTGAATAGTCTCATTAAAAAATATTTTATAGCATATCATTTATGTGGCTTTTGCTTGCCTGGCAGGATTTTACATATAAAGAAAACTAAAGGCAATCCACTCTTGTTCCCTTTAATGAATTTTCTTAATAGTTGGAAGATTTAAAAAGATTGCTGAAGTGCTGAGTTGTTGTTCGAATGTTTATATATAGTTACAGTTTAGTAAGTGTAGCTGGTATCCTGAGAATACTGTCTACATTGTCATTTCATAACTGCTCTCTTCAGGATTAGTTTACAAAGCAAAAAAGAAGTTTAAAGACATCTTGCTTCTCCATCTGGATATTTTTATTGTCTGATTTTCTTTGTTCTTCCAATGAGTCTTCCCATTCTTAACTCTTTGCTTTACTCCTGTTCCTGCCATGGCACTTCATGCTTTGGTTAGTCCTTGGTACCAGCCTGCTCTTTTCCGGATCCTGTGGGAAGCGGCTATCACTGCTGCAGACCAGAGAGTGGAAGCAAGCAGAGCCCTGGCTGTGCAAGGAGCCCAGCCCGGCAGCAGCTGGGGTTAGCGGGACTGTTGCCCTTGTGCCCTAACTTGGTGCCGTTTGGGTAGAGGTGGTTCCCTGCAAGGCTTCCTCTTCATGGACTCCAGCCCTGTTTCACCTTGCAAGCAGAGTCATGAGCAGGATGGTAAAATACAGGACCTTGTTAGTTTGTTCTGGTGATTTAATTCATTTTTACCTCATCTCTGTTATCAAGGAATTTTTAGAATAACTCCGCTAAATATGTATAAAATTTTGGTGTCTCTCAGCTATATAGGGCATATCCCAAAAGAGTTTCTATAATAATCTTCCTGTATTTGTGTATTTATTTATTGACTTCGGGTTAGAGCTCAAGGCTTAACAGCTACTGAAAAACTGACATCCTGAAAAATTAAAATGTGCAGAAGAAACATGTAAAAACCTGGGAGACCCCTATCTCTTCCCTTTAGTTCTTTGTTCTCTGAGAAGTGTATTCTGAAAATAGTATTCATCAGGCACTGCAGGGCAGGGTTTTGCTTTCTTTTGCTGGGTTGTTTTTTTTTTTTTTTTTTTTTTTTTTTTTTTATACTTGAGCACTCCAGGTTAACATCACTATCCCATGTTTGCTCCAAAAGATCCAGTAAGTAGGTCACTTACTGTCTTTTTGCAAACACAGAACTTCGAGAAAATAAATCTTGGGCTTCTGTCCAGTTTAAAAATATTTTTTCAAAGTTATAAGTCTATGAAGAAATTTATATGAGCTCTCTATAGCTTTTATTACAGCGTCAGGTTTACAGTCTTAGGGATAAGACTTAAAAATCAAAATCTGTTTCTTTCCTAAGTAATAACAGATGGAGCTGAATTTGCAAATGCGTCTTCAAAGATAAGAGCACAAAGCTATGCAGGTTTGCAGGATCAAACTCTAAACATGCTCCCAGAATTAGGCAGCGATTTTCATATGCAAAGTGAATTTGTGCTTCATCCGCCCATAGTTCACAATACATTCTGAAAGCAAGAATGAAAAATATTTCTTCTTGTAAGTGTAAAAGATTGTTGGGAGTTTCTGCTTGTGGCTGGCTGAAGCAGAGATGCAGGTTGTATGGCACTTGTGCTCTGCTAGTGAAGAAAGGGGATTTGCATCAGCTTTAAAGTAATCCAGTACATAAAGGAATCGACATGACTTTGAGGGGGAAATTTCACTTAGTGACTGCATCTTAATTGTATTTTTTAACATTAATGCAACTAGTAGAATTTGGGACTACAAGAAAGGACTGTGGAGCTGTAATCTGACATAGTATGCCACACAGGCCATGGAGTGCAGTTGTGTGGTGCTCGCTGTGAGGCCAGTGGTTTGTAATTGAACAGGCACATGTCCTTTACATCATCTTCTCATCACAGTGTAAGGGTAAATACAATACTTGGCTGTCTCTCTTGCTGTAGTGTTTCAACTGCTAGTGACCTTTGCTGTTAACATATTTCCAGCCTGATTTTTTTCCAGCAGTGATTATGTGCACAGCGTACATAGTCAATGTTAAATTGCATAAGGAGCTGGGTTTGCTGGATTTTTATTCAAAAAATTGCCAGATAACCTTTAATAGGAACAGTATGCCTCACTGTATTACACATGAATTTCTGAAGGTTTGAGACTCTTCCCTCGCTAGTTTGTGGAAGTTCTTCTCTCTTTGCATGAATACAGTATCCTTTAAAAACCCTTCAGTGGTATGCCTGATTTTGCTAGTGATAAATGGGCACTCCTTTCAATGAAGCTCGAGGCAACGTCTGTCTTGGAAAACCTGACTGCGTAAGCCCTGTTTGCTCAGTCGGGGGGGGGNACAGGCAGTGCATGTTCTCTGTTTCTTAAATCTGTGAACCTGTTAGTTACAGTGACTTAAAATTAAAGAACCATTGCAAAATCTTTGTCTTTTTTCTGTAAACAACAACAAATATTCTAGGTTAGAAGAATTAACTTTTTTCTTTGAGAGAAGAATGTGTGTCAAAATAGCCATTCTAGGGTTGGTGCAAGCTTTTCCCAGCCAAGTAACTTGTGCCATAGATGTATTATTTTTAGCATAGTGCTCCATTCAAATCAGTAAAAAAAAAAATCCAATTAAAAAGAATCTGAAATTATTTGGCCATCTGCTAGCAAGTAATTTGTAATTTTAAAACAAAAAAAAATCCAACCAACCCCCCAAACAAACAAAACCCCAACCCCCCCAAAACAACAACAAAATTAAAAAAACCCAAACCATAAAATGTTTCTGCTGTATTTTCCCTAGTGAGCTAGATACAACTGTAGCATAGTTTCCAGATACTCCTCCTTTGCCCCTTTCCTAGCAGTATGCAATGTATGCTGATTATTCTTTATTTCTGGTGTTTTGCTATTTGTTTCTTGAAAGTTATCTTTGCCATTCGCATAGGAAAAACTTGCCAACATCTTAGCGTTAGGAAAAATAAAAAGGAATAAATGTTGTTCTTTATTTTCCTATGGAGAATTTTCAAGAAAGAATATATATGGTTTTGATTGGCAGGCATTTGCATGTCTCCTTAGAACTTTTGCAGAGGATTTTTTGCTTTGTAAGTGTTTCACTTCGGTTTTTGTAATTCGGCCTTAGGAAAAGAAGCCTAAGGGGAGATTGTATTACTGTCTTCAGCTGCTTAATAGGGAAGAGGCGGAGCCAGAGTCTTCTCAGAGGTGCACAGTGCTAAGACTAGGACAAGTGGCTTTGGGCATGAGTTGCAACACAGCAAATCCTGATTACATACAGGGAGAAAATTTTTCACCATGAGAGTGGTCAAGCATTGGAAAAGTCTGCTTGCAGAGGCTGTGGCATCTCTGTTCTTGGAGATGTTCAGTATTTGACTGGATACTGTCCTGAACAGCCTGGTTGAATTGGACCTGTTCTGAGTGGTGATGAGATGAGCTCCACAGGTCTCTTCCAACCTGACTTATTCTACCATTTTGTGGTTCCTTTAACTTGGGACCGAATTCTCTTTGCTTTTTCTAAGGGCAGAGGTTTAATTTTCCTCTACCTGAACTGCTGGAATAATTAGTTTCAATGAATCTAGAATCTGGCTGGAGATTCAGTTATGTCAGATTTGTATCAGTGAAACAAGGCTGGAGTTTCTGCCTCTGAAACAGTTGCCATGGTTCATTTATGTTTAACACTGTGTACAATTTGCATCACTTCAACAACTTTATTTTCAACACAATTTATTTCCACTGACCTCTTGCAATTCAGATATTTGCAGATGTTTTGAAGTTGCTATACACAAGCTGCATATGAGTTGTGATGGATGAAAAAGAGATAAATTTCCCACTGTGGTGCTAATGATTTGTGGAATCCATCACAGTTCTTCTGGAAGGATTGCTTTAGAGTTGCATGTATGCAAATAGCCCTAGAAGTCATACTAATGAGCTCCAAATTTGCTTGAAGAAATTCTCAGGAGCCTCAGGTGTGATTTCTCTGTGGGAGTTTCTATGGAAAATAAGCCTTCATACATGATAATGCAAATATTGTCAGGAGCGAGGTGCTGCCTTCTGCTCCCCTGTAAAGTGGAGTAGCCTTGCTCTGCTAACTGCAGCAACCTGCTGGGGCAGAAAAGTCAGGGAGGCTGTAGGTAACCTTACTAACCATCTGCAGTGAGATGGAGTTGTGGCAGGCTGCAGGGAGCTGGGAAGGGAGAACTGCCCGGGAGATGGAGGGTTGCATGGGCACACTGGGCCAGCAGTGGGTGAGGGCAGAGTGGGTGCAGCTGGGAGGCGGGCGCATGTGGACTGGGTGAGGAGGAATAACAGCTTTGATGCTGGACAAAGACACTCTGTTAAAAGACAGATAAAAGAATAGGGCCAAAAATGGAGCAAAGAAATGGAGATTGGAGGAAGCGTCCCCTAATTACTATGGGATCTTACTGAAAAAATACTCTGTTCTATGGTATTGTGATACACAATATTGGTATACGCAAAAGGGCAGATTTAAACTGTGTAATTCTAGCTTTCCTTCTGTTTGAGTTTCTGGATTTGCAAGCATAATGTTCTTTTAGCACTCTTTCTTTCAGTGTGGCATGAGTAAGTTTGTTTACTGCACCATACGCTGCTAATGGAGAGCTTTAAACATTTTCTCACCTTGAAAAATAGATCTTTATAAGGAGATTATTGAAAGTAAGGAGGATAAATTATATTGGGTAGATGGTGGCATCTTCAGCTTTTATTCATTAAAACCACTTTAAAAAGGATAAAAAAGGAAAATTTGCCATGTTTAATATGGAATCTTTAAAAAGTCTCTTTTCACCTATTCAGAATGAAAATGACCTGAATAAATTATGTAAGGGTTCCTAACACAATGGTTCTGGCTCAGCACCATCAAAGTGACATAACTGTGAAAGGTTGTCAATTGGCATTTCTTTGGTCTTTAAAACAAAACAAAACAGCTCTGTGTATAAATTGGATGCTGCAACATATGCAGACTTTGCTTTGATTCTAGACTGAGAATATTAAGCCCGACGGTTAATATGATATGCTCTGTGGAATTTCTTTATTTCTGGATTAAATTGCAAATACAATAAATTGGTAACTGACCTGAAGTACTGATATTTCTAGCATTTCCATTTTGTTATCTGTACTTAATTTTGGAAAAGAAAACAATGCATGGTAGTAGTCCAGTGTGTGGTCAGAGCACCTGCAACCACAGGACTATGCTGCTTGTTCTTCACTGTGGGAGAAGATCTGCAACCAGGGCTTGCAGGCAACTGCTGAGAAGAAATCTGTCAGCTGTGATTTTCCTTTTCTAGGCTATGAAGAAAAAGAATCAGCTATATTTAGCACACTTGAAAGAAACCACAAAATCTGTCCAAGTAAATATAATATAGTTGGGTGCTTTGCAATGCCATGTCTTGCATCTTCCCAGGATCCCTCTGAATAGAAATATTCAGGAAATGAAAAAGTAAAGCACTAGCTGATATTTATCAAATTGTCTGTGTATTAGCTAAGCATCTTGCAGAATTCTGCTTAATTTCCACTTGATAAAAAGTAGCAAAGCTGAAATGTCAGGCCTAATTTCCATTTTATTTATGTATATCGACGTCAAGCTAGTGTGATTCTGAAAATCTGATGGAAGTTTCCTTTGGTACAGGTTGGTATGGGGTCAAGATCAGGCTACTTGCCAAGCTGTAGTTGTTCTCCTGCTATGTTTCTTGCTAACCGCAGATTTCATGGTGCCAAACTAGGGGCGCTTATTAGTACAACAGGGAACATTTTGGAGGTTTCTGTCTAGGAAGGGAGCGAGAAATTTATCAGGAACTTTCTTGTCTAGAAACACTGAAGTACCTCATTTAGCGACAGTCTTTTATTCCATATTTGTAGTGTGAATGCATTTTGGACCCTGATCTTAATTGAAGCTTTCAATTGCTATAGCAATAGAAAAGACTTTAACATGACACTGAGAACATACTTTTCTTGAAAATTGCCATTCTTTGAGCTTTGGAAATAGAGCCAAGAAGGCTGCCTAAATTATATTTCTTTCTAGTTTGGTTGTTTTATTTCAGAATGTACAGATAGGTAGTATTTTGTGTTTGTTTGCTTGCATCTTGCAAGCTTTATATCTACTTTTGAAGAGACCTCCTTGAAGGTCTACTTTCATGTGGTTTATGCTTAGTAATGTATTACTTGTTTTGAGCAGATGCAGTTTGTTTCTTTACAGGTCTTGTAAATAATACATTTAGTGAGTACCTATCCAGAACAGAGCAGTTGGTCCATCAGGCTTTGTGGTGCAGCTGTCAGTCATGTCAAATTCACTGCTCTTGGCGCTATCTAGTATTTCTAGCAGTAGCAAATCCACGTTTGGTAGTGGGTAGCAGGTTCAAATCTGTCTTTAAGTAGTAGCCACTCTATCTGTTTCACTTCTTCCTCCACCTCTACTACAAGTAGTCCTCTCTACTATTCCCATTTTCATTCCCAGATGAAGTCCATAAAGCATCACCCGAGCAAAGAGATGTGAATCACTCGGTCCTGAATTGAGTCGACAGGAAAACTCAGGTTTATTTTGGGTCTGAGTACTCCTGGTTTTTGTCACTGTTGCTCCAAGTGAATAGTGGAAGGAAGCCCAGCCGTAAGTAGCAGTGGCACCACGCAGCTTCCGACAGGAGTTGAAGGCGGTTGCCAAACACAGTAGGTGTAGGTGGAGTAACATAGGCGTTGTGGTTTGTCAGTTCCTGATTTATCTTCAGCTGGCTTAGAAGCATGCCTGTCAATACAGTTTGCATAGTTCTGTACGAGAGAGATAATTGTTAATAGTGTTAATTGTTAACTGCTTAATTGCTGTATGATATAAAACCCGAGATGATGTCTTGTGTGCATCTTGTGATTTCAGTGATGCAACTTTAGATCGACTATAATGCTACGTTAGCACATAGGAATGATAGTGAACTAGGTACGTGTGTAGAAAATAATAAGGTGGATTTTTATGGTCTTTGAACCTCATAGACCCTCAGTGCTCTCCTGTTTGCATCCTGAGGATTTGAAAACATGAGCTGAATAGGCCCAGCATGACTTTTCTTTCTCTTTCTTTGAGGCCATGGGCTAGGGCCAGGGAAGTCCTGGCAGCGAAGGTCTTTCTTGTTCACCTACACTAGTGAATTGCTCTACCCACCCAGTGTAGAGTGTATTGAAAAGGGCAGTGCTGTGCTTCCTCTATGGTTTTAGCTGTCCTCCACAGAACTTCCCAGCAAGTGCTATGGGGGCTAGTGAGCCCAATCTAAGGATCATCCCATTGCTTACTAAAGTATTGCAATTTAGAGAATTAACAGTAAACGCTGGAAGACTCTCCAGCCCCTTACAAGGTATTGCAGAACTGTAGGAGACATACATTCCGAGAAAGTTAAGAAGACATCTTGTTATATCTATATAAAGCTGGAGCTGAATTTCAGGATAGCAGTAATAACTGACCCTACTCAAACATAAAAAATGTGTCGCATCTGTCCACCCCGCCTCCTGCAATGAACCAACATGTTTAACTGGTAATAAATTCAGTCTGCAATTTTGTGTGATGATAATACACAGTGTAATTCACAATGTTCACATAATTCATGTACGAATTTGAGTTTCACATAAATGACATCTCTTTGAGGACGCAATGAGATTTAGGATCCCAGCTCACCAAGGTATTTCTGGAGAAGTTAAATGCGAAGTTAACTTTTCCTGTGCAGTACCCAGAAGCCAAGCTTTCTTTCCATGTCCTCCCATTTGCAAAACGCACTTTGTACTAGTGTGTCAGATGGCATGTGTGGTATTTGCAGAGAAGGCACTTCAGTTCATGAGCTCGTGCTACTCTAATCGTTCTTCTGGTGATCACTGGGGTTTTGGAAATGAGGCTATGCAGCTTAGTTTTGGAGGAAACTGGGGAGTGCTGGGGATGGAGAGTTATGAGCGGTTGCTAAGAATATCCGAGCAGCCAGGATCGCTATGGCAACGCTGTTGCCAGGATGAAAAACTTTCACTGCAATCAATCTGAATTCATAAGTACCGTTGTCTACCTATGTCGCATGGGAAAGTGAATCTAAATTTTCTGATCCAAAGCAAATCTTTTATTAAATCATTAAGGATCCATATTCTCTGTGTGCTAAATCGTCTGGTACAGAGGGGAAAGAAAGCCTGTGTGTCAAGTTAGGGAGAGCTTAATGGGCCAGGTCAGAGAAAGACATTTACAGAGATAACCGTATGAATAATCAGATTGCATTTATGTTGTTCATTGGTTTGATGTTTACATTTTTCATTCTAGGTGATGAAATTAAGTAAGTCTCTCTTGGTTTTGGACCAAGGCTTGTTTCTAGCTGCAAATTCCTTCAGGTCCATTTTGTGTTCAGTCTCCTTTATTAGTATAACATTGCGAGATTTGGATTGTGATCACTGGCGGGGATTATTTAATGAAAATAAGCACACAAACTATAAGAAGTTCTGTTATTTCTACTTGAATTTTACTGCTTACCTCGGTTCACTGTTTTTAATGCAATTTAATTTCCCAGACAAAATACACAATGTCTAATACTGTGTCTGCCAAAGGTTGACTTGCTTTTTTGGGATCTGATGTTCTACTTTCTAGGCTAAAGTTAGTCATAGCTGATATTTATTAGTGAGCATCTTTGAGATTAAACAATTATATAACTGGCAAAGCATTTCACATCTTGTGATCAATGCACTCTTTATTTTATGCCAGTGGCCACTGTCGTGGTTTCAGGTCAGCTCAGCCGGTAACAAAGCACCACGAAGCTGCTCGCTCACCCCCCACCCCCTTGCCTGGCCACGTTGGGATGAGGAGAAAATCCAAAGACAGGCTCATGGGTCGAGACAAGGACTGGGAGGGATCACTCCCCACTTATGGTCACGGGCAAAAGACAGGCTCAACTTGGGGAAGAAACAAAATCAATTTAATTGACTACAAATCAAAACAAAAATAAAACACAAGGGTATTAGGAAGGGAAACTAAACATCAGAACAACCTCCTCCCGCCCCTCCCACCTTTCCGGCTCAGCTTCACTCCCGATGTTTTCTACCTCCTCCCCCCGGCAGTGCAGGGGAACAGGGGATGGGGGTTGAGTCAGCTCGCCATACCTTGTCTCTGCCTCTCCTTTCCTCAGGGGGAAGATTCCTCACTCGTTCCCTGCTACACCATGGGGTCCCTCCCACGGGAGACAGTCCTTCAC
>VYZV01033118.1:74793-93645 GCA_013401275.1 Pandion haliaetus
TAGGTCAGGTCCATCCACAGAAGTTGACTTGGCTTGTGATACATATCATGTGTATAATAGGAAATCTTATTTTAAAATAAACATATCATTTGCATGGAGCTGTAATATTCACCTACCCATGCATAGACTAAATCCTGTTCTTAGCTTCCAGCAGTAGTTCTGCTCTGATCAGCGTTAAAGACCATCATTGCTTGAAAAAGGACTCTCAGCTGGGTTAAAACTTAAAATTTGCATTACCTGAGAAATTCTGACATATTATCACTTGTTGTTATCAGGAATTGGCACAAAATTGCTTTAAAACAAACTAGGCAAAATTCAGACCTGTTCTATTTTGATGAAAAAATGCTAGCTTGATTCTGATTTGGATTCTTTATATAAAATTAACATAGATATTATATGTACCAGCATATATATATATTATATATAATACATGTTATAAAAACTATAAATTTTAAAGCTGTTAAAATTTAGCGTGTTCTTTGCTGATAGTATTCTATCTGAATACTGTTAATGTTTAAGTTCAATTACCAACAATTCCCAAAGTTTTTTTTTTTTCAACAGATTAGGATTTTCTAAAAAAAAAAAAAAACCCAAAAAAAACCCAAAGCCCAAACCGCTCCACAAAACAAAACACCTTTTAATCAGAAAACCTCAAAGCAGTGACTGAGTGAACTCTTCAGCCACACCTACGTATAACAACCTCTATTTCTGCCTCACACCAAGTAGAAATTTTCATTTTCCAAGTAATTTCTTTTCTAGAAATACACTTTTCGAATTGTGGATTAGGAATGGGTTGATGGAAATCTTGTGTGCAGGTCTAGTCTCTAACTCCTCCAATTTCTGTTATAATTTACTGGTGCATATCCTCAAAACAAAGGATGCAGATAATTCTCTAATTTGTCATTTTTAGACACTGATTTTCTTGCTACGGTACTGGTTTTACCCCTTGGAGGTAGCCACCTTCCCAAGAAAGACAGATTGGTCTGATCTGTCAAGATCTGCTCAGTCAAGTCTGTAGAATTGCCCGTGTTCTGACCTCAACAGCAGAAAAACTATGAGCAAACCAATGAATTGCACCTGATGTCATGGTGATATATTTCTGTGCCAGCTCTCTCTCTGTTTTTGCTGCCAGTCAGTCTGTCATCTTGTGTCAACCATGAAAAACTGACACTTCTTTAGTCTAAAGAAGTGGTTCAGGATTTATGGTGGGTAATATTGAAAGCTCTATAGCAAATTACAGTTCAGTATATTGCAGACTTTGGTATGGAATTGCTTGCAGGCAGTTTCACTGAGAGTACAATTCAAGACAAAGATTAACTGTAGGCTAACTGCACACTGTAGCAAAGGCTTTCATGAAATTAGCTTATTTACAGGTGACACATAAAAACTGTTGTCCAGGGTTGATGAGAGTGTGTCATAATTGCTTATGAGGTTTCAGTACCTCAAACCATAACTAAAAGCATGGCTTTTAGCCTGAAATTTAAAACTATTTTTGTTGGTTCTCTAAAGACTCTGTGGTGTTTGAGGTATAAAAAAAATAGCTTTTAGTACAAGTGGATTTTCTTAGCCTGTTGACAGGAAAAGTAGGTGAATTAATGATTTTGCCCTGACTTAATTCTGTTGCGTATGTTTAGCTTGTTTCAAGCATCCTGTGTTTCAGGAAAAAGAGCAGCATTCTTTTACTGAGGTGGTATTTTTTGATTGACATGTATAGTTATCACTCTAGGAATTAAAGACAGAAATAAGATAGGAAGTATTATAATAAAATATATCTTGTCTGAAAGATAGCTGTGCGTTATTTGTAATGAGATTTAATGTGTCTTCAGTTTCTTTTTTTCTGTTTCTGTCTGTGTATTTTTCTTGTATAGACACATCCAACAACTTATAACAATTTATAGAAATGGGTTCAAAAGAATTGCTTTAGCCATGTTTCATTACCAGGTAGAGAAGTGAGTATAACATCAGAAAAGACCAACAAAGAGAAATGCAAAAATTTATGTTCTTTTCCATTGATTTCTTCCATTGCAATGTGTGCTGTGCTCAGGTGCTTCCCAAAACTGTTCAAAACATATTCAGCTGGCTTGTAGTTTTTCAGAAGTCACTGCCAGCTTCTACGATTTGGAGCAATCCTTTACACTTATCCACAGCCAGCTGAATTCCTATCCTTGTTTCTTTTCTCTGGTGGGTTCCCCAGTCCATTAGTTAAATAGGAAGGTGAACTTAATCCCCAGAAGGAGATTGTCCAAATCCTTGCGTATTGGCAGAACAGAAGAGGAAAAATGTTGCTCTGAGTATTTCTAGCTTAGCGGGCTTGGCTGTAGAAATACTAAAACAAAGGTGGAAGGGCTTGTGGGAAGAATGTCAGTGAGAGCCTTCAGTCAAAAAATCACTAGCACAACTTATTTGTTCATAACACAATACAAATATTTTCCTTAATTTGGAGCTTCCCTCAAAGTCTGCAATATAGGATTTCCCTGCCTAAGGTTAAATGTGTGCTTGTGTTCTTAAGGCTGCGTTTCTGTTAGGTTATGTGTGTTTCTCAAAGCTGATGTGCATGCATGTGAAATAAAAGAAAAAGAATCACAGGGATATGTATGGAGATATCTTTGGAAAAAATATACTATTTATATTATTTAATTGTGGAAAAAACCAAAAAAGACAGGGCTGGTGCGATTACCTGTTTTCCCTTATTAATTCTGCCAATGCATCTCTGTTCCTATTCACAAATTATTCCTGTCTTCACATTTAAGGCACCTGTTGGACACAAACTTGATGATGAAATTGTATGTTTACCTATATGATGAAACAGTAGTGGTAAAATATTTTCTCTACAATATATAAAGCTCATTATAGTTTTCTCTTGGAAGCCTTGGCTCTAATTAGGGGGTGAGAAAAAAAGGTATGGTGACTTGTTTGGTGGAGAGATGCCCAGGTTCATTGTAACTTTTAATAGGAGCAGGGAGGATTTCTGCTGTGTTTTTATTGCTTCATTAGATGAGTCATTATTAGAAGGTACCCTAGTCACCAATTAATAAAGAGTGTACATTAAACACTCCCAGGAATTCTTGGTTAACACTCATTTGACCAGCCCAGTAGAAAGCTTGTTTTCACTAAAATCCTGAAATTGAAGAAGCAATGATGTAAGCCCTTCAAAGGTTAGGGAATAAAAGGGGATTTTTTTCTACCCTTTAATGAAAAGAAGTTTTGTTAACAAAGGCAGAACTCAGAGTGTCTTACGGTGTCCAGGAGCGGGAACATGCCATTCTTTCCTCTTACTGCTGCCCCTCTGCCAGGGTTTGGATTTCAGTAGCTTCTGCTCATGCAGCAAGGGCTTGATTTTCCTCACAAACTGCACATGAAATTGCTGTGGTTGTTAACCTGATGGGAGTGTGTGGGTGTCAGTGTTCTAGATAGTGCTCTGTGCGGGGAGAGCATGCAGGACTGGTTTTGGTTGCTGTCGTGCTCCTCTTGGAGAATGAGAACCTGCCTTGCACTGCCATCAGAATTGGTTGTAATTAAACTTGTGCAAACAGTATCTTTTTTTAATTAAAAAAAAAAACCAAACAAAACAACACAAACCAAACCCAAAACAAAAACATAGGAAGTTTTTCTAGTGTAAAGTGTATCATTCTGAGTGGGTGTGCTTTCAACTTTCAGAAGTCGCAGAGTAACATTTGGTAGTAGCTGATCTATAGCAAAGATTTTCCACAGAGTTTCTACTTCAAACAAAAAGCTTTGTTGTATCACACATGCTGTTCAATGTATAGTTAAAGGTGGTTATATTTTTATCTTAAGGATATATTAGAGGAGTAAAGGCATACAAAGCAAGTATCCAACAATCCAGAAGTAAGAAAACCAAAAGCATTCATGAAGTTATTATAATAATTAAGAATGGGGCTCTATGTGCTAGGCACTGTACAACTATAGAACAACAGGCAGTCCTTTTCCTGAACAGTTTACTGCCTAAATGGATGATTCACACACAGGGCAACAGAAGGCCTAGAAAAACAAGCTGCAGGAGGGTTGGTAAACAGTCACAGCATGTTATGATTAAACATATAGATATATTTGGGTTCAATTTAGCTAAAAGGGAAATTGCTAAGGGGAAACACAAGAAGATGGAATGAGGGGAAGAAGGGAAAAGTTTATAGGGGAAAAAATAGGATAGAAAAAACGATACATAGGACAGGAGGAGTTAAACAAAAGTCAAAACACTTTAAATGACAAACCTAGGGAGGAATTGCAGCAAACAACAGGGTATTGTATTTCAGGAAAGAAATATCAAGACAGTTTTCCATCTTCTTGAGAGAGGATTGTGCTGGCTCCTGTATCCCCATGGAAGCCCTGAGAACTGTCTCTGTGGCCCCTTCTGCAGAATGAATTTGTTTGACTTCAGCTGCCCACTCTTTTCTGAAGTCCATGTTTTCAAAATTCATGGTAGGGGAACAACACAGGTTCTAGATTTGCCCTTCTAAGTCTCTGCATATTAGTGTGAACCATAGGCACTCCTAGCCTCAGCAGACCTCAGCTTTTCCCTCTGCCCTCAGTAGACTGATGCCTGCTGAAAGCATACTTTCTTTCAGGACTTCTTAGATCTGCTGAATTTCTGCATCCCTGGATCCATTCTTCCAAAAATGCTGGTCTTCTGATCAGCTTGACCTTTGCAGCTGTGGGTAGGGGGACATATCTGGTGTGTGTTCTGAAGCACACTATCGATTGGAGAGAACAACAACAAAAAGCATCTCTTAAGGGAAGAAGTCCTGTTTTAATATAGAGCTGCATGTGGGAGAACTGACTTGTCAGTGTTTTCTGTGTGAATTTGTCCCAGGCCTCCAATAATATCAGTAATATCTCAGTCTTCGATGTGGTTAAACTACCATTTATTAAGATGACAGAAATATGTAAGGGTAATATTTTTATCTGTATTTAAGAATCCTTCTCCTTAAGGTGTTCTTGATGAAAGGACTCAATGCTTAATTTTCCTTTTGTATCGAACACTAGTCCATGACTTTGCTGAGATCATATAACTTATGAAACCATATGCTACAGTATGAAAGCTGCAGAGGTCTTCATCTGTGATCCATTCAACAGACTACATTCAACCACAGGGATTGCTGGGAAAAAAAAAAGTAAATAACAGCTTTCACCAAAGCAGTATTTAGTGTTGTTATGCCCCCAAATGAACTTTATATTTAAATACACACTTTCTAAGGTGAGCAGTTCTACTCCTATGTTATAAGCTATATCTGAGATTATTGTTTTTTGCCTGCTGATGTTAATGTACAACTGGAATGATGCAGCAGTATGGGTTGAAACCCAGGCTGATTTTGTTTTGTGTTTTAAAAATGAATTAAAAAATTGAATTCTATATTGAGAAATTGTGCTTACTATTTACTTTTCACCATTTTTCATGATAGCCTTTATTTCATTCAGATATGTTATCTAGGTTTCATGCCAGTGACAGCAGTGCAAACATTTGAATGAAACTGAGAAATAGAGTTACAAAACTTTCTTTCTGCATTTCTCAGATGTTAATCAAAACACTGAGTGTGTTTCTAACATCACAAATACTGTAGGAAAGGAATAAAAACCTCATTATCAAGTGAAAAATTAATGAAACCTTTTCTGCTGGAACAAAATCTGTGTGTTTGACATTAACCTTTTTAACTTCTCTTCTTCATATTTCAGATAAAATTCTCTACCGCTGTATGTAGAATCTGAAAACAGTTGTCAGTATTAGCATCTCCATAATGTTTGTCTACTCTGTTAGGAAGTAAATACCTCATTTGACAATTGCTGAGGATTATTAGTTCTGTAGGTGCTTGCATGGAGTTGAAAGTCAATTTCTTGTACCAGTTTTTGGTTCTCATCGCATGTGGTAAAAAGCAAGAACGTGCAGAAACAAAGAGTGAAAATCTGTGTAAGATAAGATACGCATCTGCTGCAGTAAGAAATTAATCCTGCAGAGAAGCTGGTTCTGATTCACTGCTAGAAACAGAACCAAGAAACCTGAATCATGCAGTCAGTAAAAAGATGTCTGGAGTGAGTGTTGCAACCGTTGGACGAGACTGGTGCTACCTGGATGCTTTTTTATGCTACCATGTGATTAGGGATCTTTTTTCACCTGTTGTATGGTGGTTTTCATATTGTGTTGACTATTGTGCTTTAAAGTATGTTTTAGACCCTTCAAATATGGATGTATGAAATTCATAGTAGGTTCCAAAGTATGGTAGAAAGAAATACTGCTGAGTTTCCTTTCTATGAAAGGCTTATCACAAAGGAAATGAAAACCTGTGGTTGCCACTATGTGCATTGATTTGCAGAATAACTACAAACCAGACTGCTTCTCCCATAGCTAACTGTTCCCAGCTGTTGTTTCACATTCCAAATTTTATGAGTATTTTTGCTGGCAACAGGAAATATTTTTAAGTCATTGCAGGATAAGACATCAATTTATTTTACATAAAATGTTTTGTTTATCTTTTCTGGTTATTCTATATGTGGAAATTTTGCATATGTTTCCAAAATGAAAAAATTTGCAATTAGAGTTACAGAGATTTAAAATAACCATTTTCCTAACTGTTATATTAGCTCTGATGTTTAAATCAGATTAGGTTTCAAAATTGTCTTTGCTATTGTAGCTGGTTTTCCAGGAAAGAAACACTAAAGACATTTTATATTCCTTCTCTTCTCATTAAGAATCCTGACTTCAGTGCATAAGGAAAAGAATCTCTGTCATAAAAATGCAACAAATCATACCCTAAATGTATGGAAGTTACCCTTTCATATTATAATCAAAATTTATTTGCTACCTCTTGTCCCATCCTTCAGTTACGTTCAAATATTTCAGGCTCTTTCTCACCTAATTGCATGTGTTTGTTGCTAATCTGCAAGCAAGCATTGAGTTTATAACCCATAGTTCATAGACAAAATGTCTTTCCTCAGAATTTCCTAGATTAACTTTAAGATTCAGTTCAACTCAGTAACTTCATTGTGTTTTATCAATTATGTAGGAGGGTACAACTGTCTTTGGGTTTGTATGCTTTCTGTTTTTCTTCCTCTCAATTTCATTGGTTTTCTTTGCACCAGTAGAAGATTTCTGCTTGTGCTTGGACTGACACCAGTATCTTCCACACTCTTGTCTCAAGGTCAAGTGTATCAGAGGTTCTTGTGGCTGCAGCAGAGCTCTCCCTGTGCCGCAAGGCTCTACAGGTGGCCTTGCTCCCTCCCAGGCTCCACTTTCAGTGACTTGCCAAGGTGGACTTTGTACCACATTGTAACTCCACTGTTCAATACCACCAGAAGTGCAGCAAAATAGTTACTACCCCAAAGTCATGCTTAAAGAAAAGTGCCTAGTACTTCACAAGATACAGATCTTTTGCGGTTTTTTTTTTTAATTGACCAAAATATGGACCATTTACCAAAATACTTTTGGTGAATAGTGTATATAACCCAAAATGTTGTGGATTTTTTTTTTTTTTTCACTTGAAAGCTATTCATAAATGCATTGAGTTTAGCAAATAGTTTTGGAGGGAGAGAAAAAATTTGGAATGTGATGCACAAAGATAGGGGAAGGAGGCTGCCTTCCATGCTCTTGAACTAATGTAGGTTTTAGCAGAAGTTTAGCTCTCCCTTCTATGGGGAAATGTACTCTTTTCAGATGAAGTTTGGGTTCAAGTAAGGATTTAAATAGCAAACCAAAATTTTCTTTGGAAGAATACTCTGATAGCCTTTTTCTTCCCAAGTTTGTTTTATTGCTGCTACGGTGGAATGAAAGGGTTTCTATCGCACAAGCAGTAATTTCTGAAAAGCTTTTCAGTCCTGCTGTCTAAGAATCAATTCAGTTTTTGTGCTTTCCTCCTCCATTTCCCACAGCAGGTGTCTCAGACCATGAAGATTTTGGACTTTCTTTGTGGGCAAATTTACCCTACATCTTGTTGACATCTGCAGGATGACCTTTGTCTTCCAAAGCTTTGTCAGATTAACATTTCTCCAGCACTGTATTTGTATTCTTTTTTTTTTTTTTTTTTTTTTTTTTTTTTTTTTTTTTTTATAACTGAATGGAGCTCCTGGTACACAGCAGAGGAGTCTAACTTCCCTCTGGACCCCATGCCTATTTACACAGCAAGGAAAAGATTTTTCCCGATTGCCAAAATGATCAGATATAGTGAGTTAGGTTTGCCACAATACATCTGTCTTGAGTGTCTGTGTGGGCAGCAATCACACCAACACAGCTTCTGAGGAGAGCATTTATTGAGGGAGACATTGTGAAAATAAGCTCCAGTTGCTGTGAGTGGCTGCTCTGAACACTGTTGCCTCCCCAGAGCAGGCTGTCGAGGGGGACCCACGCCACCTCCCAGGCTTGGCTCCAGAGTAAACAGTGCTCTGGAGACTGTCCTTGCTCTTCGCTGCCAGAGTTTCCCTATTGAGGCAGGGAGTTAAAAATAAATGCATTCATTTCTTTATAGGCTTTGGCTTAAGATACTATAAACAGAAAAATTATTCTAAGATCAAATGTATCTGGGCCATTCACAGTACAGCATATGAAGGAAAGACCTATTTTATTGCAGAAGAATATACAGGGTAGCCATTTTCCTTGAATAATTTTGTTTTGTTTTTGCTATTGCTAGAGTGATTCATCCTGTTACTCACCGTGGGAGGGTTAATTGCCACATTGTAAGAGGAGTGCTATCTCCTTAAGGTGAATCCAAGAGAATAGGGCTGCTACATGCTGAGTGCTAGCGATTTCTTTAGAGTAAGTGTCAGCTATAAAAGATGGTCTCTTCCAGTTGTTTCAAAAACTGAGCTCTGTATTGGGGAGTATGTGCTGATGTTAAAAATGATGTTTATAGTTAACTCATCACTGATTTGATTATTAAATGGTATTTACTCACAAGTTGCTATATATCATGAGCAAGTCCTGCCTATTCAGTGCAACTTAGCCTATGACTACATTTTTTGACAGAAGTGGCAAGGTTATGAAATAAGAAAAAAAAAAAAATCAGTTTAGTGAGTGTCCATTGTCTCTAGGAATGAACAGCATTTTTCTTGCATATTTGAGAATTTTGACCTAAAAAGATTTATTGTTTAAAGATGATTAAATGAGGTAAAAAACTATGCAGATCTGATTTTTCATTGTTTTACACTTTATTTTGCAGAATATGTAAGCTTACAGGCTGATGTATAAGGTTATCTTATAATTACACCATTCCAGCATGCATTTTAAGATCTTCACCATACAGAAAAGTACTTAAATGTGATTAAATGCTTCACTGAATTCAGACTTCACTAAACGTTGTACTTGGCTGAGGACAGAGCTGTAAAAGGGCCATCTGAAACTCAATTTATTCTGTGCAATTTGCCAGCATAGCTCAGAGCAGCCTTTGGGACCTGTGGGGTCTTTTTTGTTGACCGTAGATGACTGAGGCACAGAGAGCCTTGCCTATGTCCATTTGCTACAACAGCAAAAAAACCCCACCACAGCCTGGGCCTGAGTTTGTCTTCAGTGTAGTCCTTAAGAGCAAAACTGAAGACCTACTTGTATCTGTGCACCAAACATCTTATCTGAACACAAAGAGAACATCTTATAATCGTATTTTTTCCTAATATTCTGAAAGTGGTTATTAAAAAAAATTTTTTTTTTTTGCAAAGTACAATACCTGTGGGTGAAAACAGGAAGTACTTCTGGTTTTTTTAAATGTGTATTTCATTGAGTACGGTTCCAAAGAGAATATTTTCTAACAAGATAGATTTTCAGTAGAAGAATGTCAGATTGATGTGCTAAACTGTTCTTTTCCAGTAAGGGAAGAATAAATTCTTTGTTAAATGTTACTCTAGTTTTTGTTGCTAAATATATAGCCATGCAATTTTTCTCAGAGTTGGAGGAAGTGTTTTTTCACTCAAGGCAAGAAACTGTCCCAGATATTTGACTAAAACACTTCAAAATGGAACATGGTGGCAGAAAAAAACGGGGTGCAGGAAGATGCCAGTGTAGTCAGGCATGAAATGGGAGGATTTTAGGGGAAAGCCATCATTCAAGGTCTTAGTATTTTGTGATACAGTGATTTCATTGGTTAAGAAAGTATCAGGATTTTCTCTTGCAGGCGTTAGCCTTTGGAATTGTGGCTTGGAGAGGGGCTCGTGATCAGTGCTCAGATGCTTTCAGTCCCACTTACCACAGAGGCTTACACAGTATTATCTCCTTGCTCTTGGGCCCAGAGAAACAAGACTGTGGAATAGCTTAAAGGAATCTATCACGTTATAGTAATGATAATCACTGAAAACAAAATCTCATGAGGAGCAGTAAAATCTTATAAAAGATCAACTGACTTAGCAGAACGTCTCCAGTGCTGTGCAGAGCTCAGTACTGTAAGTGTCTGCCTTGTGCATCTGAATCATTTCCTTTGCTCGTGGGCGCTAATAATTCTCTCTCCAGTTCACAATATCAGTTTATAATAGGATGCATTTAGTTACATCCCTGTGACAGTGTGGTGTTTCACAGGGTTGGTGTATGGAGTTGAGCAATTGGATACAGTAGCTTTGGAGCCAGTTGGCAAGCTCCTGGGGTGTCAGGGATTTGCTCTAGTAATGATTAATAAAAGCCAAAGGAGCTGGTGTCAGTGTTGGGATTAAGTCAGAAGAGCTCGTGGTTCCTCATCTTGCCTGGGGAATACATATTTTCAGTTAACTCACCCGTTCTTTTCCTTTTGAAATAATTCTTGCCAGCCCTTTCCTGTTTTGAACAAGTTTCTAATGATGGATTTGATATTATCAAGTGAAAGCTATGTACCTAAGATATGAGATCACTGAAAATGTCAGTGACTGTTAACTTGGAATGTCTCGCTCCGATCCTGTATTATATTTGAGTCCTTATTTTTTCATATATGTGCTTAAAGACTACACTGAAATGAGTTAACTAAGAGTGCAGAGTTAGAAGGTGCTTTTACAACCTTTGTTTGGCCCAGTCATGCGTATACATCATGATACAGTCTTCAATTACACATGCTCATAATACTTTTTCCACCAACTCCTGCTGTATTCGGTGCACAAAATAGATGACGTGCATTTAATGAACAGCTATTCAATAGCTTGTTTCCTTCTCATTGTTCGATTTGTGGCCCTCGGCCTTATTTAGAACATGTTGTTCAAACCCCCCTTTGAAGATAAAATTATTATTCCCTCAGGGGCTCATCTGTAGTGCTCATCAAAGTAATATCCGGAGTGTTGAAAATTAATTAATTAATTTTTGCTGCATTTCTGTTAGGTGACGAGACACAATTATTCCTATTTAATAGATGGGAAGCTGAAAGAGAGTGAGAGAAATGATACTCAAAAGTTTTGACTGTTTGGACCCTTAGTTCAGGAAAATGGGGACTTTTGTTTTTCAGAGTAACTGTATTCCATCTCACTGATCCCGGTTATAAACTGTCCTTGTGACTCTGATTATGCCTGAGAGTTTTTAACCGTTTGAAGAAAAGATCACAAGATCTCTGATAAGCATCCAGAAAATGAGAAACTTTCCTGTGAACAGCTTGTTTTTAAGCACCTGGTATTAACTATGATGTTGGGGACAGATGTAGTAGTAGTATGAATCATGTTATCTGGTGTGAAGTTCAGTTGCCCTAGCTGTGAAGCCACCATCCTGTTCCTAGTCCTACAGTGCCCTAGAGCATGTCTTCCAATTTCTGTTAAAAAAAAAAAAAAAAAGAAAATCTGAAAATCAGATAATAGATGCCCTCTGTATATCTTGTTGATCCCTGGGTGTAGCCATCTAAGCCCTGACTGAGCCAGGTGGTTCTAGTGAAATAACAGCTATGCAATGATATGATTAGATTATATAATGTATTAATACAGGTAGAATTAAGGTTACAGGAGTACCATTGCTATTTACTTTTCCTTACTTCTGGAACAGTAGACAACCATCTGCTCCTTAGTAATAATGGCAGTAGCTTCATGCTCTGTATGTGAGCCACTACATGATTTGTCTAAAGAGTTTCAAAACATTTGCTGGTTATAGATCTTCATGTTTTTTCCTCCCCAGTTTTGGAGGGCACAAGGCTTTAGGAAGCACTGGCTTTTCTGTCCATTTCCCCTTTTTCAACCTCACAGTGTAATTTTTCTGCTCCTCCTGTGCTACTGGTGCCATTCCCAGATTCAGCCCTGGTTCCGCTCCCCTGGTGTTGGCAATCCTGTTACCCTTTTTGTGCCTTTTGATCCAAAGCACGTGGATGTAAAATCTTTAATAGCTGAACTCTTTCAGATGAACATTGAGCTCATCTTGAGACAGTATCAAAAAAGCCTTAAATCGAAGAGGTGGAAATTTGATCAGAGTATTTTACAATAGAATGAAAACAGTAACTAGCAAGAGAAGGTTCTATATAACAATCATAACTGCTAGGTGTACCTATAATAATTTCAATCTTAGAGGCTCATTTGAGTACCTGGCAAGAAAAAAACCCATTTTTCTTTATTTTGTTATGTTCTGCTGAAAATATGACACCTTTCTCTTGCAGTTTATGCATGTTAAATGATGCGTTCTGTAAAATACAGTATCTTGTATGACATAAACATTTATTCTAATTTTCCTTTATAACTGATTTCAGATTTCATTTCTGGTAATCTTTGCTTTGCCAGATGAACACAAAAACCTCAACTCCTTTACTCCAAAATAAAACAGAAATTAACGGTTACCCAAAGGATAAAAATTCAAGGCATAAGATAAGACTGCTCCTAGCCAGAAAGTGTCCATTTTAAATGTCTGGTTACTATAGCAATCGCCATGGAGCATGTGACCAGCATGATAATTGCAAGGTACTTAAGAGCCTTTTCTCTTGCATAAGTTTCATGTGTTCTAAACAGAGGTGTTATGCGAGGTCACATACACTCAATTGTAACTACCAGATGGATGGATAATGCAAACAATCAATTTGCAGCTCCCACTGGGCAGAAAATGGTGCATCCAGTTCATAGGTTTTAATTTGTTTGATCTACAGCACACTACAAGGGTGGAGAGGAATTTCTTTTCTGCAGTGTTAACATTTTTTAAATCTGCATTTTGACTATCAGTTTGTATGTGAATCTTTACTGTGTACGTGTTTTGTGGGGCACTTCAAACTATGCAGTTGTACCTCTGCAAAACTTGGCTGACAATTATAATGCAGATAATGCTAGAAATATTGTATAGTCCCAGCAAATAGGAGATGTTAATACTGAAGGACAAAGTAAGTTAGTGTTTCATTAAAATAACAAGTTGTTTTAAAGTTAATTTTCTTTAGACAATTACTTTATTTGTCTAGTGAGTTTGGTGGCTTGACATTAATAATGCACTCTTTCTAGAGAAAAAAAAAGATAGTGACAAATTTGCTTACTGCATTATTTTTAATGGGTATTTGAATAGGTAGTCTTAGATTTATTCCAGCATATAGCACTGATGATTTGACTTTCATCAGTGTTTAAAGGCTGTTGAGAATCCTATTTAAAAAATCTGAAACATTGCTAGTTCCATGCCACTTCCATGGAATGACATTTTTCTAGAGGATAAAAGCAACAAGGAATAGAGCCAAGTGATTAAATATATACATACACACATATAGTTTTTAACACATATGCAGGTTGTTGACAGTATCAAACTCAGATGTGAAATTTTCACAGTTTGGGAATATTTACCTTTGAAAGAAGAACCTTTTCTGTAATACGCATTTTCAGTATTACTGTGCATCATCAACTATGGAATATTTGACTGATGATAAAAGGGTACCGCGTATTGTTGCTTTATGCCAAGAACACACAGTTAGGTATCGTCTTTGTTTTGCGATTGCTACCGACAACAGATGCTCATCTGGGGCAATGAGTCACCCGAGTGTATTTGCCACAGAAATATCTGCTGTCTTTCTGCTGTGTGGAAACCAGCAATGGCAGGCATTTGTGCTGTGCCAGCCTTCTGAGGCTCAAGAAGACAAGGGGAGCGACCAGAACGCACCGCTGGGCGGTGGGGGAGGGGCTGGGTTTGTACTGCTGTCCACGGCCGGGGTGCTGAAGTCGGAAACAAGGAGTAAAATGGAGCTGGGATTTTATTTCATGTTATTTTTATTGGTTTTCCTTTTCAAACGTGATTTATTGAAAGAGTGGAAGTACACATCAGATGTATTTCTTGGGAGGTGGCCTTTGTATTTCTTGGATATCTTACTGTCCTGAGAAGATTCATTCAATCGTAGCTATATGGCATAAATCCAGATTAAAGAAAGATCACTTTGTCATGTTTTAGATGCAAACTCTGTACTACATTCTAATAGTTCTTAAACACAACGTAACAGGTTATTTTTAATAGAAAACTATGACACATGGTTGGAAGAATGTGCTTATTAGGAGATTAGTCAGAATTACTAGAAACAAACACTGACCCACCTGTGGTTACTGTGGTTTGGTTTTTTGTTTTTTTTTTTTCTTTTTTTCACTTGGGGTGTTTTTGTGAGTTATAATTTGGACTAGAACCTCAACTTTTCTTTTCTTCTTATAAAGATTGTTTATCTCTTCCTCTTCCCTAGTCCCATCGTCAACTAGGTATAAGAAAAAAGTAGGACTGTATCCAGCATTTTGCTTGAGGTAGCAAAGGTCTGGAATGATAGGTCCTGCTCAGGTCCCTTAGTGGAGATGTCTGGATTCTCAGCTGGTTGGGTACCCAGCTGTACCACACCTCAGGCCCCTGTTTCAAGTCACACTCATGTTGACTATTGCTGTGTGTCCTCAGTCAGACACAAGTAGCCAAGGGTTTGTGGCCATACAGTTAATCTGCTCAGTATCTGTCAGCAGTGGTTATTAATAAGTGGTTCAACTATTGGTCTTCCACTGTAGTTCTTTTTCCATGCTGATAATTGGGAGATATGCTGGGGAAAATGAAATTAAATTGATACAAATTGCCCAGTTAGATCTTTTCATTGTTTCACCCCCCTCTGTCTCTGTCAAGAAATGAATCCTTTCATACCAAGGAGCACACAGAATTGAGTGAAGAAATTAGGTTGTATCCAATTTTCATTAAACAAAATAATAAACATATTCTGTGGTCATCAAGTCAAATTTTGTATATTAAAAGCCCTTCTTGCTCCTTGCGTAAGGATGATCGTTATATTAGTGGGAGATATTTTTGTGTTTAAATGGTAATGGTTGGCTAGGCTGGGTGAAGTCAACAGTGAAACTCCTCTTGTCTTTATCCTTGGTCTCTTGTGGGTTTTTTTTGTTTTGGGTTGTGTTTTTTTTTTTTTTTTTTTTTTTTTTCCCCTTTGCTTGCACTTTTGTTTCTCTGCTACTGATTCTCTTTGTGCTGTATTCATTGAGGATGGAACAAATAGGGAACAGTTATATAACAGCATGTAAAAATGCTTATTTCTGTGATATGTGTTATTTAACTTCATTTCATCATCATAAAAATAACCTGTTCAGACTTTTTGGTATAATTAGATAAATGCATACTTTAACTCTTTCCTATTACAGTTTGGTGTAATGATTTCAGTGGTAGACCATAGATGGCTTTTTCGTCCACCTCTGAGTCACGCTATTGTTCTTCCCTTATCGGGGTGGGACAGATGGAAGCTGAGGGTTCAGCTCAAGGTAACCAGCAGAAACTCATGTAGTGGCGAGTTGATAAAATCCCACATGGTCACCTGTGGCCTACTGCTGAATAGATACAAAGCACTTACTGCATATGATATTTAGAGGTTTGTTTGTTTTTTTTTTTTTTATAATGCTAAACGTAGAAGCAACTGACAAAATATAGGTGTCACCATTTTAAGAATTACAATATTTGCAATTACTCAGCTGGAACACCTGAGTATTTTAATGCCTTTAACAACTACTAAAAGCAATGCACTCTTCATAACAGCTGCAGAATCAAGGCTCTACGTTTCTGATGGTCTCTGTATCGCAGAACAGTTGAGGTGGGGAGAGGTCTCAGGAGATTATCTAGTCCAATCCCCATCTCAGATCTGGGTCAGCTGGGGCAGGTTGCTCAGGGCTGTGTCCAGTCAAGTTTTGAGTGTTTCTAAGGATTGAGAATTCAGTCTGTCTAGGAAATCCATTCCTTTAATTTAAAAAGTTTTTTCGTATGTTTAAATGGAATTTCTTGTAATTCAGTTTGTGCCTATTGTCTCTTGTCCTGTCACTGGGCACCACTGGGAAGAGCCTGTCTCAGTCTTCTTTACGCTCTCTTGTCAGGTATTTGTACACAGGAAGTCCTAGTTTAACTATAAGATAAGTTTCTAATTTTTGTTGTTTGTTGTAATGGTGGGATTTTCAACATCTTAAATTTAATGGATCTGCTGCTGTTGAATTGAGTGGGAACAGAGATGGCCTTGTAGGATTGAATTTTTTAATTGTGGAAGTAACTGGGAAGTCTATTATAAGGAATGACTCCGGAAAAAGATGATTTTCTACTAGGTCTGGAAAGCACCCAAGCAAAACTAAGTAAGGAAGCCCTTCTGATGGACTGCCCTTACCAAATTGAAGGGATTCATTTAATGCTGCTGCCATTACTGCTAATGTACTACAAGAAGCTTCCGGCAGGGCTTGCAGAGAGGCTGGCCAACGCTTTGCTGAAGAACTTCCAGGGAGTTGCTTCACACTTTTGGTGCATAATTTCTTTTCAACTCATCACAGTAAATTTAAGCTGGGGTGGAATCCCCTTCGTCAAAGTTGTACGAAGGGAGGTAGTTGTATGTTGTTAACCTGAGAGGTTGTTCACAGGAATGTAATTCAGATGTCGGGTGGATTAAGGCTCTTCAGCTTAGCACCTGGACTTAGGTGTAATGAATACAGGCCTCGAAACAACATTACCGACAGGATATATCCGTGGGAAGTTTTCATGCGCTAATCTACCTGGTCATCTAAACCCTCTTTCATGGGAACTGCCTGATCATAAATTACTAGCCATTGATCCTGCACTAGGTTCTGTGGGTTGATAGATATGGGTTGGAGATACAATATCCCTTTTATAAACTGCTGAGGGGTGATTGTGTATGTTACTGCAGCCCTCTGTTTCAAGTGAGTTAAAAATTGCTTCCTGTGCAATTCCCCATATTAGAAATTTGGTTGTGTCTACATATTTTTTTCAGCTAATAAATTTTGCTTTGTCAAGGAAATGCAATCCACATGCTGTAATTTTTTTTTTTCTAACTGCTTTAAATGAGGAAGAGTGCCTTCAGCAGTCTTGAATATTCAGTATTACTTGGGCGTTCGAGCATTTCTTTGAGACGGCTTTTGTGGTTGTTAGACCTGAGCTTGTGCAGTTATTAGACCTATTGTCAGTTCACACCAGCTGTGATTTCCTGGATGGTTAGGTTACGTTGGTTAGGTTTCATGGTGGATTTGTGGGATTGTGGGAAATAAAGAGTACTGATGCATTGTTACTGGGCAAGAGAATTTGTTTGCTTTGACTACACCTGAAACCGTGTTGCCAAAGGTGAATACCCAGGATGTGGGGACATGAGCTAAGAGCAGTTAAGGTCAATGAGGCTGTCGTCCTTCAGTAAATTTGTACATGTGAGTTTGTGCTGGTTTTGTAGCTCTCATCAGTAAGTATTTGAAATACTTGTCGCAATAGGCTTTTACAGTATTTTGTTTGTGGGCACTGTCGCACTGCACACTTGATTTCACAGAGAGTGGTGTGGCAGGGCAACTCTCGTGTACTGGTAGGAAAAAAAAGAAAGGATCAGGTGAGAAATGTGCAGCTTCACGATGGACAATTTCAGGCTGGTTTCTTACTGTGAGAGATCCTACTCTGCAGTCTAGCTTGCTAGCTAACCACTGCTTAATTCCCTCTGTATTTTTACCCTGGCATGGACTTACGTGAGGATGGAGTATGAAGAACTAGAAAACTTGCATAATGAAATTGAAAATCCTCAAACTGCCTTTCTCGCTTCTTCCTCACACCTTACGGCCTGCACTTAGCACTGGCTGCCTCCTGGGGTACTGGCCTTTTGCTACTCATGGTGACTCCCAGAGACTGCATCCTTTCACAAGGCATCAAGAGCTAAGGAAAATCTGCTCCTTTTCCTGGCTGTCATGGAATTCTCCTGCAATCCTGTTCCCTTATTCTTTTCCAGCTTGAAGACCAAAATAAATATAGAATTAAAAATGCAGTAGCAAGTCCCATCTTTTCTAGGGACAGAGGGACAAGGGATGGATTTGGCTGAGAGTGAGATACTGTGTTCTTCATCACATTTACATCACTGCGCCGTCACCTCTGAGTTTCCAGAAACGTCATGTGTGATTTGTTTTCTTCATATTTACATTCAGAAATATCAGTGATTTTTTTTTTTTTTAATTTTGCAAGAAACAGTATTGTAAGAAAAAAACCCACACAATACATCATCACCACAATCTTCAACCATCTGCCTTAACCCAAGGATCACTTAGTGGGAATAAACAAATAGCAGACAGAGACTGTAAAAGGCTGGGTTTTGTATGAAAAAATGGCTGGGGAGGGGGATGAATTTGTGCAAAATTTGACTAAAACGTGAAAGGGGACATGACCTCTTTCTTTAAAAACAGCATTTGTGTGTAGAATAGGCTTTTTTGTAAATTAAAAGAATAACCACATCTTTACAGGTTTCACAAATGATTTCCATGAATGTCTGACGCTGATAACAAATGACTGTTGTACGTCTTCCCCAAAATACTCACTGTGACTGTGATTGCAGCTCTAATTATGGGATAACAGATGCAGTGTTGTATAGCACCCACCGCCTTCAAGATTTGTAGCTCCCTTTACTTTTACATGAGTTATTTCTCTCTTTAGTGTAGAATTTACTACTGGTAGCAGTAACAAAGAAGTCACTTTTAAAGTAAAAAAAAAAAAAAAAA
>VYZV01033118.1:95111-130164 GCA_013401275.1 Pandion haliaetus
GGGGGGGGCGGGAGGTGGCGGCGGGCGATGCGAGCGGGGTGCCGCAGCCCGCGGGAAGCTGAGGCGTGCGGCAAGGCGGAGGGTGTCACTGCCGGGCGTTCTCCCTGTCCGGACAGGGGGATTGATAGCGTTGTGGTAGCTGAACCGCGTGGTTAAGCAGAGGGTCGTTGCTTGCTTTGCTGGCTTTGCGTTGCTTTGCTTGCTTGCTGCTGCCTTTTTTTTTTTTTTTTTTTTTTTGCAAACAGCTGTCTGTTTTGTTGGGTTGGTTTCATTAGGCAGCGGAAGCCTCTCAGCGCGGTTTTCCCTGTGCTCCCCTTGAGAAAGAAGGCAGTTTGTTTTGGGGAAATCTAAAATCTGCACACGATGGCATTGACGTGGCTTGTGGGCTTCTGTCCCTTTCTCTTCAAGCGATACAGGTGCAGGTTTATAAACCTTTAGTTCACTTTTCCAGAGATGTTTCTTAGATTGGGTTATAAACAAGTATAGAGAGATGTGTCGCTAGCTTTTGTACCATCCGTGGTAATTCAGTGATGCTAATGCAAAATAGTTGGGTAAAAATGTGAATTGTCCAGCCACACCCAGTTTTCAGGGTACTTTCTCTGTGTGTCCAGTTTCTCTGTCATAAATGGTTGATTTGCAAGGTATAGTGTGCCTGCTGCTTCAATCCCCTGCTTGAGGTAATTTCTTATTAATGGCTCTAATTGTAGGTAACTATTTCTGTTTGGGTTTTCTCTCCCCTTTAAGAGGAAAGATGTCTATGGTTCTGCATAATTATGACATAAACTGGTTTACAGTTCTTTTTCTCCCCTTAATCTTAATTGATATAACATCAGTTACCCCACTGAAATATCTGGGACTACTTGCAGAATGAGGAAGAATTTAATCCACACAATGTATATTTACTGATGAATTCTTTAGTCCCCCATTTTGCATAGAATTTGCATTTTAACCAACATGGTATACGAGCAAGACTAATTGCTACAAATGGAAATAATACATAGAGCTGCAAACAGACACTTACTCAGGGACTTCTTGCAAGGGTTTTGACCTGGTGAAGAAAAGCTGTTTTGCAATAGGTGACACTGTTAGGCCCCCTTTTATCACAGAGGGAAGATTCTGTACATATAACCGTAAAGGCACGAGATAATCTAGTCTAAGAAAGAAATTGAACAAAAACATCCTCACCCCACCCCATTGTGCTTGGAATATTGCCTGGATCTCCACACAGTGGGGGATTTTATATAGCATGTTGGCCTTATATTTAAGTATAGCCAAGCAGCAGAGGGAATATCTGCTTCAATTTACCTCTGAATTGGAAAGGTTTATTTGTGGGGGTATTTAAATCCAGATGAGGAAGTAAAAATTAAATGATCAAGCGCATACCCAGTGTTTTCATTTGACTGTTAGATAACCTGGGAACAATATCATGTTAGGGGAGAGGTTTCGAAGATCTAGGGAATTGATGGGGGTGTTTCCATCTCTCCCTTTTTTGTCCACGTATACATGGTTTCTCAGTTTGCCATTGTTTTCCAAGTAAAGTGGCCCAGAGCCTTTCAAGGTTGAAACACAAGTATATGCCAGTGCTGCCAAATGAATGCTTAGAAAGCATCTCTTATGTTGAGTCTCCATATTCAGAGTCTTCTAACAGTTGATGCATCTTCATTTTTAAAAAACATCATAAATGTTTGGGTATCTTTTTATAGTTGTAATTTACAACTAGAAAATACTAATCGGGCATTTTTAGTTTGCAAATGTAAACCAAAAAATTCTTAATCTCTCAGTTTGGATGCAATAGATGTTGGTGCCTCAGGTCTGGTATTGGATTAGCTCTGCTGAAGCTTTACCCTTAGTGACTTCATGAGGAAATACAGCTTTGGGCTTTAATGTTAATTTTAAATTCTGAGAATAATTTTTGTAAAACCTAAAAATAGATAATTTTTTTGATGAGAAAGAGACACTCTGGAATAGCCAAGAGTGTAAGAATTCCAGATTGAATTCCTCTGCATTTTGATTAGGTAGGCAAAATTTCTTTCAGGAACAGAGATGAAAGTGCCATGTGCAGGAGCTTCAAAATCAAAAGTAATGTAGCCTGTTTTCAGGTCCTGAACCACTTTTGCTGAACGAAGCTGCATTGCGCCATCCAAGATGCCCTCTATCTGTTCTGTGGAAGTTGATCCCTTTTGTGTGGATAATTAAATATTAACTGAGCCAGATGAGTTTGATCTATGTATTGGGAGAGACAGGGAGAAACGCATCTCAGATACAGCATTCAGTGGGATCTTCCATATTCCAGGAGGGCATTCTAGGTAGGAAGTAATGTAGGGTTTTCTCTTAATTTTCAGCAGTACCCCAAGGTTTTTTTTTATGCACGCTCACTTTAAAATGAAAAGGCTTCAGTTTCATCCTGATACAGGATGAGAAAGCCTGAAATTTTGGTAATATGGAGAAAACGACTACCTACCCCAAACTAGATTTAATTCTTGTGGTGATGTTTGTGGCTTTTTGCGTTCCAGTGAGTCGGTGGGCTGCCTTAGTAGGTTTGTGAATCCAGTGTTAGGGCTGCATCCAGTTTCCCTGTGGTACGTTGCCTCCACGTGATAACTGGGATATGGTGAAATTTGTGTTCCTGGCAAAAAATCATGCTAAATTTCTGTGTTTGTCTAGTTCTAGTGTCAGAGAGCATAGGATGTGTTCTGCTGGAGGCAGAAGCGAACAGAACGGCCTCGTTCTGCTGCTGGTGTAACTGCACAGAAGCCCAGTGAGAGCAGCTCTTGGTGTGCAGTGGTCCTCTTGTCTCGGTAGCCGGTGTACCATTCATGTTGAAGGAGTAGCATAGCAAGTGAAAATGAATTTATAATACGTTAGTTTTTTTGAGGCCTCCTTCTGTATTTTGCCAAGTGTATTGTGAAGTGTCCAACAACCAAATCCCTGTAATTCCTTTGAAGGATGTTTCTTTATTATAGAGTGTTTCAGATAAAAAATTACTACTCTTGGTCATCATGTAGAAAATGAAGCATATTCCTGTACCTTATACTAAAAGTACTGATGGCAAAGGGGTTTCCAGAAACCACAGGTTCTTACTCCACTGATCATAAAGCACACACCATTGATGGGTCGATGCAAAAATAATCCATTTTAGCTTATTGCAGAATTCCAGTCTTGTCACTTGTATTGCTCATTCTTTAAGAGAAATTAAAAGCTTGGAGTCAGGCTCGTACTATAAAAGGCTTGGAGGAAGTTGTAATGCTGATTTAAAGGAAGACAAATGAGACTTATTTCCCAACGTAAGCATCATCTCTTATTTTAAATGTATCTATGGAGAAAATGAAATTGGATGTATTAGGTGAGGTACTTCCAGTGGAAGTTGTATACTTGCTAATGGAATCATTATGGTGTACAAGTTAATGCTTTTAATGAATTTTGATTACTTAAGACTACTCATTCCATACATATGGTAATTGAGACCCATTTTGGAATACAAGCACAACGTTGGTCACCTATGTTCAAGAGCAAGAATCCAAATGTACACAAAGCATGCAGAGAGGGATTGCTAGCAGAGAGCCTGTCTTACACAAAAAATAGAAGAGCGTGGCTTTAGCATGCTAAAGCAAAAGGCTATCTGAGGGGAAAAGGAAATGAGGCTCTTCAGCAGCCTTCTAATAGGTTTAATCAGGTAAAGAGCCAAGAGAAACTTGATTAATTATGGATGAGATGTGATTTCTCTAACGTATCACTGGACTAGATTCAACTGGAGGAGGTCCCTCTTGCTCCCATGTTCCTGTGTTTTCACCTACGTCATTTACCATGCCATAATAATATTACACAACAGTTTAATTGATGGTAAATGTGGCTATTTAAGTCTTTTAAAATGTTTATTTACCTGGTTATTTCACTCTTCCAGCTACTAAATTTAGTGGAAAATCGAATGCCATCAGAAGAAAAATTTGCACCAGTGTCCATCTCTCCCTAAAATCAGTATGGGGGCTTGTATGACAGCAGTTCCAATCTGCTGGCTAGTGTTTCCTCTAAATTGCCTTCATTTCACACTTGCAAAGTCCCATTTAGCCTTCTCTAGTAGCTGCTGTTTCCCTTGCTATCCCATTATTACTGGTGACAAGACAAATAGCTGTGGCAACACTGCTCTTTGCTGTACTGTTTGATGATCCAACTGAGATGAAACCAGAGTATGCTTCCTCTTCTAAGAGAGATCATGTCCTCTCGTTTTAGAAGAAAGAAGGTTTTCCTACAGACGATACCCAGTAAACTGAACAGGCAGAAAGAGCTAATGAGGAAAAACAGTCTTTCATTCAGGACTCAGATATCTAAAAGGCTTTATCACAAAGCAGAAGTGGTAGTTATAAATTAACCCAACTCACTGGTGTTCAATATTGTTAATTTTACTAGTAATGTAGCTTTTGGAAGTCTGGAAGGTTTTATTTTTCTTTCAGCTGAACTAGTTTTAGAGAACTGGAACTGCCTTGCTTTCAGTTGAGATAATCCAATTTACATGAACGTAAACAAGCAGAGAACTGGTGCTAGAATTTGCTCTGGAAAGAAGAGATTAAATGGAGACAAAGACAGACTTATTTTTAGGTCATAGAGGTAGGAGGTTTGTAAAGAAACTGTTAGGGATCTAATCAGATGTATTCTTAAATGTCTGCACGACATTTCAACATGGATTGCACTATCGTAAATCTGATGCAACTCCACTGATATTCTTGCATTGTTGAGATCAGGTTTTGCTTGTTCCCTTTGCTTTTCTTCCTATCACAAGGCTTCCAGCACATTTTGTGCCAGGTATAAAACTAAGACTATAGCTACAAATGCTTTGGTGTGTCTTTTCTTCTTTCCTTCCTTGCCTGTCCGCTCTAGCTTCAGTTGTTATGCGTATTGGTAACAAAATAAAAATGAGGTGTGTTTATCCTGCTGTGAGATAAAGCACCTTACCTCTATGCCACTAGTTGCCACAGAGCAACCATCTCTTTTGATGATTGCATCAGCAGAACGCCCTGTGCTTCTCTCATGGCAGCCCCATGGTGGTTTACACTCTGGGGAAATAATTTCCATTTCCTTACAGTAATGAGATAGGGAAAATAATGATGGGCAATACAGCTGGACTACAGCATTTGGTGTTGTCCGTGTGTTTTTTTTTTTCTAGCATCGTAAAGTGTGTAAGATGGAGAGAACATGTGACACCGGCCACGCGGCTGAGCCCGGCTTTTCTAGGTCTTTATGTTCTAGTGTAACAGGATCACTTCAAGCTTTATTGTGCTCCATTGTATTGATGGAATAAGCAGTAAAAAAGTCTTAGAATTGACACAACTACTTAAAAAGTTACATTTATTCATTGTGGTCTTTGAAGTTAATATGTATATATATTGCTTTTAAAAATGTTGGTTTGTTTTTTTTTTAACAGAGTAATAGGAAGCTGCAAAGGGATGGAGTTATTTTAGTGCATTAGCAGATTTGTACAAGTGCTACATTTCACAGATTAAATACTGTGAAGATAACCAGGAGGAAATCATCTGGATAAGAGTGGTGAATTTTATACAGAACCACGTGACGTGTTGAGCCTGCATCCGCCTGCCATGCAGTCTGGCCTCCTGATTTATCATTTGCAGTTCTTGCTCATTTTCACCAATGTTTGGCAAACATCAATTGAGTCAGAGAAGCAAGTCCCTTTTTCCCCAGCCAGCTTCCCTTTCTCCCTGCAGGGTGCCTGGGGCTGTCAAGTATCGCACATATTGTATCGCATTTGCGCATCTCGCAGCCTTGTCACGCATTCCTGCGGGCCAACAGTGACACAGGCTGAGCTGGGCTTTCAGGCAGCAGCTTAAAGCTGCCTGTCCTGGCTCTCTGGGGACATTGGGGTCCATGCTGGAGGCAGCCACGTGCGCTCTCTCTGCCTCCCCTCCTGCTGGTTATGCTGCAGCACGCGTATGATGGAAGGGCATCTGGGAGAAGGCTTTTAGCAACAAGATAGGTCAGTGAGAAGGCCTGATACTTGTAAATATACCTGTAGTGAGTGTTCTGTTTGGTCTTCTATAGATTTTTTTTGTTTTGCTTTTTAAAAATCTTACCTATTGAGCCAACACTGGACAATTTCTTTGGGCAGTCGCCATGCAGCAAGACGTATATGCAAGGTCTGGCTATTCAGCTGACTTGAGCAGCAGTCTGGGGGTGTACAGGCACCCTCTTGGGTTCTCTGCCTCTCTTACCTGCCTGCCCCTATCAGAGATGTTGTGTTTTGTGCAGCTCCATGTCCCTGCATCCACTGGGCTTCAGATTGCATTTCTGGCTAGGGAAGTTTTTCCACTCTATAAATTGAGACTGACATATGCAGGACGTAAGATATTTAGGCTAGACACTGGGAACCCTGGAGCTCTGAAATGCAAGGAACAGAGGGAGGCCAAGAAAATAATAAGATAGCTAGGGGCTCCTACATCCTCATTTATTTACTGGAATTAATTATTTCAAAATATGTCCTAGCTGATTAAGTGGGTTGCTTTTGTCTTGGTGACAGAAATTGATGAGCTGAAAGTTTGAACTTACTGTTATTATTCCTACGCTGTGTAGGAATAATTCAGTATTTCCATACTTAGGTTTCAGTAGAGATCTGCTTTCAGTGTGATCCTAGTCATTTTGCATTTTCTTATTTACTTCTATTTGTTTTCATTGTGCTCTGCCACCAAATACAGGAGAGAAAAAAATTCTTACAAACTAGATGGAGTTGGGACAGTATTTAAGGCTCTGTCAGAGTAGTTTCTAAAACTGCATGAGAGAGGCAGTGAATTGCTTCAAGTCACTTTTTTGTAAACAATTCGTACTTGAAAATACATGAAATTAATTTTCAGATTAATCTTTCTCTCTTGTAAGTGTGATTTTGGAGGATGGAAATGTAGTATTACATCTTTGCCTTTTAAACAAAAAGGCATACAAGTCAAATGTGTGGGCATTGATTAGTCTTCCCCAAACCTTCTTGAAATAGAAACGTTCCTTGAGCACAGAGCACGTGCATGCGCGTACACACACGGTCCTAAGGAAGTGATAGAGTAAACGGCAGTAATTGCAGTTTGAAATTATTTTCTAGCTTAAATAGCATATAGGTTTCTGCCACAGGCTAAGTATTTCAGAAGTGCTTGGTTGCTTTTATTTGTTTCATCTAGTCTTGGATGGTACGCGTTTATATTATGCTGTAGTGCTCAATCTGAGCAAACAGAGTGTATGGATCTAAATTGGCACCAGGAGTGCAGAGATTCCTGCAACAATTTAGTTTCACGATCAATTAAATCTGCTAATTGTTCCACTACTAGGCTTTCTTTATAAGGCAGTGTTTGAAGTATCTGTCAACATAGTTGAGGCAGCGAAGAACATTGGTGATAGTTTTGAAATACATAAATGAAAGTGTGAACTGATGAAGTTTAGAAACAATTTATACCCTTCTATAGAAGATATGATTCTGAACCTTGTTTGTCTCTTACTGTATTAAAAATTGTGCAGCTTTCCTGTGACCGAAAGATTCTGCTAGTCCCCCTTTTTTTCAACATTTTAAATACCTAATACATCTAATGGCTTTCAGTATCAGAGAGTAGATCTCAATGTATAATGTCAAGAAACAGTGGCAGTTATTCATCATGCAAACCCTTAGAAGTCTAATCTGACCGTCCTCTTAGATACATTGCTGTGATCCAATCAAAAAATGAATGAATAGGCATAAACATCAGGAGAAGCAGGCCATGGGTTGTGTAAGTATGCATTTGGGTATGTGTTGTTATGCTGTATCTCAGCCTGTTGTGTATGTTTTTTTCTGGTGCGTGGCAACTGAACACAGTGGGCCATAGTCTCTGCTGGATGTCAGTGTAGGTTTGTTACAGCCAGTGGGGGCTCTGCCAGCTTTCATCAGCTGAGGATCTGGTCTCTTGTTGCTGCGTACCTATGCAACAGAGCAAGCATGGTGAATATCAGAAAACAGAAGTGCTGGAATGGGCACAGATTTTCCAGTCAATCTATGATTCATGCTCATTAGCTTTGAAACACTGAAGAAAGACGCTTTATGAGCTGGCATTTCCATTTGCGCTTTAACTGCTTTACTCACGCTGAAGACAGAGTGATGACTACAACATTTGCAAAAACAAGTGAAAGAGTAAGATGGGAAATGCATTCTGTGCCTTGTCTAAAGGTCACTGCCTTGCCAAAGACTTACTGCTGGGGTTAGAGATCATGGCCTCCAACTCAGTCATTGGAACTACTGATACTGTGTTATTTTGTGTAAAAATGCAAGTTAAATGGATGAAGTGTAGAGTTGAGTTACATGTTTCCTTTGGTGCACTTCAGACTTGGGGAGGAAAAGTGTAAGTGAAGTCCCCCATGTACCTTGTGCTCCCTGCCTGAAAGATGGGCAGAGCTTTTGTTCTTGCATTTATTTCTAATTAACTGCTTCTAATGGTGCAGAAGGTGTTTTCCAAGGAAGCCCTGGCACTTGCAGAGCTTGCGATCACTGTGACTGGGTTTGGAGGTATAAGTGTGTGTGGGCTTATGGTTAATTATATTTGACACTGTGTATTTGTACACGCCTCTCTCCCCCCGGTCATCAGCATAACTGCTTTTTTCACAGCAACATCACCAACAGAAGCAGCAGGTGATGGCTTTCAATTGTAAAACAGCTGCCATGAACTCATTATGCACTAATGTAGACTTTAAGATGCAAGATTGTTCCTTTGCAGTGTAAGCTTAGGAGTGTAGTTGACAGCAATTAGGATAGTGGTGTACAACATGCCGTTCCTAGAAACCATTGTTGTAAACCAGTTGCTACCTCTGAACAGAAATAATTCAGTCTGGCTCATATTTATACAGCAGTTACATGAATGGAATCCCAGTTTTTTTAGTGAATGAACAGAAAAAATCCTGCTCGAAATCTCTTCTGCACAATGTAGCTTCATGCAAATGGAAACCAAGTACATTAAATAAAAAAAAAAATCACTAAATGAAAGCAGTAAATACAGTTAATGAAAGTCACCTTTTAATTGACGTAATTGAAGTGACGAAGATATGGTTACAAACCGGTAGAGTATGAGTTAGAGTCAGTGAAGGTTTATGGGTCGGGTGTTGATGCTGTTGACCAGAGTTAATGGATCATTCATGTGGGTAAGTGATGTTTGGACTGGGACCTTTGTTTATTTTCTCCCATCTGCTGTCTTGGGAGAATTAACATGATGATGAATTTTTTTTTTTTCCTGAAGGAGGGAACAAATGGTTAACCTTTTGCTGAAACTTTCTGAGAAAATAGATGTAGTTGATCTCCCCAAAAGAGAAGCCCTAGTTAATACAGAAGGAAACCAAACACTTCAGACTGGGTTAGTTTCTAGTCTCCAAAGTCTGTAACGCAGCTGTGGCACTTGTAATCTTGTTTAGAAATAAGTTCTGAAACCGATGGGGTTATGGGTTTGTGTTTCTCTGTTCCAAGACTGAGGCCACAGTTTGACAAGTGGTGTAAGATGGCGCTGTGACCAGTTGAATTCGGCATGGCTTGTCCTTCCTGGGGAACAGAGTAAGAAACTGATCTGGGCTTCCTTCTTCCTTTCTGTAAAGGAGAAGGGATGGGAAGGGATGGAAAGGAGCAACTTGGAGGGGAGAGAAGGTGGAGCTGTTTCTTGTGTGACAGTTTCAGTGCTTGACTAGATCATCAGAGAGAAAATTCTGGATCTTTTTCACTATTATGTACTTATAAAAAACCTTTATTGGAACAGTATGAAAAGCACGTAATTATTTGGTGCTTTTTTCTGTCTAAAATGTGATTTGTAGGAATACAAATGAAATGAGAGTGCTATTTACATTACTGTAATGCATGGTTCAACCAACTGAGATTGGGCTGCCACTCTAATAATGGTGATATTAATATGCAGTAATTTTCTCAAATAGCATTTTTCATCATTGCAGCTAATGTGCTTTATAGAATAGAATTGGTATTACTGCCTCGTGCTGTAGTAAGTTGCTTTGCAGTGGTTTGCCAGGGTAGCCTCAGGTGCAAGTGCCAGAGCAAGATCGAGAACCCAGTGATCCTCAGTTCTCCTGCCTCTCTTCCACTGCTAGGGACCAGCTTCAAGGGCCTTTATTCACCATACCCCACCCCTTTTTAAAACCCTGTCTCTTATCTTTGCTGTCTGTGCCTTGTACTTTTCATCTGAAGACCTTCTGAGCCCAAAGTCTTTTCTTAGAGGTCACGCAAAGTGTTCGGGGACTCATTCAGGTTGATTTGAACATTAATAACTTGAGATGTGCCCTGGAAAGCAGACCCTTTTCTTAGCTGCATTCAGACAAAACACACAACTCATTTTTAAGCCTGATTCAAAGCTTGCTGAAGTTAATGGAAGGATTTCTGTTGACTTCAGTAATTTTACTGCCTTCAGTAATTTTGACTGCCTTTTAATGGCTTTGAGATTCAGCCCATCAGGAATGAGTTGAATATTTCCGTGTTTACCCTTGATGTTTATGGCATGTAGCTACATTAGTAGCTGAATTAGGGCTAATTTTCAATATACTTAGAGCTTGGATTGATGAATTCTGGGGCCAAGTCTTTAATCCTTTTCTGGAAAATTTTTCCTTGTTACTTAGTAAAATTGTCTGGATGGTTTTATTGCAGTAGTAATGATGACCATTATTATATATTGATGTTTGTGGAAAACACAGAATACCATCAGTCCATTTCCCAGCTTGTGCCATAAAATTCAGCAAACAGATACCTGTAGAAACATACAGATACTTACCTTGCTGAAGCATGTAAAATCACCTTTAAAATAGGAAAGCAGAGCTCAGCTATGACCTACCTGTATCTCAGCAGTAAGGATTGAGTAAGTCCATCATGTATCGTCTTGAGGTGGTGAAATGTATGGGTGGATTATTTATTCCAGATGGCATTAAAACAGTTTCTTCTGGGGAGAGTTGATTATTGTCACTGATTTTTTTTTTTTTTGTAAGAACCATACCTCAAACTGCAACTCTCACTTCTGACTGCCAATCATCAATTCTTTTGTATTTCACTTTATGCCATTGTCAAGACCCAGGGATATATTTCCCCTGCTTTAGTCCATAGTGAAGCATACCTCAGTGTTCTATCACATGTGGCACTGAAGTATCTTGCTCCTTTTTGAAGGCATTATTAAACTTGCAAGATATGTCAGTAGCATGATTTTACTGAAGGTTGCTGGAGCTCTGGTTAATTATCAGTAAGAAGAAAGCTGGAATTAGACACCAGCAAGCACATTGATTAAATGAGCCATTATTTTGCTGGAAATTCAGTTCTTCTGTTGCCTAGTGTAGTATTGTCATCTAAAATATTGGCACTGAGGTCATTATGTGAACAATTAGTTTTTCCAGCAGTAAGGACAGTCTGTATAAATTTGTAATAAACATTAACGTTAAGATTAGCGTGACACGATAACTTTAAGATTAGCGTGAATGAAACATGAATGGAAACGTATAGGGGTGTGGTGGTAAACACCAGAAACAATTGTGACAAGAAAATAAGGGTTCAAAGAATAGCCTCTATTGGTAATGCAGCAAAATGGAAAAACGTGCCATTTAAGTTCAGGCCAGAAGGTCTGTGCTATGAAAAGCACACTGCAAAGATCACTTGATCCCAGAAGACCCTGCATCCGTTGACCAAAGGATAGCAAAAGCATTGCTGCAAATCGTATCTGCTGTTCCTTTTCCTGCTAGCCCACCAGGAGGACAGACCTACGTTTTAGATGGAAAAAAGGAAAAACAGACGACAAGTAGCAATGCTTTGACTTAGATTTACGGAAGCTAAAGTAAGCAAGATTCTTACCACCCTGTGACAAGAGTTTGACATCTAATGAGTATAAAAGATCTCTCCAAAGCTCATTCACTGTCACCAATAAAGAGGAACTCTAGAGGTGGTAAGAAATGGGTAGCTGCCCTCCCTTGTCCTGTGTTGCAGGTGATGCTGTCCAGACTGCTCTGCACACCCACCCTGGTGCTTGTGCAGATGCGAGTGTAAGACTGCAAGTGAATGAAGGTTGTAAGAAAATGTGTAGGAGTGGCAAAATCAACTTAGAGGTCTTTTAAAATAAGTATCAGGTTCCCCCTTTGTAGCCCACAGAGTTCTGTTCTGCTTCACTAGTTTCCTACAAGGCTGCCAGGTGTTGCTGGAAATAAGGATGAGGTTTTGGAAAATCAGGCTGCGTGATTGTTTCCAAAATATGAACTGAGGTGCCTGTTTATTGTGCCCGAATTTGCAAATTCTGATGCTACCCTGTTACGTCAGACAAAGCCCCCAACTTATGAAAGGTTTAGCGTGACTGGTTTGAGGAGTTTGTTTCATGCAGTCAGAGGTGACTTCAGCAAAATTGTTATGCTGTTCTGCATTGCTGAAAGCCTTCATCAGGTGTTTCTGGTGTACAGATGTTGCAGTCGTAAGGATAATCTAAAATGTGGTATGTAGATGTCGTGCTTCAGGGACAACAGGGAGGGCACATTAATTGCGAGAAGCTTTTGAAACAGCTTCACTTATGACAGAGATTTTGTTTTAAGAAAGGCAATGATCTTCTCTCGTTACAGGAGTAACGTCAAAGGGTATGGTTGATGTTATTGGATGCTTGTGCTAACCGAGAATAAGATTTGGGTTTTATTGTAGCTCTGTGTCGTGGTGTAACCCCAGCCAGCAACTAAGCCCCACACTCCCCCCCAGTGGGATGGGGGAGAGAATCAGAATAGTAAAAGTGAGAAAAGTCGTGGGTTGAGATAAAGACAGTTTAATAAGTAACACAAAAGCTGCGCATGCAAGCGAAGCAAAACAAAGAATTCATTCACCACTTCCCATCAGCGGGCAGATGTTCAGCCATCTCCAGGAAAGCAGGGATCCATCACATGTAACAGTTACTTGGGAAGACAAATGCCATCGCTCCGAAGGTTCCCGCCCCCACCTCATTCTTCTTCCCCCAGCTTTATATGCTGAGCATGATGTCCTATGGTCTGGACTATCCCTTTGGCCAGTTGGGCTCAGCTGTCCTGGCTGTGTCCCCTCCGAGCTTCTTGTGCCACCCCAGACTCCTCACTGGGGGAGGGGGGGGGGGTGAGAAGCAGAAAAGGCCTTGGCTCTGTGTAAGTACTGCTCGGCAGTAACAAAACCAGCCCTGTGTTATCAACACTGTTTTCAGCACAAATCCAAAACATAGTCCCATGCTAGCTACTGTGAAGAAAATTAACTCTATCCCAGCCAAAACCAGCACAGTCTGACATGTTTTCCTGTGATTGGTGTCCAGAATTTCAATCTCACGTTCACTGCGGTTGAGAGTAGTGGGAAGGGCAATGCTGTGTGAAGGCAGTTGTTAGCATTAGATGAGTGTGGAGGGGACGAGCTCTAGAGCTGCCCTGGGGCTGCATTTGCAGAGTGAGGTTCTGATGCAGAAGAACTACAAAGAAAATTCTGGGTGTGGAAAACCCTTACAAATAATGGCATGGATTATTCGGGGGCAGTGGTACCCAGTGTGATTGTAAGGAATGAAAAACTCTCTTAGGCAAATGAATTGGTGTACAAGTAACTTTACTGACAAATGAGTAAATTCTTATTCTGGAGAGGATGCTGCCAACGATGAATTTTGCTTGTATGCCAAAACTTACTCTACAGTCTCTGTTTTCAGAGCAGCAGAGAGAGTATATGTTTCAGTGTGTTTCAAAAACCTCTCAAGACCTTAGCAGGGAATATCAGTATGATCCCTTCCCTCTTTCAGATTTCTTTTAAAAATTACTGTTTCATTTTTGGTCTCATAAATACAACTATAAATATTTTTGCTGTTATTCATTCATTATTTGTGCTGAACAAAATTTTAAAGTTCCATTTTAATTACATTTTGTCTTACAAAACATTTCAGAACAGAGGTGCAAGAAACATACTTTCTTTACATTGATCTCATTCAGCATCTGTTAAAGTTGACATAAATCTTTGGGTTTGGCTGCAAACTAGGTTCAAATGATTGCTGAAGTCCTTTGTCTACTCCATGTGCAACATATCACTCCATGTAGTGCTCAGAGAATTTTTTTCTTAGGTTGTTAAATGCTTTTGGTGTATCTGCCTGCTCAAATAAAGAAATATTTCTTCATTGTTCTAAATGAAGAAATGTTTCTGTAGCTTCTGGGAATTTACTAACTGCAGAGGTTTTATAATTGGATTGCTGGCACATAATATAATTTCAGTGAAATAAAATGGAGACACACAGAAGAAAAAATTATGGGAAGGTTTTTAGGAAAATAACTTGAAATCAAAAAAGGAATAACTCTTGGAAAAGAACTGCATTTTGTTTCTAAAAAATAAGGGGTTTTTTGTCAGCAACTCTCTGTTCTTTAGACGTCATTTTGAGAATAAGGTTTATTGTCCTCTTTCCTTCATCTCTTCTCTTGATATTTTAAAGAATATGCCTAAAATCTCTGTCTTTCTTGACTTGGCTGCTAGCCAAGTATTTAGTACAGAATTTATTCAAGCTTTTGTCCTTGTGCCAGTTGCATTGTTACTCCTGTGCAGGTGCTGGTCTTCCTGAGAGCAGGCATAACAGCAGGTGGTAGAGATCGGGGCATCGGCAACCACACTGCCAAGATTAATGAGTAGCAGCTCCACAACCCAGCAGCAGCTTCCCTGCTCACCTTTTCAGTCTTTAGTAGAAGAGGTTCCCTTCCCCCACCTCATCCCCAGTCTTTTATAAGATGACCTTTACAAATGTGAGATCTTTGCTAATTTCCACATATTTGATGCCATGTGTTGATGTATGCATTTTTATACAGGTCATGAAATTTTATGTCATTCACATGAAGCACACTAGTAAAGAGTTCAGCATTCATTTTGAGTATGAGAAACATAGGCATAACATTTAGACAGTATGCTTAATTGTTCTTTAGCAATCTTGGTATGTACAGAAACAACAGTAAAACTACTAGCAGTATTAAGTCAGTCGGTTTGTATAATGGATGTGTCTCTGGCAACAGCGTAATATTAAAGATCTCCTCTTAAAACAAGGTGTAGGTGCTTTCCATTTTGCAATAGTTTATATTAACAAGGAGGAATTGCCAAGAGGACAGAACAGTGTGATGGCTTTTGTTAAAGTTTCATTTGGTCTCTAAAATCAGGGATTGATCTAATACGATGCTAAGCACTTGCTTTCCCACTGAGAATATGAAGTTGTGGATTAGTTTTCAAACATATATTGGGATAAGGGCTTAATTGCCCATGTCCGTCTTGGCATGTATATCAGCTTCATAGAAAGCAGTGAGCTTCCAGCAGGGAATGAAAGAGTTTTTGGGTTTCAGCAACATGAGCAAATACGATATTAAAAATGTATGTGCGGTTTCTCTCATCTTTTCAAGGCTTCGGTGTTAACCTTTTATGCAGGACAAATTACAGAGCTCTCTCAGCTGCTAGGGCAGTGCCTCCAGCTACAAATATTTTGAAGAAATGTCTATTATTATCCTAAACAGTTAGTACAGAAGAGACAGAAAAAAGTTGCAGACTGTCACAGATGAGACCTTTCATTCAGTGCTGCACTGTCACAGGGATAGCCTCTGTAACGTTCTCGCTAATTATCAGAATTTATGTTCTGTTGTGTTTATATATTTTAAAAAGATCTCTTTTTTTTTTTTTAAGAATGTAAAGAAGAAATTAAAAAACAATGTCTCATGTAATAAATTCTCAGAAGACTTTAGATCTGGGAACTCAAAGTTCTTGTTTCCTTCTGGCAGTTAGTGACAGAGACGGAGCAGGAACCATGTCTGAATTGACCTCTGGGTTTGGAAATCAAAATTCCTAGGACTCCAGACAGGCAGAAGAGAGTAGCCTGAAGGTAGGAACTGTAGGCACCTGGGCTGAACAGCAACCATAAGAGATAGGAAGGAAACAAGTAAGATTTGCCATTTTTTGAGTAGAAAGCAATATAAATGAGACTTCTTTGACAGGGAAATTCCCAGCCAGCTCTGTGTATAAACCCTTTGACTATATATATCGGTAAAGCACTAAAACACTTGTGCTTTCAAGTTTAGTTTTAATATTTTTGCTGAGCCTGGGTAGAACTCACTTGCTATCTTGGCAGTAAGGACTTGGCTGAAGCAGAGATGCTAGTGAGTTACATTTGAAGGGAATCTGACAGATAAGGCTGAACCAGAAGAGTGATGGCTTCCTCAGAGTTTGATTTTTGGGAATAATTTCATTTTGACACTAGAAATAGGAACTTGCTGATGAAATCTGCAGGGCTGAGAAGGGTGGAACATGGGAAGAATGAATAGTGCTCAAGAGATGTTATAGAAGAGGGATGAAAGGTACTAGTTAAGAAATATCAGATCATGCATTTGTGGCCTAATAAAATTTTCTGCTAGAGTCTTGGATCTTGATGTTTTGGAAGTCAAAGGCAAGAAGGACCTTGATGCAATATAGCTGATTGCAGGATAAAGATGAGCCACAAATTTGGCATAGCCATAAAAAGGCAATTTGATGATAATATCAAGTGTAGCTTTTGCAGTAGAGATTGTGAATGTCAGTGGTGGTGTACGTTTTGTAACTGCTAACATCTCATCTGTAATAATATGCAAAATTTGATAACCCAGACCTTACAAAGATGATCTCAAACTGGAACAGGGCAGAAAAGGCCATTGAGGAGGCTTGGGAAAAGGAGCCTGTTTTGTAAGAGATGAAAATGTTGGTACAGACAGCAAATGGATACACATTTTCTGTGATTAAATTTAGGCCTGAAGTTACAGTGTTTGTAACCATTTGAGTAATGAGCTTTTGGGGGAACTCTTTGCTAAGAGAGTAGGGGCAAGCAAGTTCTCTGTTTTAGCATGGAGTTAAATAAATGCATGGCTGGGAGTGGATGATGTGGTGCTTGCAATATCAGGAGGCTGGAACTGAGGACCAAAGATACCCTGTGTGTGTGAAGTCAGAAATCTTCTGGGAACAAATAGATTAGAGCAGATCTCCCTGACTAGAAGACCTGTTGTACTTTTTGTTGTGGCTGTGCACAGCTGTTGTAGGCAATAGAGAGCGTTTTGGTTTGGTTTTTGTTGGGGTTTTTTTGTTTGTATTTTTTTTTCAGGTTTACCAGAAGACCTAATTCGGTTGAGTCTGTTTCTGGATAGCATCAAAAGGAAATGTCTTTATAGGTCAACCACTTGAGATAAAGGCCTTAATCCATGCCATAACCCAATACAGTTCAGGTCTTCTTCCTTTCCTACCTTTGATTATATTTTTGTTTGAGAGGGTATTTGCCAGTCTTTTTTGCTTTGTTTTGTTTTCCTCAGTCTATCAGAAATCCTTTAGCAAGAGGTTTGCTTGTGGTTTTTTTTTTTTTTTTTTTTTCCTTCATTCTGAGGGGCAAAGTTACCTGTAGTTCCCCCCCCAGGGTTTTTTATGTTGAGGTATACTAGTAGCATTTGAAATGCATTTGTATTGCACTGGTCATTTTCTAGGCACAGCAACTACCTAACACTTAGTCCTGCTTCTCCTTGCAAAACACCTGTTCAGAAGTACTTTAACAGAGTACTTGTGTTTTTGTCACAGATTTGCAAAATCAAATCTTCAGAGGCCTAAAAAGTGAAGTTCCAATCACTGTAGTTGTGGAAAGTCTGTCTTTTAAAAAAATTTTAAATTATATAGGCTCTCACTCTTTCTGTTGAGTTCTACTTTGGATTTTGATATGCAGGAGGGAAAAACTGGGGTGAATAGAAAAATTAAATGAAGCCAGGTTCATTTGGGTAGAGTCCTAACACATACCTGCTGCATGGCGCTTGTGGCTGCTGTGATGCTGGTGGCCGTTGCTCTCTTCTATATGCCTGCCAAGGCCAGGCCAGCTCCAGAAAATCTCCTCAGAAAAGAGGGATCGTATCATCTGTATTGATCCAAGTGCATGTTTTTCTACATTTGGTGTTACATTTCAAGTTGTTTAGACTCACAGTATTCAGAATAATACTGCTTGCTATTTTTCAAAATCCCTTTCTCCTCCTTTTGAGAAGAGGTGGCTGTTTCTGGGGCAGGTCTAGAATTTCAGCTCCTCCATAATGAGTGATAAAATTTCAGTAGTGCTCAATTAAGTCAGATGGTGTTTTATTTGATAGTATGCCAAACAGGGCAAATAGCATTTGAATTAATTTGGACTGCTGCTTTAAAAAAGAGGAAGGCTATAAAACAGCATGATATTTTATTTCTTTTGGTATTTAATGAGTAGATGGTTTGAAATGTATCTAATTCTCTCTTGGGGTCACTAGTTTTCTGTATTGCAGCTAGCAAGATGTTATTGTTCAGAGTAGCTTAGGAATGACTTTTCAGCTTCTTATCATCTACTCTGTATTTGCCTTTGTGTATTAATTTGAAACCCTATACATATTTAATTCTCATGGTTTACATTAAAAAAAAGTAATACATCGTTAAAAGGCCTAAGAGAGTTTTCAGAAGGGTTTATATCAGTTTAGCTACATTTATTTAAATATTCCCTGGTAGCTCAATTGGAATGCATTCATGTGTGTATATCACCTCAGAAATGTAGTGCTGAAGATGCTGAGAATATTAAGTAAGGGTAACCTGCTAATCACACCAAGTTTAAAGGATATTATGTGACTGAGACTTTTCTTAAATCCCAGGCTGTAATCTTTTAATTCCCTTTGGTAAAATGATATTTACGTGATTTTGCTATGCCATTTTAGCATGAGTAATGGTGTTTTTAAAGTGTATCTTGGAGATAAACTCTATTATTTGATAATGGCTTTCATAGTGATGTATGAACATGCTGATTTTGGTTGTTATTTGCAGACAAGAAGTGGAGAGATTGACTTTAGATAGCTGTAATGAAAGTTACAAATAGGGAAGACCAAGAAACCCTGAGAAATAATTAACAGCTTTCCTAAAATACCTGTTTAGTGGGGACGGCAGGGGCATGTGTGGTTTTTTTCCTGTAGGTGATTTGGTTCAAGAGATTTCTGCAGCTCACCTACTTTATGATCTTGTGCCATTTAAAAGCATTGTTGTAAAATATGTGCCTGTTACTTCTGCATCACTGTCCAAACTGTGTATCAAGCCTTCCAAAGGGTGTCAAGAAGGAAGCAGTGTCTTCATTTCCAAGGTGAAGAATTCAGTGACAGAGCCTGTGGTCATGGCTTAGCAAAATGTCGAGTTTTAGTCTCAGCTTGAAAACAAATTGGGGTACACACCTACCTAAATGCTTTGCTGGAGTAGGGCAGAGCAGCTCCGAGCTGAATTTGTTATAAGTTAGCACCAGAATCATACAAGAAACTGGTAGCAGCTTTGGAAGTGGAATTCAAACCATCTCTGTTTGATCAGCTTCACTGTGAATTAATCCCAAGGCTGGTCTTCTTCCAAACTGTATGCTTTTCACAGGGGAAAAGATTTCTGGGAGTTTCATAGGGCTAAAATCATGCCCACATGTATGACTATTTCCTAAACCCTGTGACCAGAAAGCAGAGAGGAACCTCCACTTGGAATGGATGGCCTGGGAAATTTCATTGCCTTGTGTCTGGTTTTGGTAGCTGTGATGAGCAGGGTCATATCTATTCACCGCCTCATAGAATAGCTCATAGATTTAGGGTGAAAGCCCTCTCCCACACAGCATCAAAGGGTACTGCCATCAACAGCTCTCTGATGAAGCCTCGAGGTGCTTATTTACTCTTAGAACTTGCTGTGGGAATGGCAACATACAATGATGATGTATTTGGTTTCATTTTGCGTTCCCTGGACACTGCATGACGCATTTTGTTTGCCACCCTGTGACGACTCCCGAGGCATGGGCTCTTGTAGAAGAGAAAGTGTAATATTTTTCTCTGAATGCTTATTTTATTGCTTGTGAAAAAATGACAAAGTTTAGGGTGATAAATATTCAAGTTAAGGCTTTATGATTACTAATTACTAGGAAGAACAGTTAAGTAAATAAATCTCAGTGACAGGTATGAAAAATTTACATGGCCCGTGGGATGACTGTCCTTTGTCAAGAAAGACTGTCACTGAACTCAATAAGAATTTTGCCTAAATAAAAAAAGACTAAAGGATCAGGTTTAAAATATCTAAGTATTAGCATAACAATGCAAAATTGAAATCCAGTCTAGACAGTTTTGTAAAATAGCAAATCAGGTTCAGTGAACTTTAGGCCATTGCTATACAGCAAAATTGGCTTCCTCCTCCAAACGTGTTTTCAAATATGGTGTCTGCAGAAATCTAAATTGCTGGCAGATTTTGAGAGTACTTAACTAGAGAAGCTAGAGAAATATTGGGAAAATAGAGCAAATAGAGCATCCAAAGGGAGCAGTTTAAAATATTTCTGTTGCAGAAATCAGTAAATAATTCACTAATAGAAAAAGAGTTGTTGTGCAAAGGTAGACATTCAAAGCAAAATTTTCAAGTTCTGTCACAACCAGGTCTCAAAACAACATACCTCAAAGTCAAGTTTCCTCTTTAAGAATTGTAAGTTTCTCTTCTATATATGACAAATAAGAGCATTAAATGCGGAAGGGAAAAGCCAGCAGAAAAGAGCTGCTGTGAGATCAGAATGGGCATTGGTGAGCTTTACAATTCAAACCCTTCTTTCTTGGCAACACAGAAAAACACCACGTGAGAAGGTGCAACTCCAAGGGAAAACAATATTAACTTGCCTTTCAAGGAGGCAGTTAAGATGGATAGAGAACAATCATTAAGGGGAACTGGTTTGAGTGAGAGTTGGAAAACACTTCTGGGAAGAGCAGTGATTTCAAAGGCTGTGATCTCATAGAAAATTCATGTGAGTATGAAGGATTTACAATTATGAACAAGACAGGTAAACAGTCTTATATGGTGGTCCAAATGGCAATCCTAGTTCCAATACAGAGAAGGGTATTAAGTTCTTTTACAGCTTTATATAGTTCTGCCTGTGTGGCTGTTAAGATTATTTTGGCTTTTTGAGATTTACGTGGATTCCTGTCAATGTTGTGTTCAGCGCCTCTGAACATTAAGTCTATGGAGTCCTAATTTTCAAAGGGGTGGAAAATAATTTGTCAAGAAGTGCAGTGGAGAGGAGGTTCTAAGAGTGTGTCCTAGTGTAAGCTACTTCTTACTGGATTCTGCATCTGACACCTTTGTCCAGTGTACAGCATGTGAGATGCACCAAGATCTCCTGCGTGTTGGTAGCTGAATGGAAATCTGGATGTTGCACCTTACTTTGTGTCTTAGGTCTCCGTTTCTCATTCCCTTAATAATATACCATTGTAATGTTAATGTTAAAAGTATAACTTCGTAGCAGGAGATTTTTAGATATATTCAGTCTTGTCTTATCTGCAAGTTCTTAAATCCATGCCTTGCTTTCACTGCGGTGGTGTCCGGAGGGGACGCTCCCATCTGCTCTGACTGTGGAGCACAGTTACCCATAGGTCCTATGGATGTTGGATATCAGTCCTGGCCTTAGTGCTCTTGTACAATTTAGCACTGCTTAAAATATCCTTCACATTATTATGAAAGCATGTGCTTATATTTTCTCAAATACTACCTTTAAAAGAATAAAATAGTGATAGTAGGTTACTGCACAAACACTACCAATTAGAGCTAGAAGATAGTGATTCTCAAAAGCAAACTGCCTTGTGAATTCTGAGCAGTAAATATTTTAGCAAAATATTTATGGAAAATCAAATAATTTCTGTTGTTGTAGAAATAACAATTAAATAGCCCTTAAAAGAAGCTGTTCTATGACTGGCTATGCACAGTGCATAACTTTGTTGCATATCAAATCTAATGTGAATTTACAGCCTGGCAGGCAATCTATCTTGCAAATGAATTTAATTAGTGGCCACAAGCTACTATTTGCACAGATTTTATTGACCTCAGTTGGAGCTGAAGATGCTCACCTTCAGTTAAGGCAGCCGGTGCGTGCCCTGGCCGGGAGGAACTCTGCCATGCCAGGGCAGAGGCGTATGTGGGGAGGGCTTGTTTCTTTGTTGTTTTGTTTGTATTCCTTAACACAAACATTGGCAAAACATCAAATAACCAGTGCTCTTGCCATCAAGCCTTTCAATCCCTCTCCTACAGATTCTGCTGCAGCTGTTTCTTTACTGCATCTCTGTGGGCTGCTTCACGGGAAATGCTGGATCTGTGGCGCTACTACCCACTGCCTGAGGGTAGCTGGCTGAGGCATTTTAGCTTTTAAAGAAGCACCTCTTTCAGCTACGTGGCTTACTGAGATAAATTATAAGGCATTTTAACAACGTGAACAGAATTCTGTGCTCGGTTGGCAAGCAACAAGTAATTTTGTATGATTCAAGCAATATTTAAACCTCATTCTGAGAATAGGAAGACCCACTATATTGCTAGGCTTTTTGAAACAGTAACCCGTTGCAAACTAATGAACTTCTGCAGCTGACTTTGTTACACCCTCTGTGTGTGGGAAAAGGGGCTAGAGTATGTTAACAAAGTGATTGTCCATTTTTATGCTACAGGGCAAAAGCCACCTTAGGTGGTACCAAAATTCACCTGACAGAAAATGATAGTTAATGTGTGAAAGACACCAGTCCCCATTTTGCAATCCATGTAACACAGAACTTTTAATGTTCTGACTGGAAATAAAGGAGGGGGAAAAAAAAAAGAAGACAGAAATGTTAAAATTAATTTAATCTTTTGTCTTATCTATGATACTTTCTGTGTTATATGTTAATTTTCTTGAAACAAGTGTCCAAATCAAAGGCAAATCTTCATAACCAAGACGTACACTGCAATTAGCACAACTACAGCAGGCTTAGAATTTTTTCCTCTGAATATTTTCAGAGGAAGGCTTTTTATGTAAAACTAGGCAATGCTTTTGAAGAGACAAATGGAGTAAGACGATATGTATGTTCTGTATGAGTGTTGGAAATATCAGCTAATAAAATTAATAGTTGACTGTGTAAACACTACCAATTAGAGCAGAAGAATGTATGAAATCTGTATCATGGGGAAGAATGTCCGTGTAGCGCCGTATTTCTGTATCATCTCTACTGGCATAAAACCAGAAAACCTCCACTGAGATAAGTAGAATTATTGACTGATGTGTGCTTGCTTTGAAGAAATTTTTTTGCCTAATTTTGCCCAGTTCTGATCTTTGAAGTTTAAACCAGCAGTGGAGAAGTAGCTAAAATGGACCTGTAGAAGCTCTTGAGAAATAACCCTATGGACTCAGGTTCTTGGCAGTATGATGAAGAGGGCAAATCTGATTCCATCCCCTCGTCTTTTAACTGACGGAGATCCCCACCCATGTTTTACCTTCCAAGCTGCTGAAATTTCTGCAAACTTGGAGTCTTTACTGAGGCTCTTGCTGTGGTTTCTGACACCGACCCTGTTCAGCCTTGAATCTGTGCCCATAAATTACATGGGGGGATCCCTGTCCAGAATTACAAAATCATATTCCAAGTAAGCACAACAGGACAATACATGCTTTCTGAGCATTACCTTCCATTGCTGCTGCTGTGTAGTTTCAGGTGCTTTGAAATACCTTCCTTCAACAGTGGCACAGTTTGAGGGCTGTTGTTTTTGCCCACAAAAATCCTCTGTTGTAGGTCTTCATGATCATTAAGAAGTCCTCGTGGTGTGCAACAGTCGCATCTCTGGTGGATTTATTAATCTTATCCCTTTCATTTTGTTTACTCAGTTCTGAAACAAAGGTTGGGCACTAGTTCCTGGGAACAAGAATTGTTTTTTGCAAAACTTTCCTTTTGAAATATTTTTAAGCTAGCAGGTTTGTTCTAAATTGCTGTTTTACTGAGCAGGTTAATCCACTCAAGAAGAATAGTTATTTTTCCTGTTCTGTATTTAACTGGTATTTTGGACTTCGGTGTTTTTAGATAAACAGGACTTTCTGTAGCTAATACAAGGTTATTACCTTTCAAATAATTTGGAGGAATGGTACAGCCCTGTATTTTTGTATGGTAGAGCCCATATTTATTTTTCATATGCCAAAAAAATCTTTGACTTACTCTCTGAAGGTTCAGAATTTCTGTACGTAAGAGCTGTCTGTGTACATGACCGAGGAAAGGTTTTTACAATCCGGTATCTCGTCTCTAGCCTTCATGGGTCAGAGACGCATAGCAAAGAATGGTTTTCTCTATTCTGCTAGGAAACAGCCTTATTTTTGTAATTTTATCTCCATCTGTTCCATACCTGTTTGCTTATGAAGGTCCATTTGAAAGGCCTTATTAAAATAAAACTGCCCCCCAAAATTGTCATTTATTTGACATGATCAGTTCTTAACAAACTCATGTTGGCTGCTCCTTATGATCATTATTCCCTTTATGTCAGGGCTATTCCAGGGCTATTGAAGTCCTCTGGGTAATGTTGTGAAGGTTATGCAATTTTTCTTGAGATCCAGTCAGCAGGAAGCTGTTTGCCAGTTCCAGTTCTGCTGAGCTATGCAGGTGTCATTAAGCCAGCTTTACAGCTGCCTGGGAGGCCAAGTGGACGCTAAGGTAGCTCAGGTCTTGCAGAAGTGTGACAGTCACCATGTACTTGAGATTTCAAAGGGCAAAAATGCTTCATAGGTAGGTTAACAGAGCCTTGCTCAAAATCCTTATAATTTGCCTGCTTAATAGGGTTTTTGAATATTTTTCTGTGAATCAAAATGTTGGCTGACCAGTCAGGAACTCTTCTTTCCCCGCTCTTACCTGAACTTGTTGTGCAAGTCTATTCGTTGTGTGCCAGTAGTCATGTTACTTAAAAATCGAGGTAGCAATGGTCGCAGTTAATCAACTCTTCTGTCTTGCCCTGAGGAGGTCCCTCCACAGCATTTCTCTGAGCAGCGAATTGCAGCCTGCTTCGTATGCTTCTGTCTAGTTCCGTGGGTCACCTTTCCCCGGGAGTAAATACAGGTACGTAGGCACCTGAATAAGATTGTAGGAAGGCATTGTGCGTAGGAACTTGATGGCTGGTGCAGATAATTTCTGAATTCAGGCACAATGCTAGTTCGGGGAGGTTTTTTTCCTTAGTTCTAGGACTTTGGTGCGAATCGCTGATGCGTACAGGTCAGATGACCAGATTGCCAATTTTCAAGTTTGGTTAAAGCAAAACTCAACATTTGGTATATTTTGTTGCTTTTGAATTGTAACTGTGTTTTCCACAGCCTGGTTAGCAATCTATTTGACTACTACTGGTATTTATGCTATCTGAATATAAGAAAAATGTAGACAAAGGAAATAAACATTAGTTACAGCTGCTGGTACTAAGCACACCCAGTTTATCAATATAAAGAGACTTTGTCCTTAAGCCTATTGTCACTCCGTCACCAGTTGCAGTGTCTTGAGATTTTGCCACGTCAGTAACACTGCAGGGGATTATAGTAATTAGCCCCCTCTTTCAAAGAAAACTATTCAGCCTCCTAGAACAGCTTGGCCAAATTTTGGATCAGTGATGTTACTACCCCAGAAGGGAAGACAATTACTAAGGTGGTATATCTCTGTTTGTTTAGTAAATGACCAAATGTGTCTGACAGAGGAATGAAATTATATAGAAAGAAACTGTCCTAATTACCACATTCCTTCTACTTTAGGACCACTTCAAAGAACAGGTCCTCATCAAGCTCTAACAGCACGATTCCTTTGACTTTCCCAACAGATCCACATCAGGTCATAACAGAGGGCTGGCCTTTCATGAATGCCTGGTGCAGTGTAATTTTAAAATAAAAAAAAAATATGTAATGCCAGTTACAGGCGCTCAGACTGTGATGTTTAAAAAGACACTGCTACTTTGTAGCTAGCTGAAGATACTCCTTCACCTTTGAATAATTTACATGCTAATTTTATACAAGCTGCAAACTTAATTCTTACTTAATGTGCTTTTAGTGGGAAAAAGAAAGAAAGGAAGACAGTTTAGTAGTCGTAACTTTGATCCTACAGTGGGATCACCCTGCAGCATATGCATTCCTATGTGTATCAGTCAGTGCCCGTGCAGCATGGGGTATGGGTTTTTATTTTATGTGTGATATAAGAAATTTAAACTCTATATATAAAGTATGGCAGGTTATCCACTGACTGTTGCTATTTCATCTCCTATGTGCTTCCTTCCTAGAGGAGTGGTTCGGGCATCAAAGTGAAGTCTGTTGTCACATCTTGTGTTTTACATTGTAGTTTAAAGCTGCTTATTTCTGGAAGAAGATCAAATCCTTTAATGTACATTTAGCCTTCATCTGAAACCTGGTGCAGCAAACTGTGGTTCATCAGAGGTTTACAAAGAGCATAGTGGTGTTCTGCATTTCTGCCATTTTGAGGTGTGATCTAGTCCAGCGTCGTGACATAATTGGGATTTTTCAGACAAGCACGTGGGCAGCAGGCTGTGGATGAAAACTGAAGGGTGTCAAGAAGCTGTCTGTCAGTAGGTGATGCTTTCCCCCTTGGTAATGCATGCTGCTCCAGGACATTGTTCATACACGTGGTGAAGAGATGAACAAAACAATTCTGGCCACTTGTTGTAATCCCAAGTTTTATGGCTCTTCTGCAAGAGCAGGAGGTGGCTGGCTGGGGGCCAAACAGTTGATCACACTCTGCTGATCTAACGTGCCCCCCATCGCAGTAGTTTAAGCTACTTTTACTTTTTGCTGCTCTGCACTGCTGCCACTTTCCATGTTCTTGTTTGAGCAACTCAAAACTGCAGGGAAAAATCTTGAGTTGGCAAAGAAGGGAGGGGATACCTTTGTAGGCAGCTGTAAACACATTAATCTGCAGAAATACAAACTGGAGGCTAAATGCAAACAGTTTTCTTTTAAAATGATGCTAAAATGATGAATAATGATAGTCAAGTATTTGGAATGTTATATATACGTAAAGATCTTAATTGCGTGATACAAAAAAAAGCTATATTTTTCCTCTTGCATCTCAGGATGTCTTGGCATGTTTATTGGTTTCTCTTGTACTTGGTTGGCCACATGGATTGAAAAGAGGCAGATTTTCATTTATCCTTCGCAGATGGGGATGCCAGCAGTGCAGCACTGAGCAACTGACTCTTTTGCTGTGCTTGATATCTTAAATATCTTGGCAATTAGTAATGTAACACTGACTTTGTAAGTTGTTCTCCATGAACATAATTTGGCCAAACTCCTGCATATGTGGCTTTTTTAAAATGGAGAGGAAATCTGTTCCTGCCAAGCAATCTTTTGTTTGCACTGCAGTATGCAAACAAACCTGCAATTGCTTTGCCCCTTATGCGTTACCTCACCAAAAAGGACCCCCCACTCCAACCCCAAAATAGCTAAATTACGGTGGCAGGTAGTTTTGTTCCTTACTCTGGTATCTGTTTGGTAGCTCATTCTGTCAAGTGGTTTCTCTGCTTGGCACTGGTCACAAGCTGGAGGACATTGTGATGGGGAATAAGGCAGCATTGAGGGCTGCTTTTAGAAAGTGGTGTTTGCGGAAGGTGAATGTGTCCTGTTACCTGTGCCCTGCCTTAGTTCATAAAATACATCCAGACAGAGCAACAGAGCTCAAGGTTTATTTTTTAATAGATGTATACCATCATTAGCTTCTTGCAAACATTGAAAAAAATATTATTATGACACATACTTTTTGAATTATTTTTCAAAGTTATTGGAGCTAAAACCATTGTTGTCCACGATGCATGTTTCTTGCATGGTAATTCTGTGGAAAAGTGTGGGAACAGCATTTCAGCTTATTTATAGAGATATCCTGAGGCAAATCAAGATAAAACAACAAAACAAGTGATATCAAAACGGATAACTTAGAGCATGTTAAGCAACCTGCACGTAAATAGACTTACACATTGTGTGGCTGTTTATGCCTCAGTGAAGACTGTTCTGAGGAGCACTGGATAGTTCTGGAGATTAGTATCCAAATACAGTTTTTGCTTGGGGATTTTTTTTTTTTTTGTGTTCCATCCCTAGGTTCCTTGTTAATTTTGAGTCCTGCCTGGCAATGATTGCTGTTGTTGAAAACAGTTTCCTCTGCAGAAATGTTTCAGATATTTTTTGTGCTGTTCTCTTTTTTTTTTTTTTTTTTCCCCTTCTTTTTTTCTTCCCCATCTGTAAGAACGGCCAGCTTTTTCAGTGGAAAATAAATATTTTTGTGTTCAATGCTAAGATGCCTTATTAAGAGTGTTGTATTGACAAGTCATTTTCCCCCTGAAAAAGTTTCAATAGGAATTTTTTATAATGACAGAGAGATGTTTAAATATGGAGACACTGAAAGTTATCTAAAAGACTCGGGAGTTTCTATCTGAAGTGATTTGGTGATCTGATTCCACACAGTGTGCAAATACCCATCCCAAGCACTAACGCTTCACTTATCCTGGGCACCAAAAGTCTCATAGCTTGGATTGCCTTTCTGGCTTTGTTAGAAGTGTCAGACTTGAGACAGGTTTGCAGAGCAGGATAGGAAGCCAATTTTTCTGGGTTCAGTTCTGAGAAGTGTTTATTTCTGTCTGCATTTTGGATATGGAGTTGTCAGTTTGTAGGGCTCCCGGTGCCTTTAACAAGCAGTGAAAACTCTCAGAATAAAAATATCAACTTGCTATAACCTTCTTGTTGGAAAGTCTTGGTGCTGGGAAAACTGTGACTATTGCATTAAGAGAAGTGACCCCGGTAAAATGGATTGTAGTCGAGTGTAAATCAAGCACTTGTAGTGCTGCAGTTATTTCATACCCACTGAAAACTCCTTTTGTTTTCAAACTCTGCAGTTGCAGTCCAAGAGACCTCCCAAACACACGGCCCCCATTCAGCCGCGTCTGTGGCGACTTGCAGCCGGCCTCATGTTCTGGGTTGGTTTCTGAGAAGTACAGAGACCCTGCTCCGCAGAGTTTAGGGTTTTGGCTGAATGAGGTCCCAATGAGGACGTGTACATTTACAGAAGAGTTGTCAGTCTGCTAATTTATGTACTTGCAAAATACAGATTTGCTAAGAGACCATTAATAACTTGCTGACATATGATAATGGTAAAGATTACTGGAAAGAAACCCTTTATTTTAACACTGAAGAAGCACTTTTGTAGTATTGAGAACAATAGTAGCCTTAGAGTTATTCCACTTCTGCACAGCAGCTTTCCTGCACCAAATCTGTCTCAGCTCCTCCCATCTAGCTTCCCACTGCCAGCTTTCAGAGTATATTTACCCTTGCAGCAGGGATAAACTGAGGAAAGTCTCCATAAAAAAACCCAAACCAACACAATAGATGGCTTACTGCAATGAATTATTAGCATTTGTTATATATATGCCACCCTTGTTATTGGGGAATTAGTATGGTTAATTGTTGCTAAATGTAATAACTGATTTGAGCAGAGTTCAGTGTGAAAGTTCAGGCAAGGTCTAAAGGCATCTGGTTGGAAGGGCTCTCCCTTTCCACCAGAATAAGTTATTTGTGTAGGAGTTTCTAGAGCTGTTGACTACTGAGGGAAGAGCCCCGGACCCATCAGCAAATTTAGTCCCCAGATACGGAAATTTATTTTGAGCATCCTGCAGTCTCTTCTCTACCTCCGTGTGATTGATAGCTCAGTGTCCTGATGCTGACTGCTACAAATTAGGTTTATTTAATGAATTAACCAAAGTGCTATCACACCTGTTGTTGTAGATACAATACAAAATTCATGTGGGCTACTTTTATACTTACAGAGAGTATAAGAGTTGTCTAGAACAATTATTTTTTTTAAAGTGTTTTAAACCTCTGGGTGGATCTCTCAAAAAACATAAGGTAAGAAGAATGCATGTAGCCTGAAGATGCATGCATTTAATTTTTAATTCTGTCTACTGTTCTCAAAATTGTGTGTGTGTGTGTCTGAGATTTTTTTTTTTAGAATTTTATTATTGATTTAAAGACAAAACTAAAATGACTTGCATACAGTCACAACACAGAAATGCATAGAAATCCTGGAGAAACAGAGTATTGACACTGTTCCTAGAGCCTAATTAGCTGTCACAATGCGGGGCCATGTAGTCTATTGCAGTTAGGAAAAAATGTTGTCATCATAAAAATGATTAATTTAATTTAATTTGCAAAACTATTTGGAGTCTTGCTCTTTTTGTACTGAAGAATTAAGCCACGAGACACCAATGCAAAGGTCACCGAAGTGCACGTAGGTGTACTTGTGTTAATGTTTAAGCTAAATAGGCTTATACAATGTGTATGTATGTTAAGAAATGTTTACCATAAGCCAACTATTTTGTGCAGATTCTTTATACCAGGTGAGGGATATGGCTATGCACTGTGTCAGTACTTGACCTAGCTGCTTTGGGATTGGCTTGAATTCATCTGTATGAGCTCCTGTGTCATCAATGACTGTGAAATAGAGCTATCTTCTCACTTTTTGCTGCTTAGACTGAGCTCTTTCTTGCACATGCTCTCCTGCTATACAGAACAATGTTCACCGAGACTTTCCCACATACCTTGTTGTTGTGTTCTTGTGTGGATTCACGCAACGCCTTTGCTTAAGCAGGAACATTTTGTTCTGCATTTGCATAACCCTTCTCTACATCTGTGATGGCTCATAAGAATTCTTCAAAGAAGTTCCTTGGTAGAAATAACAGTTTAGTATGAACCCATCTGCAGCAGTAAGTTTGCATTGTTATGAGTTTTTTTTGCTCACACTTGGCCCTGTGAAAGCCCTTCCAAAGGAAAATTCAGTTAGTTTTCTCCTTGGTGAAACATCAGCTTCTCATTTTTCCTTTACAAACACAATTCCTATTAGCATCAGTGAAAATTATAGGGAGATTCTCCAAAGCCTTCTAAGTCAATGAAAGCCTTTCTTTGACTTAGTTGGATTTTAATTTGTAAGCACATAAAAGGGATAAGGAATGCCTAATTATAATTTACTAATGCGTTTTAAGAATCTTGTTACAGCAGGCTTCTGTAGAAATATAATTTAATAGAGCTGGTAAAGCTGCAAGAACTCATTTTTTTTCTGGTTTGAGTGCTGGGTCAATTAGAAGTAAGCTGACTTATCTATTGTACTTTATGACAGCTTTGTACCCCAACTGTCTTGTTCTTGAGACTCTTTCCAGATGGCAGTCTTTCATGGATCTTCATCCATCATTGCTTTTGCAGAACTGGGTATTTCAGTCTTCCGTTGGGTCCATGACATGAGGATGGTGAGCTCCCTGCCCTGAACAGCTTAAGCCCGATGGGATATCCTCCAGAGGTTTCTGTGTTGCTCCACTTCTTTTTTATTCTGCTCAGTGATTATTTAGCAGAGACTTCTAAGAAGAACGGTATAGTTTTGAAAGACATGAGGACGTTGCTATGCTTTCATGATCTTTTATGTAGCAGCTAGGAAGGTACTGGTGATAAAAGGTGGCTACTCTTTTGTGTAAAATGGGAGGGGTTCATTTAGCATTTTGACAGACTTGCAGAAAATTGAGGTTGGAAGGGACCTTGGAGATCATCTAGGTGACTCCTTACTCAAAGCAGAGCACAATCCAAAGAAAATGTTAACTTTTGACTTAATATAATTTGTGTGCATTATGTTGGTATGAGGACATGGAAGCTATTTACTTACCTCTCCAACAGATCATCACCACCAGCGCATTCAGTATTCTCTGCATAAAATCTGAGCTGTGGCTATACCCTGAGGTTCAAAAGGCACCAAAGGGAGCAAAGCTGCCACAGCAGTTCTCTGGAGGTGGTGCAGTGCCTCCTTCACTGCCTGCTGTTCAGGGGACTACTCACCAGATTTCACCTGTCTAAGGAATTGTCTTACTCTTTTCTTCCACCCTGGAGTCTCTTTCTATGTGAACTACACAGCTTATTTCATATAAATGGATAATTGATGCTCTTGCTACAGTTACTTCCCAAAATCTTGTCCTTTACTGTTATTTATATTTGTAGTGCTACTGTGCTTTTTATGTTTCTAGCACATCTACTGTTACCCCATGAAAGCTGTTCTCTAATTCTTCCTGTCCCTGGACTCAACTTTGCTTACGTCTTCAAAAGGGAATCCTTGGATTGAGCTTTTCTATGACATTTAGTGCATCACTTGATGATACCATCTCCCACATCACCTATTACAGTTCAGTTGAGATGACACATAATCAGATATTATAGTAGACCAGATGGCTAGTATGTACAGCTTTTATACTCTGCAGAAGTATCTTCTTAACATAGAAATGACTGTGTTCTTGATAAAGCAGTTTTGTGTGGACTGTGTTAGAATGAATCTAAGGATTACATGGAAAATTATCAGGATTTGGGATGCTTGTGTGTGAAAATCATGGCAGCAAAGTATTTATACTTTTAAATTTTCTAAAGTAACATGCTTTACCTTTCAAAGCTTAACAAGTTATTGGCAAATAGGGAACTAAAACTCTCTAATAAAGTTTCAGTGATCTGTTGACTCGGGGTCACACTGCTGTTTTGTTTACTCTGGTTTGATAGCTACAAGGTTATTTTTTCAGCCAGAAGGGTTAAAAATTACTTCAAAGCCGTGGTTCTTTCAACAAAAGATGAATTTCACAACAAATCCTCTGGCCACAGAATGCACAGGGTGCCAATTACAATTGATGTTTTCCACATAACCGGACTGGTTTTTTTCTTTTTTTTTCTTCTGTCTCCATCTCCCACTCTTTTCAAGCTGATTTACATCTCAGTTTTGGTCTTTTTTTTCTGTCTTTTTTCTAACAAGACTTTACTGATAACTTACGGTGATTGAGTTGCATCCATTCTTGTGGTTTTATCATCTAACATCAGTCTTGTATTATCATTGTTGTTTATGAGAAAAGTGACAACAGTAGTGACAACATCTGCATTTTGAGTAATGCCTAGCAAACTGCCAATCCACAATAAATAATTAATATATTTTTAAGAATTCCTTGTAGATTGACCTTGCTTGATGGAGTTTATAATCTGTTCTATATTCAGTTCCTGTGTATGAAATGCCTCGCTATCTTCCACGTGCCCAAGTGAAGTGGAATCGAGCAGTTTAAAAAAGTGTGATGACTACAGAGACTGTCATACCTAAAATTATTATTAGTTTTATTTCACTGAGTTCATAGGGTTTTATATGGTATGCGCTTAAGCAGTTGTTTAGCTAGGCTATTTAAGAAAATCATTAAAACTGCCAAGATTCTTAAATATTTGCCAATGTGCGCTGCTGGATGAGGGGCATCTTTGTATTCTTTATTTTCTGTCAGCTAATTTTGTTTTCTTCATCTGCTGATCAGTGAGCCATGTGGTATAGCTGACCAAATTATAACATGAACATTTTGGCTGATCCTTGATCAGGATCCTCTACTTCTTACTCTGGAGTACCACAGAGTTCTGTTAATGCAGTGTGGCAAGTTTTTTCATATATATACACACTTTTTTTTTTCCCTCATATATATACATATGTCTAAGTGTGTGTATAAAGGCAGAAACAGGCTTCTATGGGTAAAGAAACAAAATAATTTACATCATATTTAAGGCAAGAGAATCTAGACTGCAAGTACATTTTAAATCAGTATGTATTATATAGGAAGTTTACCAGGACTTGCATGGCTTCTGTCAGGAAAAAAAGTTCTGTGTTGTTATTCAGTATCAATGAAGCGATTTGTTTTATTATATTATAAATAGTACAGTTACATGGAAGCTCAGACTATTTATGAGAAAGTAGGCAAAACGAAGAGAAGAAATGTAGACAGTTTATTATTCTGTATATATGTTACAGTAAGTATCATAATGTTCTGGATGGTATTGGACAGAGGGGAAAACCCACTTTCTTCCCCCTACTTGCTGGAGAGTAGGGGGAAAAAAAGAGCGTGGTGGGAAGTGGAGGTTTGTGCTAAAAAAATTAATCTGCATGATGTTAGGTGCCTGCAACTTTAGTTTCCGTTTTTATCTGTGTGCATTAATATAATAACACATCTGCTGTCAGATAACCATTTCTTACTTTTGTAGACATGTTTATCTGCTGAAGTTATGAGAGTCCTTGGCAAAACCACAGAGAGTGTATCATTCTACGCATTTTTACAGAATTTCAATATGTTTTGCCTGAAGAAAAATAGAAAATGAGCAGATGAGCCAGAAATACCCTGCAAGTGTCTGTTCCCGCTCCAGCTTCTGGACCGCAGTCCCTCCACGCTGTGTTTATACTTCATAGTATGCCAGTGTTTGCTGCAAGAGGCAGATTTGCAAAATTTGTAGGAGTGCCGCATATTGATTTAGCAAAGCACTTGTTATGCAGGTCGTTTCAGAAAGTCAGTTTGGTAATCCTGCAAACCTCATTCAGCTCGTCCAATGTCAATCCAGCAGCATGCGCGAGGATGCATTTTGCCCAACTTCTGGGTTTCTGCATGCAGAATTACAGGCTCTGTTGCTATGGAGACTGGGGCTCACCGTGATAACGATCCACGCTAACAGGCATTAATGATGCCGTCTAATCAGGGGCAGGGAATGGACACGCCAGCCGGAACTGAGGCCCGTCACTGATCTCTGCTGAACCCATCTGCTGGTATCGACCGCAGCAAGTGAAGCGTGTCCTTGGCTCACATGGTCCTGCCTTTTGTCAACACGTTTGCACGCTGCAGCAGCTGTGGCAGCGGCTCTGCAGGTCCCCAGGTGCCCTCACTGGAAATCGTGTGTATGCTGTGCTGCACGGCGCACTGTGGCGTGCTGCTACCGGGAAGAGGGAAGGTATTTGAAATCGGGAAGGATGAACCTAAGCAGGCTTGCTGCCAAGCTGTCTGATTTTCTATAAAATTCCAAGTGCTGCCTGGAGGTGGATCCATCAAAAGCCTGATGGGGGGGATTGGACAAGGGACACCCTGCGTGGAATGGGGCTGGAAGAAGGGGTATGGGGAAATACTGCTCTGTGGCAAGGATAAGGCATTGAACAAGAGGTTAGATGACACTGGCCGCCAAAAGGTATAAGGAGATGTCAGTAGCCCAGGAGCTTATTTAGAAGGTGGGCAACAAACTGGTATTAGGTACAGTGCTTACTGATGGTTGATTTTACTTGCGAGTTCAGAAATACAGAGAGGCACAGAGGAGCTTCAAGAGATTTGCATGCTGCCAAACGTATGAATAAGAAGAGGCCTAAACTAGGGAGACTTACATAGGATGTACACCATATCTAATGATGGGAATGTTAATTTCCCCCCCCC
>VYZV01033118.1:130187-147974 GCA_013401275.1 Pandion haliaetus
TGGAGATAACTAACTGTTAATTAGGGGACGTCATCTTCATCAGTGTATGTACTCTGTACTTACATCACAATGTGTAATGGATTATCAGAGGAATCAAATTTTCACCTCTGTAATTTGACCCCACTATCTGAATATGCAAGGTTAAAGCCCTGCGCAATTCTTTAAAAATATAAGCTCTTGCCATACAGATTTGTTATTCCCTTTCTGTAAGTTTGGTTTTTTTTTAACTGTCTCATCAAAGGTGCTTTCTGTATTTCAGCACTGCTTGTGTATCTGTGTGCATGGGCAAATGGTAACACTGCTAGTGCTGGCTAGTGTTACGGTAGCCTGACATGTCATGTTTCAGGTGTGATAGTGTTACTAAGCATTCAGATGTTCCCAAGAAGACGACTGGACAATTCTGCATAAAGATTAAGAAGTGCCAGAAGTAAGGTGTATGTGTTCTCAGATGCAGATTTCTGGTGACGGAGCTGTGTGCTGTTTTTCCATAATACCTTTGAATTATTCAGGACACAGGCTAGACCCGAGTTACACATGAATCAGAGTTTAATAATCAGGGGAGGGTAGCATTCTTGCTTGGGTTGTGATAGAAATGGGATGTTTGTGCTAAGACATGGGATCATGGGGAAGAGAGGAGAGCTGGCCATTTAGGAAATTGAGTGCTGCCCTGGAGATGTGGGTTCTGACTTTCTTCTTCTTGGAGGTCCTGCGTGATGCTGCTCACACGAGAAAACTCGGGTTTTCAAGGGCTGCTAGCAGTTATGTGTTCTCTCCTTTTATTTGACAGCTTGACTTGTGATTCATTTCTACCTGTAGAAATATCGAGCACCCATTATAGCAAATGAAGCCAATGGAAATGTCACTTTTGAATTACAAATGCTACATGTAATGTATATGTCCTGAAAAATAAGATCCAAAGCGCTTCTGGTTGGTGCAGCCAAAATTAGAGGATACGTTTGGCCTTGTAAATTGAAGATTAAGTGCCTTTCATTTCACAAAGCTATTCTTGAAAATAAATGCATTAATAGTTATTACAGATATAAATATAACAGAACTACAGAAAGGCCTATGAAGAAATTAATAATTTCATCTTCAGAAATCAGGTTTATCATGCAGAATAAAAGTCCTTCTGCTAGCCATTGAGCATCAAGGAGAAAATAAGTGCTCAAAGCTTTGTTTCTTAAGTTTATGCTGCCGGGCCTGCTCACTGAAAGAGGCAGAGGTCTCATGAATATGTAGTATGTGATCCTTAATTACCAGCTATCTCACAGTGCGTGCACGTAAGGCGGCTGAATAAAGATTATTGTTGTAATTAGGAATTTTTTAGGTTTTAAGTTCTTGTCTGTGCAACCTAAATGATCTTGCACTACATGCCGTATCACGCGCATTGGGCTGGAGGACAGATGTTAAAAATGTCAGTTTGAACATTGTAACACATTCTTTACAAAATTTGGTAGCCTGGCTTTCAGACTTCCCATTCTGTTAGTGCCTGAATTAGTCCAGATAGGTGGAATACACATGGCAGAAGAAATTGTTATTAACAACAAGCTCTTCTAGCAAAGCCCTTCATGACAAAAAGGCACGCATGAAATTTGGATCTGCTGTTCATCAGGATTTTTGTCGCGCAGGTGACTCTCTGCACTCACTGAAAGGCTCCCGAGAAAGAACAGCGAAGAGCAACTCTAGGAGACTTGCCAAGGAGCCTCATTGCTTTCATTTTTAGCAGTGAACACCCAGTGTTCAGCTCCCAGAGCTCTGGGGTTATTTTCCCATTTGAGCCTGTAATGATAAAGAGATCACACAAGAAAAATGGCTGTAAGCGTGCCTCTTTATGCTCCTTAAAATTAATAGGATTTTGCATCGTTTCCCATCCGATATCATTTGCTTCCACAGCCCCCTCACACTTCTCCTAGGCTACCAGCTGCACCTTCCCCACACGTGTCACCTTTGTTGCATTTCTATTGTGGTGCTAGGGTAAGTACATATTAGGCAGTTTAAGATGTTGTAGGATGTGTGACCATACGTAGAATACTGCCAAACATATTTTTGTTTCTGTTGCGGAAGTTCCTGCTTTTCTCAGCATAGGAACAGGTTAGAACAGCAACAGTAAATGAACTGGGGTGAAGAAACTTAAGGGCAAAATACCAATAATCATATTTCTTGTACTCTCCTGTACAATATGACAGCTGAAGTGACTATTCCTGCACACATGTGCATTTTGCGTTATTAATTCAGAAATAGTCCCCTTATACATGACTACACAGCAGCAGCTAATCTAAGATCATACAAAGCAAAAGACAGCAGGAGTCTCTTCAAAGGTTACTTCAGTTTCTTCTCTATCCTCACTGAGCACTGTTTTCTCTCTGACTCTAGGAGATGATCAGGTTGTAGAAAACACCATTCTCTGAGGCACCTCTGTTGATGGCTAAATATAATACATTTTTCATTTGAAAGTGGAAGTTTTGTCCTTCCTGTGTGTTAAAAGACATCATTAAATCCCAAATGAATTTCTGCTGATGGTAGGTGAGAAACCCCGTGCTGTTCTCTCTCATGCGGAAACTCTTGAGTTTAATGCTCCTCTGAATATTATGTGCAGAGTTACACTGTAGATTGTGTGATGTAACCTCCTTAATGTGCCGGTATTAAACCATAACACGGTAGCAAATTTGGAGGAATGAGAAAGGTACCATGGTGCAAAAAAGCAGGAGGCACTCTGTTCTTTCCTGGGTGGTACAGAGGGTGTTGAAAGCAGAGTGGTTCATCTTAAATGTGATGTAAAGTCACGTGTCAAGGTCGTACGGCCTAGTCATGTTTGTGAGCATCTGTTACACTAAAGTTAACACTAAGTTAATATAAGGGATGGCTGTGACGAGCAGCATGCCGAGTTGTGTGCCACTGTTTGTGCTTGTTGCAGCGTAAAACCTTTAGGAAGAAAATGCACCCAGGTGCCCTGGGCGGCCACTGCCAGGGAGAGCTCCAGGCACCAGGTGGTGAGACCAGCACCATCCTGCTGCCCGGAGGTCAGGGTATTGCCCACAGGATTTCCTTAGATCTGCGTGTTTAAAATACCTTGCGTGTCAACATCAAGTCCTCTCCTTAGTTCTGCGGCAGGCTTTCTGCGAGGAGGAACTCGGAAAGGTTTTGCTGTTTAGTTTTCCTCTTCCTGCTTGCTTCCAGGTGGGAGAAAAGAGAGCGGAGAGCCTTTCCTCGGAGCACCCGTCTGCCAGGGTTAGGGCCGGAGAGTGAAGGGCTCACAGCAGTTGCAGCAATTGCTGCAGGCGAACATAGTTGCCATTTCACTGCCCTGGACCAGACAATCTGGACGAGACCTTCCCCAAGGGAAGTTTAAAATTAACGAGCAAGTAGTTTCCTTTTTATTTCAAGCAGTAAAAACCAGTTGCCCAGTGGACAACTTTTTGTTCGTCTAAACTGTATTAAGCTATTAAACCGTATTAACCGTACGAAAGCCTGTTAATACGGCCCAAGGCAGACGGAAATGGTGGCACCCGGAGATGGGGCAACCCGCCTGCTTTTCCCGAGGCCGTCCCGGCGCCGAGGTTGGAGGCTGGCGAGCTGTGGCTGCCGGGGACAGCCGGGGCGGGAGTGCCACCGTGTGGTGCTGAGCCGGAGCTGGCCGCTCCGCTTGCCGTCGCTGGCAACAGCCTTTACCGGGGCAAAACTAGTCTGATCTATTGCCAATGCAAACAGATTCGGGTGGGGGGAAACAAAAAGACAAGCAGTAAAGCAAACCATTCTTCCCCCTTCTCAGGCTCAACTTCACCCCTTCGCTCGCGGCTCCGCTGCCCTCCTGGAGCAGTGCAGGGGAATGGTGCGGTGTTAGTCAGTACGTAGCGGTTCCTCTCTGCCGCTCCTTCCCTCTCTTATTTAAAAATACACGTAACGTACTGTTACATCTGGTAAGACTGTAAGACCATTTCAAAATCTAAACTTCCTTATCCTAAGACACGGAGCTAGTATTCCTACGTAAAATGCAACACTTAGTGCAGCATTGCTATATACAACGAATGCTGTTCTCCGCTGGGTTGCGAAGCCCCTCTGTATCTCTTTTTTAGTTTTAGTAATAATTCTACAAAATTATGTATAATGCAGGGATGATGCAAATGATAAATATTTCCATTGTTTTAAACCTAGCTTGGGGTGTAAACTTCTAGGGGGAGGAACAGGGAACACCCGGGATGTGCTTCTGCAATTCTAGTTACTGTAAAAATTGCATATACCCAGGTAAACCATTCCTCCCTACAACCTCACCTCTTGAGGGTGTGCAAATTCTATTCTAGCTGTAGAAAGACAGAGGTGAAGCTTGCTTTTCCAGGACCAAAGCCCATTTGGAAACTGTAATTTAGCCCAGTAAAGACAAGTGTGGATCTAAGACTAGAATTTTGCTTAGCTAGTGAAGTTCATACACCTCTTGTACCTGCTTGAAATTGAGATGCTGTCTTCTGCCTGGGTGGTCCTTTTGTCTTGGTAAGAATGCAGTGCATCAAAGGGGGACTTGAATATTGTAAGCTAGACAGAAGAACGCGCAATGGCTCTGAAATGCCTGAGAACAGAATTGCCCTTGTTTAAGTTCACAGTAATGCTTTTCTCTGAACCCAGACTTTTTTTAACCTCCCTGAATTAAAAAGTATTTAGAATCTTCGGATCTTGTAGGATCTGAAACATAACATAGTACTGCAGCATAGGCTTTACTTGAGTGCTTGCTGTTGTTTTGAATATCGTTCACTGTTAACCAAACACAAATTTCAGTCTCAGCTGATGAATTAAAGACCTATTTTTATTAAGAAAGCCCTTTGCTATGCATCCTGGTGTCCTCAAAGAAAAGAGATGACAACTAAAGGAGTGGAAGGGACCGGTAAATCCTCCTTGCTGGCTGGTTGCAGTTATGGAGAGGTGAATACTAGAGATTTGTTCTGTTTAGGTTTGCAAATACTTCCTTCAGTACGGAAAAGATGATGTCTCGGGATGTCTCTGCATTGTGCAATGCTGTGACCTTCAAGCCAGCACCAACAGAGACAAGATAAGCATGTCAGCACAAGGCTACAAATTAACCCAGCTGAAAGATGGGGCACAACGTGCTGATGTGCCTTTCCTGCTTTTACGCCTGACCAGCATGCTCTACCATGCAGATGTGTTGGCTGACTCAGTACTTCGAGAGCATGCTCCATTGCATGGTGTTGAGTGCCCATTGAAAGACTGGTGGTTAAGGCTTTACTTGGAGATTTTTGATTCAGAGAGGTTTCTGAAGTCCCAAATGAATGTATTTGTGCCCGACTAGTCTGTTCCTCTTTTTTTGGAGCTGTTCTACTTTACAGAAATAATAGTGTTTTAATTGGGTCATTCATTCATCGAGGTGATAGGACACCTGGGATTTTGAATCTAGGTTTCTCGCATGCCCAGTGATGTGCTAAATGTTAGCTAGTGTTTGTCTTCGCTATCTCCCGCTGGGAAGTCCAGCATCTGCCTTTCCCATACAAGCCAGTTAACTCCTGCTTTGAAAGTCACTTTCTGTAATTGTTAGTGTCATCAGAAGAACCTGCATTTCTTGAAAGGTGTTCTTGGTCTGGCAGCTCTGTGCATTGGAAGGAGGATAGCCTCTCTTCGGCACTCTCCCCACAGGTGCACCAGGAGCGCTAACGTGGCAGGGTAGAATTAAAATGCTGCCTGTAATGCAGTAGCGTATGTTGTGGAGATACAAGCTTGTTTTGTTCTTTGCAAGGGCTTAAGGTTGATAAATTGAGCTGTGAGGGAAAGCCTGGGATGAAATATGTATTTGATCTAGACCGAGACACTTACAGTTCTTTTTGTCTTCCTTTTTAACATGAAGTCTCTATTTGCCTTTATGCCTTTCCAATGTAAAGCACAGCTTTAACCCATGTGAATAAAATAATCTGCCTTTTTGCCAGATATATGTAAACTGATATGGCTAGCTCAGACTGAACTGGTCTGGCAGCTGAGGGTCACTTTTGCTCAGGTTATCACAGAAGTATTTCTAGTCCATTCCAGCCACAGTTCACTGTCATCTTAACTACAATCAGACAGATGTCTGATTTTCAAAGAAGATTCCGTGTATGCTCTTGGGAGCATCTTGTTCTACACATTGCAGACTTCCAGGGCTCCAAGCAACAGCATCCCATTTTTGACTTTCAGAGTAAGGTCAAGGAAATGGATAAATTGCCATACTCTTTATTCATTGTTTTTAATGCTACTGTCTTGGTGAAATGTAAAATTTTTAAGTATATAGTGATAGTCAAGGGGGATCATTTAATGAACTCAGCTGAGTTACAGTAAGGCTTCCAATTATATCAGGCATGTCAAATTACAGTACACTTTTGCAAGGTTATGTTTTTTGGTAGTGATCTCTGCAATGCATTTTCAAATCTCTGTAATAGCAAGAGGTTGTTTGGGAAAGTGGTTCAGGCAGCTTCCTTTTTGTAAGGTCTTTATTCCCAAGGCTCCCAAGAAGTCACAATGTGTTTTTCAGAAATTACTCCTTTTAGAAAGATCCTGCTTTTAAAGTGAACATGATGATTAATGTAGACAGAGTGCTGCCTTTATTCTAGCTATGAATTTGGACCCGTTCTTGTTAGTTGTTTGAGAAGACAAGCCTTCATCCTCATGTTCCACAGGAATGAACAGAAATTGAAGGCACTTCAGGAACAAATTCATGGTAATGTATGCCATTCTGTGTGTCAGACACGTCTCTTGATTCTGGGGAATGCTTTGTTTCACTTAACTGAAGGTCCACTGTTATGAACAAGCTCTTTTACCTGGTGGGACAGATTTCACAGTAAAAGAAAAAGCTGCGCATCAAATATACCTTCCTGTATTTAGCTTGAGACATATAGTTGCCTCTGCAAATTAGCTTTAGATCTAGAATGTTTTTGTGTCTTCAGTACAAATTCAGAATCAGACCAGCCACTTCAGTGCACTGTGAACACAGTTCTGGCCTAGTACAGTTACGCAGATCAGTGATACAATTGCCCAAATCATTTCAATCTATCAGTAAGCAAGAAAATAATTTACTGAGGGCCACATTTGTGCTTCTCAGCTCTGGCACTGTGGAGGTGATCTGAAAGTCCTTTTGACTGGAAGCCACACTGCTTCTTGACAGATGATTCAAACTGATTCCAGTATACTTCCTACAGCCAGAATTAGTCTCTTAAATGTCTGAATGCTGCAGAAACACTAGCTGTTTAAAATAAGTAAAGTAAATGTAAAAGGAAAATTACATTCCATAGTCCTTGAAATGCCCGTAGATATGGGAGGTATGTACGATGGCAGTGGTCTCCTGTGCTTTTTGTGTCTACGAGAAGTTTTTCATTATATGGTCCCATAAACAGGGGCCTGGAAGTTAAAAAATAGAAATTATACTACAGTATTTAGGAAGGAAAAGGAAAAAGGCTAGTGTTTTGAAAGGGAGATCTACATTATGTTTTTAAGGACAATAGAAGGACAATAAGCTACATCCCCTGTGATTTCTGAGGAATTTATGTCTTCAGCTGACTCAAAAATGACTGTTTTAAAATTGATATTATTTAGAAAAGGTATCTTTAATAGGTTATGAAATGCTTTTAAAAGGTCACCTGGCAGGTGCTTACTGAAGAATGTAAACTATTAATCAAAGACCAGAGGAAGCTCATGAGGCAGAGCCCTTCAGCAGTGGGTTATACCCCTGTCAGAGGCCTATGGCCTGTGGCTGGGTTTGGTCTTTAGACCTTGCTTTCTGGCTCATATCTATCATGTTGGGAAAATGTTTCTTCATTTCTGCTCCCTCAGGGGTGTTTGGTTCTTCTTAGGTGCTTTCTTTAGAAATTCCCTGGTTGTCTGTATCTTTGGGCCACCAAGAATTTCATGGTGTGTGTGGTACAGGGAGCATCTCATGCTGTCTTACCCTGATCTACCCTCTCCTGACTGGTAGTAGGACAGTGGAATGGAGACAGAATCTGTACAGTAGGACCTTCCTCTCATGGCGTTAGTCCTTTACCACCTCTTTGTAATCTGTGTCAGTGCATTTCGTCTTGTTTTTAGCAGGATGTTACCTTAGGGGAATTTACAAGTTCATTAATTGAACCCTACCCGGCCATCCCTGGCAAACTGTTTCAGAGCTGTTCAGAAAGTTACACGGGAAAATACGACTGTGGATAAAGATTACTGTTGATGTCCTGAATGGACTAAATACTGACACGAACCCGGATGCTTACTGCAGCATTTGCACCTAGAGCAATGGCGTATTTTAGCCATCCCAAAACTTTGTGCTTGGGCTGCTGTAATGCTGAAAGAACGGTCTGGAAACGTGGATCTATTGCTGCCTTAGCATCACTTCACCAGGAGAGGGGGATCATTTGCCATTCGTGTCCCCAGGCGCTCGGGGTGGGAAATACAACACTGAATGTTTTGCGCTTAGCTTGGCTCCATGTTTTCAACTGAATTAAGCGTGTGCCGCAGTAATCAGACCTGGCTTTCTTGAATTTTGTAACTTGACTTTTCTGCTGTTCTAGGCCTAGGATTTTAGTCCAAATTTATTATTTGTTTTGAAGATCTGGCATTCACCGCCGGGGAAGTATTTCATTAGAAACGCGAAGGTTCCTCGTCGTCTCTCTGGTCCGCGCTGCCCTTGCAAAGCGCCTGAGCAGGGGGTTTCTTTCGCAGCGGAGCAGAAGCTCGGGGTCCGTACCCCGGGGCAGCGCCGTCCACGCCGTCCGCGGCTGCTCGCACCCCAGATGGAACGGTTGGGCGGCGGTTCCAACCGCACGCCGCCGCGCACGTGCCAAGGGGACCAGACCGCGTCCCCAACGGTTCCCGACTCCTTGCTTTGGCTTTCCTGGTGCTTTTCTGCCCGCCTCATTGCTTCTTGCAGCCCGGGCCGCGGAGGCCGTGAGGGCCGCGGAGGCCGTGAGGGCCGCGGGCAGCCCTGGCCTTGCGAGAGGCGGGCGGGACGGCGCCCGGGCGCTCTCCATGGTGCTGCCCGCCCGGGCGCCGCCGGCGGCCCGGGGCGGCCCGGGCCCGTGTCCCCCGGACCCGTGTACCCCCAGCGCACAGTTCCGCCTCTAGCGAGCGCTGCCCAGAGTGCCCGGGAAGAGCTCTGGGGGAGCGGGAAGCTCTCGTCCTTGGGATTCGCTCTGTAGTAAATCCCTCCCGTCCTTTTCTTCTGTCCTTGCCCAAGGAACGTGTGCTAACGGCACAGTTTGTCTGCGGGCCAGAAGAATTCAGTACGCCATAGGTAACGATGCTGTGCTATAGATTGATTTGGTCAGACGCGGGGGCCTCTGAAGCTATTTGACTGGGGGAAGAGACTCCAAAAGTAAAGGAATCTCACCCTGCTTTCTTTTGTGAGGCAAAGGTGAAAAACATCTAGCTTAGAAGAGCTTAATATGTTAATGTGTTTAATACGGTTATTAATTTGGGGAGTAGCTAAAAATAGTCTTTGGGATCTCCTTGAAGTTTCTTAAGACAAAATTTTATCTATGTTTTTATAAACAAGCATCAGATAGGTCTACTCTTGTTATATGCAGTGGGAAGGGTGCTTGAAAGACATCTTAAAAGATACACCTCTTTGCTGTAAGTATTCAATGAAGCAATGCATTATCTAACTCTTCTTTATGTTTTCATTACATCAAACAAGCAAAAGAGAAAGGAAACAGCATTATTGTCTTTAGAGCAGGTATACTAGGCTTCTGTAGGTTGTTACTTAAGGCACATTATTGCTGATGTGGATTAGAAATTGTCTAATTAGAATCTTTCTTATGGGTGGTTATGTGTAGTCACTTTATTTTTGATGTTCACTATTGTGGCCTAAACATTCAGGCTCCAAGCCTGATTACAGGTGGGTAGGTGAAATCTAACCCCATCATTAGTCCTGATTGTATGTCGGTGACTAGAAATGCCATTTTAGATAGCATATATAGAGAGGACAGAAATATGAAGATGCATTACTTGGTCATACTCTTCTTCTTCCATACTTTGCAAACTGAAACAAACTGTGAAAGAGAATTGTTTATTTTGTGGGTCATCTTTAATTTCGGAAGGCTCATTTTGTGTATGTAGCTCAGATGGCTACATACACAAATACATATACAATAATATATCTATAAATAGCAATCACTCAGGCCTTTGTTTTGATAGCTACGGACGTGTAAACATTTAATTCAAAGTAGATTGGGCCCATTCAAATGTGAATCCATGTGCCCTGGTCCAGCACTAAAGCGCGGGTATGTTTTTACACGTAACAGCAAGGATGCTTAAGCAGAGCTGATTATGTGCAGTATCTAGCTTGCAACTGAAAGGATTTAAAGTGGATGAGATCTGGGTCACGCTGGCTTACAGGGTTCCGATGCAGTGGCAACCAAGTCAGTTTTCCTTTGGTATGCTCTTGTTGCCCAGGCATAATTATTTTTCCTATTGTTATCATTTGTAAAGTTATTTCTCTTTACATCACCCTGAAGCACTTAGCTTTGAGATAACAGAATTCTGTTTGCAGATCAACAAATGCTCCTGTTAAATTGGTTATACTATATACAACACTGTAGTCCTGCCACATTATTGTAACAGGATAATTTTTGGATGCAATCAACTATTTCATCAGATAAGTCAGTTAGGTTAGAATAAAGAGCCCTGCTTTTGACTCTTCAGGCAGCTCATTGGAAAGACTCCCCTTGTTTCAGGGAAAACAAGTAATAAGACTTTTTAATTACAAGTGGTAGGATTGATCCATCAGGGACACAAGTGAAATATATGCAAGTACCTTTCAGCATGTAACTTGCTTTCAGTGACTTTTTCTCAGATAGTTACTCTTGAGCTTGAAATGTGCCCTGTCTCTCAGAGCTAATGTAATTCAGCAGTATCTGGCTATAATGCAAATGCTCAGAAAAAAGGTGGAAAAAAGCCTTCCAAGAACAGGCCAGATCATTATATGGGAAGGCATTCAAGCAAAAAAATTTAAAATGCTTATTTTTGTCATAAAAATAAAAAGCTCTAAAGTCTTAGCCACTCCCTTCAGCTTTCCCGTCTTCCAGCTAGAGCCACTACATCTGGTCACACAGAGAAGCAGGTATCCACCTCACAGGATTAGAGAAGGAGCATTCCCTCGGGGTGTTGGACCACTTGTCCATGGCACTAGATGGTAGCTGGGGAGCTGGCAGGATGAATGCAGACCTCAACAAGCTGCCTTGCTCTTGGCTGGGGGTGGTCCCTCTTGTGTTGTCAGCAGAGCAGAGACCAGAGCGGCAAGCTGCACCTGCAGAAGATCGGGCCCTGCGTGGACGAGTGGCTGAGCCCCTTTGCAGCAGATCCAGCGGATGTCATTGCAGTGGCTAGGGAGTGCAAGGAGGGAGCCTGAGGAACACATTGCGCATTTTGAGAATCGGACGTGGCAGATCTGAAGCACCTTCAGGATGATCCCTTGGCTTCTTTGCATTAATAGCAGCTTCTGTCCCCACAAGATCAAAACCGAAGACAATAATCAAAGACGAAAGAAGGGAGGGCAGGAAGGCCAGGACAGGAAGGAAGATGAGAAGGCACACTGCAGTGTTGAATTTAAATGATTGTGGTCCTAATCCAAAGTCCATTTAAATCAATAAAATGTCTGCTGTTGCCTTTAGTGAGCTATTGGGTGAAGCCCTGTTTGACTTAGTTAAAATAGAATGTGACGTCAATATTTTCAATCAATATAAAAACTAAAATAAGTGGAGCAATATTTAGAATTAATGCAACTTAGCTGTCATCAGAAAACTGCAAAATGGGCACTCTTGTCAGAAATATCTATCTCTAGTTTATTTAGGATTCTGATGAAAAAAATACCCTTCTTGAATTGCCAACTTTGACACAGCTGGAATGTCTTTACCTCGTATTTGGGATATTTATTTAAACCAGAGGCATCAGTCTCTGAAGGGCTTTTCTAAATCCTATTCTTGGTGTTCAGAAAGTTGGTGGTGTGTGCAAAGCATTGCTTTGTCATGGGACAGCTTGGACAGTCATATAATGGCAATTATTTTATCTTGCCATTTTTACTGGTCTGTAAGCAGTTGCCTGTGACAATGGTACTTTGAATGTGTAGTTAAGCTGCAGAATTCTGCCTTAATATGTCATGGATGCTGGAAATTCGGAAAGGTTCCGAGAGAGACAGAACAAGTTCATGGAAAATAGCCTGTGAGGGTGACTGCATAAATTGAAATGTCTAGCACAGATGTCCGTCAGTTTGAAATGACCGGAAGCTGGGAGAGAACTTGAACATGTCATGCATTTGCCCTTTTCTACCTTTTGCCTAGGTATCTGATTTTTGGCTACTGTTGGAGACGGAAGGCTTTGGTGTCATCCCACAGTGATTGCTCTTATGTTCTTAGGAGCGGACATACTATCTCAGTTTCTTATCTGTAATCTATGAAAAATTAATTTTATAAGAGTAGATCAATATTTTCAGTAACTCTTTCAAGATAAAAGTATCTAAGCAATATCTTTTTTTCTGGTGTGATTATTAATTACATTTAAAGTTTGTCAGTGTTGAATTGCACACCTTCAAGACAGAAACCTGCTGTGCAAGGGAGGGTATGGTATTGCAAATATTACTGTGTCATCTGTAATGACCCCTAAACTGACCACTAAGTGTGTCAGTGCTGTGAATTATACCCAGGTGGTATAACAGAAAAGAAGGGAAAGACATTAAGACTGGTCTGATTTATGTTTATTAACGTATGTGGCATAACTTGCCCTTTTTCATTTCTCCTTCTGTATTGCCTCTTTTCAATTAATAAAATAGATGTAATCAAGGTACAGAAAAAAGCCAGAATACAGTTTTATGTATAATATTTTCAGTGCCAGTTCAGTACTAGAGCTTTCTGGAACACGTTGTGTTCTCATATTCAGTAACATGAGAGTGAGAGAGTCTAGAGCCCTTTTTAAACCTTAATATTTTTTCTTTCAGGAAAATATAAAATGAAACCTATACAGTATGGATATGTGATTGCTAACTCACTTCCAGGGTTATTGTACCTTTAGAATTAGGACAATTGCTACTGCGTGTGAGAAGAGTGTGGATTAAACAGTAAGTGAGACAGGAGGCAATTTATAAATGTAGCATATAGTTCCATAGTTAGCTTTGTGCTTTTACTTTCCACCGGAATTATTTTGTGTTTTTCTTTTTTTCCTAGGAATATGTAATTCTGTAGATATTGAAATGGCTGAATATGCTAATACGCACAATCCATCCAAATAATTTTAAACGGTTGAATTTAAATACATTGTTACTGTACATTGGAGTGCTCTGGCACTCCAAATATTTTTGTCCCTGTCAGAAATATTCCATCATCTCCATCCTCATCCCTCAAGAGGAAGTGTTCAGAGAAGAGTTTCCTGACCAGAGGTACAAGGATGCCCACCTCTGACATTTAACCTGGCTAGAGTAACAACAGAGAGGGTAAGGTGACATCCATGCTCATGGGTAGAGGTGAGCTAATTCTGCGGGTGAGTGCTTTCTGGTTTCTAGGCCACTAATGGCTGCATGTGCACATCTCCAAGCCTGATCTAATGTGTCCTGCCTTTCAGCGAGAAGGAGAAGTTTAAATCACTGCACAACTCCTAAGGACAGAGACGGTTGTTTTATCATTGCAAAATAGCACGTAGATATGCTCATTAGATACTATGTACAGGTTGGGCAGTGCATCACTTTGGAGGGAACCTAATTCCCCTACAGAATTGCTGTCTGCCCTGTCCAGAAGGGTATTCTATAATGCTAGACAAAATGTTGAATTGCCCAGCTTTCATCCCTACCAAACTATTGCCTGGGACAGCCCTGTCCCATTTTTAGCTGTTTGAAACCAATTTTGATTTCCAGCCTATTTCCTCAATGTGCTAGCAGCTTAGAACTGCAAAGAACAGTCTCCATTCTGTCTTTGAGTCATGAAAGGCTTTTCCCGCTCCATCACTTCCTCCTTTTTTTTGCAACTCTGGGAAATGATGAGGACAGATTTGAGTCACACTTTTTTGGCATTATTTCTAGGCTTGGTTTTAACTTTGATTTGCACTGCCCACATGATTTATGTGGAGAGAACTTCATCTTTATGAGATGGACCCCTGTTAGTGGTTATGCTTCAAGGAAGATAATCACTTACTTACATCCTCTCCTCTTGTACTCAATTACTGGTGATTTTCATCCTGTAGGTTTCTATAGAAAGAAAATGCTGATTTGCCCAGCAAATCATATGTCTCTACCTGAAAGCTGGCAGTTAAAACCAAGCGCTGATCATAGCTGTGGCTAATAAAGCACTGCTGTGCAGGAGCTTATTGTTGGAGCTGGTGGGTCAGGTTAAAACAACAAAACCTGGAGACTATGAAATTAGGAGATCAGGTCAGGAAGTTAATGATTTATGCCAATTTGTAAACCAGGCAGATAGCAGCTGTAACCCTAATTAAGCACCCACACATCTGTGGATCTCATGGTGAGGTTAGTTGCTCAGAGCCTTATTCACAAGTCACGCAGGATATTGTACAGGTTGAAGTCTTAGAAGCTTTATTATCCCAAATGGGAATTTGTTGGATCTCATGAGTTATGTATTTCTACAGAGCTAATGATTACAAATGCTTTTCAGAGAAAAACCACCCTTTTTCTGGTACTGTGTTCTTTTTATGTTATTGTGCATCTGCCCACTCTCCTCCTACATACCGTTTGTGGCAGCATCACTGGATATTCTGTTGTTCTTATGTAGCAGCTTCACAATAAGTTTTCCATGTTTAGGGGGAAATTGCTCAGTCTCCATTTTTATGGAACAGATCTTGAAAATTTAATCTTCAGACTGATGTCTGCAGAAGGATTTATTTTTGTTAAGATCTGTGTATGCAGGGCAATGACAAGCCATTTTCTACTTTTGTTAGTAAAATCTTGCTATCTTAAAACAGAACACTTCTTTCCTGCAGGGACATTAGCTGTGTCAAGTATTAAGTGATACATACTTTATGTTCTTCTCCCCAGATTGGGTATGTTCTTTCCAGAACAATCTATTGAAAGTTACTTTTTTTTTGCCACACAATGATGAAGTATTTTTATGTCTCTTTGAGGTTAGGGGGAAAATGTTTATGGGACACAATAGTGAACTCATAGAACTGATCTGAAGTTCTTTGCCAGTGATCTTCTAAAGAATATTTGCTATTTCATTTTGTCTTACTTGGCACCAGTTGTTCAATTCAAGCATCTGATTTTTTTTGTCTTGTGTAGCATAGGTTACAAAGTACCTGTGACTTGGTCTTATTTTCAGATTTCTTGCTTAAGATCCCATGAAAAGGTTGGGAAGATGAACGCTTTCCCACTGTATCAAGAAGGTAGAGTTCTAAATTACCAGCTGTTCATTTCTGGTTTACAAGTGATGCTAACCTGTGAGGTTCATACAACGGTAAGAAGGCAAGGCAAGCTACAGTTCTGTTAAAGAATCCAATTATCTCCTTTATTTTATCCCTTTGGCTGCCTCCACCTGTCTCACTTTGCTGGTGGCTGTTGCTGCATCTACTGCTTATGTTTTAGCCATTGGTTTTGTGTAGCCTAGTTTCTCACAAACGCGAACAACTGTGAGAAAATCAGCCTGTATGTACAGAGGAGCCGGAAAAAGGGTTGGCTGGCACTCTGTACCCTGCTGCTTCTGATGTGTTCTTCCACTAGAGAAATACGTTTTTGATTGAATGCACAGATTGCTGGCTCAAACACAAGAAAGATATCTGTTTTAAAGATGGCTTTATAGTGCTTCATAGTTTCCATATATATATAAGTACTTTGTGAAAATTTGGTCTTTAAAATTTGTGAAATTCTCAAAGTGAAACCTTATAGTAGAAGCACAAGCCATCAATAATGCTAAGTTCCATGGTAATAACACATGGTTTTGGTCTATGTGAACTGAAAGCAACCAAGTGCTGTGGGTACAAAAATACTGTGAGGTCAGGATTAGGCCTGGTCTATGAGTTATTGTCACATGAAGAGCTCACAGGACATCTGTTACTGATTTGGTGGTGCTGTATTTGGTGGTGGTGAAATTCATGGTGCTCAGGTCTAGTGACCATTCAGTCAAATTCAGTCTGAAGTCAAGGAATATATTGCAGAGGGAAACCTAAGAGAATTGTTTTTTTGATTTGGTGATTTTTAGTGCTGCCGTCAGTGAGCTCCCGTATCCCCAGCTTCTCTGGGGTGGCTAAGCCAGGGACGCAAGCACCTCTGCTGCGTCAGAGCATTGCAGTCCTCCTCTTCCTCAGGACCTGCATAGAAGAGGCTGGATCAGTGCTGTTGGAGGGAGTTGAAATGTGATCAGCTGTCTGCCAGGGACTAATGCAAAGGCTCTTTTTATCTACATGTGTCCTATTTTGATGAATAAATGCTTGACACTAATAGTGATAACAGTTATCCAGGGAGGCGGGAGTAGAGCGTTGATATGCTGGTTTTAGCAGGGGGATAAGCAGTGAGGGAATGACAGACCCATCTGTCTCTGATATTAACGCTATAAATTAACGTCCCAAACCCAAATGATATCTGAGGGGGACGGCAAGGGGAAGACTAATTAACAACATGTTGTCTCCGTCTCTTTTCGTCTTTGTTGGTCCACAGCTATAATCATTCTCCATCTTCAATGCAGGGTTTCCCAAGTTGTCTTAGAAAGCGTCTGAAAGCAGCTTTTGGCATTGAATAATAATGAACAGCACACTCGGTGGTATTATTTTTACCTCCGTGGAGTTGAGCTGAGCGGGGCAGGCTGAGCCCAGATTATGCTGCGTGCTTCCCCAAGCAGCGTCCCCCTCCTTGCTGCGTTTGGTTCGCTGCTTAATGCAGCTCTCCTGATGCAGCCTCACGTGGCTGCATAAAGGCACAATGAGGACTTGAATATTGCAAGCCATTTCCAGGCGGCTCTCCATGCTGCCTGCAGGTGAGCAGGCTGAGGCTGGTCTCTCTGAGCCCGGCAGCTTTTGCTCCTGGTTTCCTATTGACCGACTCAGCAGGAAAGAAAGATCGTGTGGAGGAGAAGAGCACGAAAGCGTATGCTGGGCTCCAGCACAGACAGTTGCAGCAGCAGCAAGTCAGTAAGTCAGACTGCACCATTTTCTTCTCACCCTGCAGAAAGGCGATGTGAGAAGCTGAAGGGAGCTGCCCCCTCCTCCACCTGGTGGTGGTGCTGAAGTGGAGCCTTCCTCCCAGTCAGAAGACGCAGCCTATCTGGAGGAATCCCGAAAGACCTTTCCAATTTGGTGATGTGTGTTTAAAGGCCGATTTTTTTTTTTTTTCTTTTTACTCCCCGGCTAAGTCTGAAGCTCGTCTTTACTTGCAGTCACAGCCAAACTGAAGCAGTTTCAGCCTGCTAGCAGATATTTGCCGGCTGCTCTCTGGTTGTGTGTGTGTGGCTGCACTTTGCACATTGCGTGTGTGGACGTGGCTCTCGTGCTTCTGAGTTATGGGTGCTGCAGAGGCTGGAGCAGAGCTGTGACCTTTTCTGGGGTGCCAGAGGAGGAAGAGTGGATTACACCGTGAAGTTTTGGCTTGCAGCCAGTGCCCTTGCGGAAAAAAATAAATCACCTGGATATCCGCGTGTGGTGGAAACGGCTTTCTTGAAGCTGGGGTTTTCCTCTCCAAAATGGCTCATGCAGCCGCTTCCATTAAAAAAGTTCGAGAGTCTGAACTCGAAGAGAGGGAGAGAAACCTTGAGAAGGAAAGGAAAAGGCAGCGGAAAATCTCTAGGGCAGATCGGAAACGCAAGGTATGAGGGGCAAAACAGTCCCCTTCTCCCTTTCCACCCCATCCCCCCCCCC
>VYZV01033118.1:148014-171015 GCA_013401275.1 Pandion haliaetus
CAGCGCTTCACAGGTGTTTGTTGCCCTGTGTGATGCTCTCCCCTTCATTTTCCTAACCTTTCATATCACATTTTCCATTTCCATCCCTTCCCACTGTCTCCAAACCCTGCTGTGGACTTAGCCCAGCTGCAGTGAGATTGGAGATTGAAGTGCTAATAGTCATGGCAGTTCACAACTACGCAGGGAACATGCAAATAAAGATGGCCATTGGCACACCAGTATTGCCTTCTTCCCTTCATCCCCAAAAGGGCTAGAGTTGCATGTCATCTTTCAGGAGCCAGGTGTTTCAAGCCTCCAGCTGATCTGAAGAAGTTGTCAGGCAGGGAGGTGGCTGCACTTCTGTTTTGCAGTGTGAAGGTGCATTTCTGTACTTCATGACAGCATTTTTCCCCCATTTCCTGTTTTTAGTTCCAGTTCCCACATTACCAGCAATGCTAAATGCTGCATGTAAGACCTGTCTTGTGGTGCTAGGGGTATGAGCTGAGTTGTTATGCAGTTAGATATCAGTAACTGAGCCTGGGCTAGCTAGCAGCTGTGATTCATTGTATTTACACTGCACACTGCAGGTGTATTTTTCTAGCTAGGGCCTGAAACAAGTCTGCAATCCGTTGTTTCTTTTGTGCCTCTTGCTGGTGGCAATCTTTGATTCTGTTAAGGCATATCCATTTAGATGTTTCAGATTTTGGGGAGGTTTCTCCTAATTTCTAATAGACTATTGTTTTCCTTCTGTGTTAGAAATGGGGAATGACATCTCTGATTGCCTCGGGGGGGGCGGGGGAAGAAGAATTAAAAAATCAAGAGAGAGGATTTATTTGCCAGATCATTCTGTAGTTTCCAAGGACACAAATAATATACAGTAGTGGAGAAAACGTTAAAAAACCTGAAGCTTTTCTTAAGGCTAGCTTTAGGAGTGTATTACATTGGGAGTGCCTGTGTTAATGCCTCCTCATTGCCATTTCTTTTCTCCCATCTCCAGAATCTCTATAGATTGTGGTATGCATTAACTCATTCACTGACACCATGTTTTGATCTATTCTTCATAGATTTCTTCTGGAAGGGATAATACCAAGAGACATAATCTGTCCTTTCTTTTCTTTTCTACTACATGCATGTAAACACAGATCTCTCTGAGAAAAGAAAAAGAATAGAATCCTGCAAAGTAACATTTGAATTTATGGATCCTTTTGGCAAATCTCTAGGATTCAGAAGCCATCTGCTCCCTTGGCATACCTGGGAAAATTTGAGTTCATTTTACATCAATGTTACGGATTTTCATATTCTGAACTGCATGACTTAAAAAAATTACTGAGGCTGTTTGATACCTTTGGGACCTCTGGTTGTGATCTCTCTGACTTTTAAAAGGCTCGCTTTGCAGAGTTCATTGAGCTGCATTAGAATTCTCTTTATCAAAACAAGAATGTCATTTCTAATATATGTAGTGCTTGAATGCTGGGGCAGAGCTGCTTGGGGCAGATTGTGATTACTATCCTAATCCCCTAAATGGGACACTGCAGCATAAGGTAGTTTTTGTGGTTACATTTTTGATCGTGGAATTCTCTGCAAAACAGTCTTTTTTAAAAATTTATTTAATGTGTGGATGACCTTGCTGGAGGGTTTTTTTTTCATGTTTGCCCAGTACCCATCTCAGTTACTTCATCACAGCATGTGTTGTTTTTCCTGATTTTCACATATCCTGTTTCATCAATGTGTTTGATTCAAATGTGTATTCTACTACTTTAATTAAAGCTGGATAGAATTAATACTGCCCCTTCTGCTATCTTTTTTCCCAGAGTGCTGCATATCCCTGACTGCAAGTAGACAGGCTCAGGCTGCTTTTGTGTTAGTAATAATGTATGATGATGCAGGCTCCTAATCAGGTTTTCAGATCTAGGAAACACCAGTAGTCTTTGCTTAGAAAATATGGAGAATACCTTAATGTTGTTTGTGTTTCTTTTTTAATATTCAGTGATGGCCTTCGCTCCTGTCTCCTTTTTACTGCGGCTGTACCTTGCTGTTACATAAACAAGTGCTTGGCTGCACCCTAAACTTGCCTTCAGATGGTACGGGTGTGGGTTAGGCTGGGCATCTTGCCTCTTGCTCCTTCTGCATGAGACATACAGGAACACGAGTATGAGTTTGTTTGTGTTTGTATGTATACATGCTTACACTGTGCAGAATTCATAGTGTAGAGCACATTAGTTATATGAATATGTATACACACACTCAAGTATACAATATACACAAAACGTATACATTATATATAATATATGTATTTATTCATCAATTTAAGCGAGATACATGTATCTGTGAGAGATACATATTTATATATATGTCACTTAAATTGCTGAAGAAAAATAAATTGTTCACCTGTGAAATGTGACTATCTCCTAGTAGGTGCAGAGCCCTCTCAGTTTTTGTTGACTTCCTTGGAAAATGGAGGCTATGAACAAATTGTATGTGCAGGCCCATGAGAGACAAAATGTAAAGGAATATTGTTTCATTGCTTTTGGCACTTAAACTCTTTCTACATATGGGGGATATGGTCTCAGCTTTGTGATTTATTTAAATGCTATTGCATTGCCATGATCAGATTTTCAGTACAACAGAGATCCATTTTGTTTGTAGGAATGATAGTGAGAGGGGGAGTATGCTAATGTAAGGTATTGTGAACTGTCTTTTCAAAACCTTATTTGGATATATGCCATGTACCGATAACATGCTGTACGCATGAAGCACTGATTTTGGATGGAAACTTTTTCTCTGACCCTGGAACATCCTGATTATGCAAAACAGGATAGTGAAGGGCCATGACTTTAGCTCTTCCACTCTGCCAGCATGCTGGGCATCTCTTAGTACTGTCCGGTGCTTCTCCTAGCTTCTAGGGATACTGCAGGGTGTGGGATCTTTGTGGCTTTGCCTCTTCTCTTGAGTATTTTACTTAATGATGTTTTGCAGTGTGATCATCATCTGTCTTGATAGCAGTATTACAAACCATGGCTGTAGCTTCTGTGCTTCTCGGGTAGGACCAGAATGTTCTTAAATGTCATCATGTCTGCTACTGGACATAGCTCTGGACAGTAACAGCTCGCTGGCCATTAGCAGAGCTGGGAAAAGGGCCAGCATCAGCAGCATTCTTGCTCAGATGATGTCTTTGCAGTCCTTAGACATCTGTAGTTCTTTATAGATTAACAGAGTTATTCCACACCCAAAAATTAGAAAAAGGTGTTTGCAGGCCGAAGACAAATTTCAAGACCCTCTCCTGCACTCTTTCTGAGGCTGACTTGGTTGAACCATTTTTAAAACCAGTTGGTAAGAGTCAGCTCTTCTCGTCTTGCATTCAAATGGGAAATTTCCACTTTTATGCATGCAATCTTTTCTTGCAATGTTGAAAACCACATACTGATGCAAATATATGTATGTAAACAAAAAAACCCCAGAGTGGCCTGAATAGTTACATGGATACCTGAATGTATCAAGAGCATTAAAAGCCAGGTACTAACGCAGGAGGTAAGCAGCTTAAAATATGTAGAATTTATTAAAATTTAGGCATGACTGATTCCATTATATCTAAATTCGGGATATGTAAGGCCCAGCTCCACTTGCCTCGCAGTGTCTTTTGAGATAGCTGAATGTGGCTCATGTTTTGCAGAGTGAGGAAAGGGAAACTGTGATTATGCGATGGTCACTCACTGAGTCAGCAGCAAAGCTGGAATTACAGCCCCTGGCAGTATGTAACATACACTTGCATTTCCCTGTCTAAAATGCTTTTCAAAGCAGACAGAGTTTCCTGTCTTTGCATGTGACAAGTGTTTAAAAGATTTTAGAAAACCCACAAAAAATAAAACCCCAAAACAAAAAAGCTGTTATCAAAAACTGATTTTGCTGCCAAATAAAACTGATTTTTGAATGTACAAATATGGGAAGCTGATGCCTGTTACTCTTTTACCATCAGTGGTGAGGACAGAGTTTGACCTCTGGGCTCTACTAGCAGTAAGTGGGTATGTATTTAAATACACAGTTTAAAAAAAGTTTTTTAAACTTTTATACCTTTTTTCAAAGGCCAGCCTCATGAGTCCAGCATCCTTTAGCATTAAATGTACCACAGGATCTGGAATATTCACCATCGCTTGGCAAAAGAGGTTGGGAAACAGTTGCATCTTGGTGAATTTTGTCCTTCACTTGACACCCTCGGCACTCTCAAAGCTCAACAGAGCTGGTGCTGCTAGGCAATATCTGCAGAAAGATGATGGAGGGAGAAATAAAGAGCTGCTGCTGTCAGAAGAATTCATGTGGGCATGGGGAAGAGTCAATGTTCAGTAAATGGCTTCCATTGCGTAGCTGCAGAAGACAGGGACTGTTCTTTTCCTTCAACAGCAGTCCTTTTTTCACATTACCATCTCCTTTTCACAAACTGAATATCAGAAAGAACTCTGATGTTACAAAATTCATGTAGAAAATGATGTCACGTTTGTCTCAGAACCAGGTGGAAAAGCCCATTTGAAATTCAAGCATACCTTCGGTAGGGGAAGTGGGTATTTGTCATCTGGTGTGTGGGCTCTCTGCTGAGGCTGGTAGCCACAAAGTTCATCCCTTTGGAAAGGGCCAAAGCTTCAGTGAGGAAGGGATGACATGGAGGAATTAATGAGTGCTTGAGCCTGCTAGAAAAAGGTATCCCAAGGAGGAAGTCATGTGGAGGTATAGATCTTCACTCTTGGTCACTCCTACTTTGGTTCATGGATGCCAAACTGTATCTCACCTGGTGTGAACATGCCGCAGGATCAGTATAGAGTTTGTGTTGGGCTAAGGAAGAGAAAGAAAGTCTCTCCCTGTTTAACCTCTGTATGCTTGAAGCTTTCAAGATTTATTGCAGCTTTAACCTACTGGTTTTGCTTTAGCACTGAATATGTCTTATCTGTTCAATGTTGTGTTCGTTGCCTTGGCAAACATCTTTGTGATTCACTAGGATTTCTAGATGTTTCAAATGCCTCTTCAGCCACGAAAAAAAAATATTTTCGGTGTTTTGTAACTGAGTGTTTGCGTAGGTGGTGCCTATTCCTGATGCCCTTTGAGCATTTACCTTCTGGATCTCAAACTTCTGTTTTCATTATGTAGATAGTTCTTGGCATGAAAATAATACCCCACTGTTTGCTTCCCTGTAAAATGGAGCTTCTTTTGATGATGTTGCATTTCATAATAGATTGGTATTCGCTGCTTCAGTTTCCAGGTGTCCTATCTGAGGGGTGATACGCACGTGACTGCAACACTGCTGACACTTGCAAATACTCTGCTGTGCAGGCACTCTCACTGCCTTTAACATGCTTGTCCCATTCAGTACGTCTTTCTCAGGCGAGTTAGCTACTAAGTTCACTATGGGTTTAATCTAAATGAGGTAAACCAAGTGGGACTCTAAAATGATGGCTGATTAAGCTCTGTTCACCTTCCTGCAGATACAGAATGTTACCGTAGCGCCAAGTGTCATTATTTCTCTACTCTTCTTTGAGACTTTCGCACTGCTTGCCATAATTAAACTGGGAACAAATACACAATATTCTGAAATAAAGCAAGCTAGGGGTTGTAATAAGGACTGATGAGCTCCAATTCCCTCAATTCTGATGGGAAAGGAGTGATCTCCACTACAAGTTTAAATTTGCTCATCTTTATGTTGTAGTCTAAACACACCATGATTTATACGTGTTTTTTGAATTTAATTTCCTTGGTAATTTTTGAAAGATGAGATTTATTTGGTCTTAATATAAATCATATGTAGACAGTATTTCAAACATAGATAATTTACCTAAGTGTGGTTTTGGTATCTTGGGTAAATATGCCTCTTCACAGCTTTAAATTAAATTAATCAATACCTGGAATACTGGAGAAAATATTGTCTCAATAGACAGGATTGTGTGGTAGGTTAGTAGATAGGTATCATGAAATAAAGATAGGGGTGAGAATTGCTTCTTGCTTATTAAGTGAAGAGAAGCATGCTTGGGCTTGAGTCTAAGGCTCATACTGCACACACTTTACTCCCACTGGTACTCGTCCCCTCTGACTAATTGGCATGACGGGCACAGGAGTGGTCTGAATCTTAGATCCTCTCTCAGTCCCTGCTACTTGTGCAGGGAGGCATGGGGTGAGTGAGGAAAATCAAGCTATATTATAATCCTTTCACGAAGGTTGTAACAGTTTTCCCCTTTATTTGCCTCACAACGAGATGGGGCAGGAGGAATACTTGGGTGGGGGACATCTGACTTACTGGGGCCTCCAGAGCTGCTACTTGGTTGGCAGCTTGTGCACCACTCCTTGCTGGTAGCTGTGGCTACAGTTCTCACCTAGCCATGAGAAGACCCAGCGATACAAGTGTGTGTATGTATCTCTTCTCTTCTTTCTCCCACCTTCCTTCCCCCGGTGGAGATAAATCATTGGGCTCACAGCTCCGTTGTGTTAGATACTGTACACAGGAGGAGGAAAATGTGTTCCTGGCATGCTCAATCCTTTTGCATTGTAAAGCTTGCTTGGTGCAATCCAATTTAATGGCGTACACTTTGGATTTTATGGCTGGATTGACTCATAATGTGATTGTTTCCATAAAGTTATGAAAGTGTCCAAAATGTCTAGGTTTTCATCTCTCACTCCATTTAAGTAAAAAGAACTTTTGCTGAACTTTACAAAGAGCAACTGAGAGGAAAAGTGCCAGCACCTGCCTTCAGTGACTCCACCTGTCCTGGTCTCTACAAATTTAACAAGTGTGAATCCTACTTACCAGGAGCCATGAGTGATTAAAAAAATTGAGAGAGCATTTACACATTGAAGAAAATTATCCCTGATAAGCTTTTGTGGCTTTTTGTTTGGTTTTGTTTACCTTCTCATAAAATGTCTTGTGTACTTTAAATTGGTGACAATTTCTGCACAACTGGAAGAGTTATTGCATTATGTTTGGGCAGTTTTGTGTTAAGCAATTAAAAAAAAAGTGTTTAAAGGGAAATTTTACAAATGGAGGTCAAGAGCTAAAAAAGTAATGTAGATGTCAGTTGTTAAACTGTGAAATGTCAAGCTTTTAGGAATCTGGCTTCTGTAATTTAATCCCTCAGGCTTTTCCATTGAACTCCTGGGGAAAGTTTGGCACCTGAAGTAATAGTGGCATATGAGCATTGAGAGATCACACTTTAATGGCGAGATTTGGAGCTATGCCCTGGTGTATATATTTGCCAATATATAGCGTATCCAGAGCATGGAAACAGTGAGTATGTCCGTAAGCAGTATAGTAGGTTATTGCCATTCAGGCAACAGTTCTTTTCCTGAGATGGTGCCCTCTCCAGCAAAGCCTCGCACCCCAACTGGAGTGTGTTTCTTCTGGGGATCAGGAGTGTGGGAAGCATCATGGGCTGCATCTGACCTGTGATAGAAATTGTTTTTCAGACTCTTTGTTGCAAACACACACATTAGTATTGTTTCAGAATTGAAACAAATGTGCTTTTATAAATACGTATTTCTTGGTCAAGTGTCTATTTGAATTTTTTCCTGTTTAGTCAACGTAGTGAAGATGGAATGAAGTGTTCAATGGACAATTTGGGATGGTGTCTGATATTTAACTCCTGTATGATGACTTTAAAGCAGTTTTAAAAATACTTTAGTGCTAATGCCTTGTGAGTGAGTTGTTGTGTAAATTGGAGATTAATGAGGTGGCTGGCAGTCATCCCTTCAAGTCCTGGTCATAATCAAGTAAGAAAATACAGATTTAGGAAGTGATCTTCATTAGTCTTACAGACTCATGCTAAAGATATTGTGAAGACTAGGAATAAACAAAGCATAGATCTGCTATCAGTAGTTAAGTGTTTTCTTGATCAATGTAACAGAAAACTTTCACCTTTAAGTATTTTTCCATACTGATTTCCAGTCAAAATATAGAACATGTTCCAAAATAGAGACCTGAACTTGTGTTTATTTAGAAAAAGATCCCCTGATGTCAGAGAGAGTTTTGAGTTGTGGGTCAACAACATTGGTCCTGTAGCATTTTTCAGATGTGATGAAAAACCTCTGTTCCCCGTAGGATCTATTCTCGTCCTAACAAAATAGTGTGGTGTGTAAGTTCCTGAAGCTACTTTTAATTTTTAAGATTTTTTTTTTTGTATTTTTGTGACTTTGTCATCAACTTTATCCAAACCTCATATTTTTTTCTTCCTCTGAATTTTAGCAAAATACTACAGCTGATAATAAAATGGATTTCCATCCTTTGTTGACTTGACTCTGTGCTCGCAAAATACCTTTTGTGTTACTTTTGGAGAATGTAGGTGTTACTTGAAGTTTTTTTTAAATAATTCCTGTTCTCTGCATTGATCCCAAGCAATTCCTTTTGTGCAGTCATTGTGGCACAGGGTAGTTTTGTTTGAATGTCTGACAAGTTTCTCTTCCCTGACTGGAAGCATCTTTAGGGGAAGATATACAGTTTGCAAGAACTGCTCTCCTATACTTAACTGCATCTTGATGAACGCTCCTGTTAGCAACCTGTTAGTAATCCTTTAGCCTTAGACAGCTAAAATAAATGTTTTTTTAACCTCACCAGTCTGTGGAGATGTCCAGGTGTAAGTAGGAGTAGATACTCCACACTGTTACACAACTGTATACAATATTAGAGCATATAATATGAATTACTGAAATCTGCCAAATGTAATTAAGTGAATTTCAGATGGTTCACAGAGTTGGCACTGTACAAGGTGCTAACACGTTGGCACTGTTCAAGGGTTTTCTGTCGGTAATTCTTTATAAAAGTTCCATACATTGTAAATAGATTTAGTGTTTTGCTGATAGCTTTTCAGGGCTTGCTTCAAAACCATGTTAACACTCATTCCTATACTAAGACTTCCACATACAGATCAATACAGATTAATTGATACAGATTAATAGCTGCCCTTTTACAAGTGACTGAAAACAAAGGCTGCAATTAAAAAAAAAAGTATATAATTACCATCTATTTGTTGATGCTAATGAAGAATTTAGCATGTTTACCTCTTCAAAATATAGCATGTTTATTAGCTAGTTAGGGCTTCGGAAAAGAGATGGTTTTAGGGAACTGGGCCTAAATAGACTTCAGAGTGCACCTTTGGGAACTCTTCTATTTAAGGTCAGCTTCTCATCCTCTAGCAAAACTCCCACTGTAGCTGGTGGGGATTGTATTGCGGACTTTGTTCCCTTTCTGATGAAGAGTGAATAAGAAGAGAAAGGGAAAGGGAAATAACACTAGTTTTAAAAAGGTACCTTGTTTGCATGTACACTGAAAAAGTTCATTGAGACTAATTGTCTATAAAAGAGATGGTTGGATCAGGTCATGAAAAACTTGTAGTGTTTCATATTTAGAAAATATAAATATTAGAAAATACTGTTGTGTGTGACCTGAGGAAGGGTGTGGATTTCTCTTTCCCTGATAATTTAGATCTGCACTCTCTTTATTTCTCTGTGTAAAATAAAGCCAGTGTTGAGAACCAGTGTTCACCCAAAATGGATGTAGCTCTTATCTTCCCAGGCTGGTAGAAAATTATTTCAGCCTATAAAACCATAATTGCAAACCTTTCTAGGCTGTTTTAAGTTTAATAATTCAAGCTTATTTTTAATTATTTACTATTTCTGGCTTATGCTATGTCAGGATGTCTAACAAGGACACATCACTGCTCAAAACCACTGAAGCTGACAATGCAACAGGAGACTTGGACAGATAAAAGCTAGTTAGTGCCTCACTGCTCAAGGCCATGATTTACTCAGGAGTGGCTGGACCTTGTTGAGCCTTCTTACTCCCCTGCTTCATTTTGTTTTTAAAGGCACCGATGCAGCAGAGAGGAAAGAAATTACATGCACCGTGTTGGTAATACTGTCACTACTGTAGCAGTATAGAGGCAGTAACTAAGATTTACCAAACAGCAGAACTTCAGGACCCGATCAGCTAACAAAGAACAGTTATGCTTGGCAAGTACTTTCCATTTTTGCTGATGAATGAGGTACTGGATATCAGAGCTGCCTGGGGGAAAGGAATTGTTGCTGTCGCCCACGTCTCCAGGCCTGGTAGACTCAATTCCACTTAGTTAACTCAGGCAACAGTGTAAGTTATCTCTGTTTTAGTCTCTGCACAGGGTCTCCACAGATTTAGTATTAGCTGTGTTCAGTCCCTGTTGGAAAGAGGTTATTGAAATAAGACTGTTGATCTCTCTCATTATAAAACTTACATTCTTGCACCAAATTAAAAAAACACACAAAACTTTATCTAACAGCAAAAGAAAAAAACCTGTCATTTTCCAAATGGTACCTATTTATTTTTATGTTGCTCATGGAAAAAATTATGTATGGATAGGTACATTTTGAAAGTATTTTGATAGAGTGACATGACTTTGCAGGAGCAATTCAGTAAAATTTAAACCGCTGATGTGAGCCTTAAATTGACATGCCAAGCTGCTGTGCGCAAAGCAGGCTTGGCTTTAAGGATTATAGAATTATTTTGCAAAATGGTATCTGCTGGAGACAAAAAAGTGAATTAGATTTATAAAAAAAAGAAGTTATTTTGGCTGGTCAGTAACAACAGCAACTGATGTGTAGCAGCAAAATTTTCCTGAAGAAATGCATGAAGACTCCATAGCAACTAGATCAAATATGTGCTATAATCTAAATACTGTTGCTCTGTTTTCTGTGAAGAAGCCAGCCTTCACCCACTGACGCCGCACCCACACTGTCTGTGCTGCTCAGCCTGATCGCGTTTGGCAAATGGCAACTTCAGCAAATGACCACTGCATCAGGGTTATTTTTAGGATGACGAAAAATTCACCGAGTCATATTTTATTTCCTTTTCGTGATTATCACAAGAACAACACAAAGGCTGCAGCATTGTCTGGAAGGTAGATAAACCAGCCAGTCACTTCTTTGGTAATAATTGATTTACTAACTTCTTTTTCCTCAGATATAGGCACTAGCAATATGTATTTTAATAGAGCTGTTTCCCTGAAGCAGTGCATGGTATTAGACTGGTGAATGATGAGGCCTTGAAAAAGGTTTCCCAAACAAGTAAAATCAGAAATAATTAATAGCTGTGCGCAGAGCTAGCTCTGCATTGCAGCATGAGTTCTCCCAGACTTAAGGAAGCACATGCTTGGCCATCTTCCCCAGTATTTCTAAGAAAGCTTAGCCCTTAACCTATTTGTTTTAGTATTTGGTTTTCCTCCCTGTGCCTGTGGTGTGGCATTGCTGATGAAAATGCAGTTACGGAAGGAGTGCCGATAGGATACAGTTATTTGCAGACATCAGGTGCCGGTACCACTGATGCAGGGCTGTAGGCTTCTGCGTAGCTTCAAGTTACACTGAGGATTTGTCCCTGCAGAATTTGTTGTTAACTGTTGGTACAGTCCTCTGATGTAAACCTTAGTGCATGTTTGCTCTTAGCAGTGCTTGGTAACTTCGTTAAAATGGAGGTATGAAAGGAAATTCTCCAAGGGCAGCTTAGGAGGAACCAAGGTATTGCTTCAGCTTATGAATGTGTAGGTAGTAGAAAGGGCTAATTAACACCAGTTTCCTGTTTATCTCAGTTTAGCCATTTTGTAAGTCATCTGGGTGCATTTAGCAGTGCATATTTCTTTGAGCAAGAAATCATCATTATTTTGTAGTCTCTGAGCAGTTGTAGTACCAATCATTGGTCCAGAAGCCTGAAATACAGGAAGCAGTATTTGACTCTTTTTTAATGTAGCTGGTCAACCAACTTTAATATGCAAACTTAATGTTATGATAACAGAATGCTTGAGAGGAACCAGTCTTCTTCTGGAAAAGGCTTTTGAGATGGACAAGGATACTTTAGAAGTAGGGAACTGTAATTAAAGGTTATAAAAGAACACTTGGTTTTATAACAATATAATCTTAACTCATTGAAATCCCTGAAAGATTTGCTAATGATTTCAAGAGATTTAGGATTTTTTCCAGAAGATTTCAAACAGGAGATAATTCACCTCATATTACATAACCATCTTAGTGCTTTATATTTTCGAACGTAATTTGTGAACATTTGTTCAATTTCTGTAATAACGCTCTGGGGTAGAAAGAGATATTATTTATGGTGGAAAACAATGTTAAGCAAATATACCTTGAGGACCAAAATGTTCTTTAGATAAGTCTTATGTTCTGTGAGCTGTTCAAATTACCATGTTGTTGGCATGAAGAGAGCTTTCGTGTTCTGAAACTATTTATAAAATTAATAACTTTCTAAAGATGATGATTAAAATAATTGGAGAAGCAGAAAGAGCTTGAAAATCACAAATGGAATTGGAGAGAAATATGCAAAGGCAGAGGGATAAAATGAAGGCAGTTCTTCCCAACACCAGGAATTCGAGATGTTCATATGCCATTGATGTAATGCCTTTTGAAGAATAGTATGCTTGCTTCAGCCTTGCAAAGGAGCTAGTGCACTTCTAACCCATTTGAACATAAATTCTAAATATTGTCCTCTGGTTTTACTTTTGAAAGTAATTTCCAGTAGTTGAGGTCCTTCCAATCAATGGTCCTTTATGTTTACTTAGATAACTCAATTAAGCAGTTCAGAAAGGGCTATCTGCAGTATGGTTTCCTGCCTATTTGAACTTAGTCTCCCATTATGTCATAATAGCATATATGCAACTAAGCGTGGGGAAGTCCCTACAATGGCAAGATGCTTCTTCCAGTTGTGTATGAGCTTCTGTGATAGTCATACTTTTTATACAGAGAGATAAATGCGATATGCGTTTTAGTTCATTTTTGTGTGTGTTGAAGTTATTTAAACTGTATTATGGCTTCTTAAATTGTTATATAGTCTCTTATATCTTTGAATTCTTTGATGTTATTAATACAGAAACTTGTTGGTACTTAAAGCCCTTAGGGTTTTGTGGTGGTGGGAGACACCTGTTGTCAGTGAGAAATAGGATCAGAGAATGAACAAAAATCTTCGCTTCCTACATACTGCTTTAGGGCATGTGTGGCTTTACCTAGGATATTTGTGCAAGGGTTAAAAACAAGTACATCTTCACTGTGCAAAGATAATGCAGCATCAGGTGGTGGTCACTGATTAAGCAGGAATAAGAATCAAAGTTTTGCTATGTGTAAATAGTTTTTGTTTGATACATGGAATTTTTCTATAGAAACCATCTTGCACTGGCCACAGAAGAGTTATTCTAATATGTAAAAAATATTTTAATTAATTTTTAAGTAGTATCTTTAGTCCTTTTTTAATGCGGATAAATATTCAAAGGAGCCATGGAATTGTTGAAGCATCCAGCTGAAAAATATTGGAAAAGCATCTGAGTAATTTCAAAAAAAGAAATTGTGCACAAGCTTCTGTCCCAATAGCATAATGCTAAATATGTAGGACAGGGTGTTGTTTAGCCCTTACATGAACAGAATTTCTACTATGTAGAGTGAAAGCTTGACTTTGCAGAGATTTGGAAAAAGTTATTAAGTGTTCAGCATTACGAAAGGTGAAACGTGGTCCTCATACTCCAAAGCAATTACCTAGTCCTGCAAAATTAGAACTGTGGCCTTTTTCTTTTCAGAGTTGGGGAGAGGGAGTTTTGATTTTCTATTTGCAACATTTTCACTCCAAGTCTAAGGAAAAAACACCCCCCAAATACTTAAGAGTTGACTATTCAGTGACAGGCTAACATACTTTGAATTTTTAATTATTTTTACACCTTTGCATTCTTGCATTTTCTCCTATTCTTCCACATAAAATATTCTGCATTAGAGAATTGATGGTTTTCCTGATACTGTGCTAAAACTGGCATGTTCTTCCCTGTGATGAATATGTGATTTCATTTTGTACTGTATAGCTTATGGAGGGAGCTTAAGTAAAAGGGGAAAAAATTCTCTGATTTAAAATGTGCTGTTAGAAATAGTACATGTAACGTAATTGAGCGGGGAGGAAAAGAAAAAGAGCGTGTATTGGAAACATCCAGCATAGACAGAAATGTTGGTGGCCTCACTGCTTCCAGGAGGACTGAGGATGCCTCGCCATTGATTGACAAGGCTGCGGGTTGCAGGGAAGCTGGCTGACAGAACTGCCACGGGGTTTTCCTTCTTAGAGTTTTGTCCTTGACAGTCCTTTAGTGCAAGAGGGAGTTGGAGCAGTGACTGAGAGAGGACCGCCTGGCCAGGGATAAACTGATCCTGTTGCAATCTAAAGGCAAAGATCGAGTTGACTTCAGTGGGTGCCGGAGCAGGCTTATAGAGAATAGATAAGAATAGCCAAATATTCATTTAATCAGACAGCTGCTTCCCATGTACGTGGTGTTGATATCCTCCCATAAATGAGTCATCTTTGCAGTAATAAAAAAAGAATTTCATTTGTCACTTTGAATGCAGTAGGACTTTTCTGAAGTCTCATGAAGGATCTGAGGTCTTTCACATAATATTCATTTTGCCTGGGAAATGTTAGCCTCTTCAAGTATTTTATTATACAAAATTACTTTGGTTTAGACAACTGTTGTGTAATATATGTACTTATCTGTTTTTTTTTTTTTTTTTTTTACTATTGTTTAGTCTGCAATATAATTTTTTTTTTCCCTGTTATTTTTACTCATTCTGAACATAAAATGCAAATTCAAGTGGGCTTGTAGTCTATCTGATGAAGAGCTGGGATTGGGGGCTTTGTCAGTGACCTCCTTCATGACCTCACGCTGAGGTCTGAACCTGGCTGAAGTTTGCCTTCTGTGTATGTAAAATGAAAATAATTGTACTTACTCTACTTTGCCATACAATTAATAATACTAAGGCAATTATTATGATTATGTTAGAATGTTTATAAGTATTTATTGCTATTAACTTCTACGAGATGTTTTGCTTAGAAAAATAGTCACTTTACCAAAATCTGGCAGTGACTTGTCAAAATTTGTAGAAATATTCACATCTACTGTTTCACTTTATCAGTGTTGATACCAATTATTATACTACTGATTTACAGTCATTTATTCCTCAAATATAGAACTTATTTTCTTTTGTTCTGAAAGATTATCTGGATTGAATTCCTGAAGTCTCATAGGAAAGAATAAGGTTAGTGCAGTATTCCACAAAATAGGGAGTTGCTTCAAGTAAGATGGGAATCTTGGTTCCTCCTCTCTCTTTTTTTTTTTTTTTTTTTAATTTATTGTAATCTCAGGTAGCAAGGAACATTATAAAGCACAATACCAACTTCTTTTTTTAGCCAATATAGAACAGGCTAAGGTCCAGTTTAGCAATATTTTTTTCTGTTGATAAGTACTTAAACAAACAAGTTCATAGGACTTCCCTGCTCAGGCTGGTTGTGTGAAGAAGTGCTGCTCTCTGAAAGGAAGGGTAACAGGAGTCGGGTCCAGGTAAATTGGAATCTATTTCTGACCCTGCCTATCAACAACTGCACTTACCTAATTGGCAACACTCATTTTCCACTGCATGTAATTGAAATTTTGTGTGTCTCTGTCCCATTTGGTGTCATAAAGATGCTGTCAGAGAGAAAAGCTGGAAATCCAGTGTTGAGAGAAGGCGTTGGAGAGGGGAGTGGTTTGTGGAGGCTTGTGACCTATTCTCCATCTTGTAATTGCTTCTGGGCCAAATTTTGGTGTTTGGCCATGAAGTCCAAATAAATGAGCTGTAATAGTGACACAACAGGTCTGGAGAGAAGTAACACAGATGTGAAAAGACATTCCAAAATGAAAGAGTGCTGGATGTCACGAGGGACGTAACTCACCATTGCTTGATTCTAGTTGTGCTGCCTACCCTGACTCCATCCACTTGCACGTTGGAGTCGTGAGACTTTGTTAGGGGTGAGTGGGAGAGGGGACATTGCTAAAGGTTTCCCTGATTCTTGGGCACACTTTAGGATATATAGGATAATTCAGTAACACAAGTTATTTGGTAATGATCAAATATTAGAGTTATAATGTAACATAGAATTTAAAATGCTACTAATACTTTCCTTGCCATAAGATATTTTCATGTTGAAAGAAAAAGGCTTTGTGAAAGGTAATTTTGTAAATTTTTCTGATTCTTGCTGGCAGTAAATCTCACTGGTTTTTTTTGTATGTTTGACTTTTTTTTTTTTTAAATCATTTTAATTGACATTAATAGAGTTTGCTGGCTTCTAATTTTGGTTCTGTTTTAATTATGCTTTTCCTAAAATTGCACTATTGGGTTTTGAGAGAATCCAGATCTTGTGTGTATCCTTTCAGGAAGAAGAGGCTGCGTGTTCCCCCACATAGCTTACGGCTTCCAAGCAAGCCAGGTGACTGTTGTTCATCAGATAGTAGGATCTCTAGATGGAAAAGGGGGGTAACTCATGTTTGCAATACAACTTACAAACCTGTACATCAAAACCTATTACTTTTTGTAGCAAGACAATCCCTAGAGAAGGAGAAGAATTTTGAAAGTACATCAAATGCGATCATCATAGAATATGTCCGTTTTATAGTGTCCTTCTATAGAGGCTGCCACGACAGTTAAACAGGGGTCTGCTTAATGAATCTTCCTCGTATTAAATATAGTATTGGTATTTGGGGTTTTGCTGCTCCATGAGGACACTTTTTGTGTGAATCCCATCTACTAGATGCTGTTACTGAACTGCAGAGTACCTGTTAAGTTCTTCTTCTTTATTAGTTCAGAATTTTGTGTTGGTGGCTTTTAGCAGGGTGGTTTTTTCTGGTGAAAGGAGTAGTCCTGAATCCATGCTTACCTGAATTTGCTAATGCCTTAACTACAAAACTAATATTTATTTGATTGTCTCTTTCTTATGTGCTTGTTTTTCATAAGAATGTAAAGTTCTTCTTAAAACTTTGGATATTTTGCCTCATGTTCAATAGTCACAACAGTACGGGCACCACTAATTTTGTGCGTATCGCAGCATCATAAATTATGAATGGCAACTGAAGAAGGTTTTTTTGCATTCTTAAGACTTCTCTGGAAATAAACTTTTGTCATTGTGCCTTCTTTGGCTCTCTTTAATTTATAGACACTACTGTTATTAATAGTGCTGAGAGACTACAGTACACAAGGATTTGCTTTGTCTTTTGTCAGTTGTTCATAATCAGTCTTACTCCACAATTTTAAATTTATACATAATTCAGAATTACCACTGAATTTGATGAAGACTTGGTTACAGATGAGACGCTTTTCAGTATGCCCTTTGGTGTTTCTATTAATTGTATGGACATGGGTTAATTTTTTTCCTAGGTCGCATGTCTAACTAGCTGATAAACTATGTGAAGATGTGTTTTCAATCGCAAGATCTCAAAATGTATATTTAGAACTGTGTATATGGTTGCAATAATGAAAGTTTATTCAGTTACATGGCATACTTACTTGTTTTTCATGCTATTCTGTCCCTCGTTTGGATGATTTATATAACTATAAGGCACAAATTGTTGTTTGCATACAGAAACCAAAATTCTTGATTGTACTCTGTTAAAACACTTTTGATCGTAGAGAATTGCTTTTGGAAAATTGTCATCTTTTATTTATCATCTATTACAAACTACTTCAGTGTGGAGAAAGAAAAAAATGTTAGGAGTGATATAAAACCAAGCTTTCAAATAATTTATTGACATGCGATGAGTATAGCATATAACTTTTCATTTCATGATTCACTCTTTCTTCAAAGATTGGAAGGATAAGCCCTATATGGTTTGCTCCAACGAGGATGTCTTTTCATCTGCACCGAAGCCTTATCAACTTGTTAAAGCCAGAGACTTGGAGTCGGTAATGCTGGATTCTATTGTGTGTCTTCAAGTAGCTAGTGGTGTGATTATATTACATATATATATATTTTATATATATAGCTATATATATAAAAATATAAAAATAATATTACAGAATAGAAAAATTACAGGTTTATGGGTGTAGCTCAACTAAATGTGAGTCTACTTTGCACAGCCAGTTTGTTTTCAATATTGATACCGATATATTCAATGTGTGTGTGCATATCTGTATATATCAGTGTCCATTGAGTCATATTAGTGTGGGAATTGTGGGGATTAGGTATAGTTTTCTTTCAGTGGCACTAGATAGACTTTTTTGATTCTAAGAGCAATTTACTAAAACAAGTAGCTTAATATTCAAGATAAAAGTGTTCTCTTATGCAGATTAATAGAAATACTTGTTATACCAGATGTATTTAATGGGCCCTGAGAAAATAGACAGGCACAGGATGCAAAATAAAAAAAGAAACTGAGTAAATGAACTAGTGGTAGGTACATAAGAACCTATGCATATATGTACAGCAGCAACCATTAATTATTACGGGAGAGTAAAAGCTAGAATCAGGGCACAATGCTAACTGCAAAAGTATCATTCTTTGAGGATTCCCTAAGAATATGCTTTTTTTTCCCTTTAATTGACAGATATAGAAATGGAAAAAAGTTGCATATACATTACATCTGATGCTTTTTCTTTTTTATACTTAATCTGGTAGGTGAGACTGAAATCTGTGTTTCTGCATTCTGCTTTCAATTTCTTGGAGCATTTCTAAGGTATTGAAGGCCTCAGTCTACTTCTTTCTATCACCAGAATGTACACCCAGACAGTAGCTGCCTTTGAGACAAGAGGATACTTCTCTACCCAGTAATTTCAAGCAGTATTTAGAAAGAATAGTTTTACACGGGCAAAATTTCAAAATGTATTTAATATTGAAATAAATTATGCTTTTTTTTTAGCATTTAAAAACTAAAATTACTTCCCTAGTTCCACAAAAGGTCTGAAAAGACTGTATAACTTTCAATTACCAGCTACGACATTTTGCATATGTTAGACTACAAGTAGGTTTTGTCATCCTGCCTAGGACAGAGCTCCAGGGAAGACAAGTTAGTTACAGACCATTTTTCTTTTTGAAGTTTCAGTGCAAAAATATTCCAAGCTTATGATAAGGTAACTTTTTAAGGAAAAAAATTATCTATTTTAAAACAGTGCTGTTTTTTTTTCAGTGTAAAGCCATGTTTAATATGAGGAAATTTATCAGAACCTGCATTTCTTTGTGTTTCAGATATAAGATTCTGTGCTATTTAATATACATGCAGCACTTTAAGTATTTTCATTTTCTCTTCCTTGCATGTTAGAATGGTTTATTAACAAAATAGTAAATCTCAGAGCAAAGCAGTTACCCTTGTCTCTTATTGCTGTTTTGCTCTGTCTTATTATAATTGATTAATCTCTCACTTCCCATTACCAGCATTGCAGATATTACTGCTGCATAAAGACAAAATAGAAGGACAATTGACATTTAGACAGGAAAACATTTAGACTTCAATAAATGCTGGGCGTTAGCCTGAATAAAGTCCATTTTAGTGAATGTCACTGAATGGCAAGATCTTTTGCAAAGGAAGAATTATGTATTTAGCATTGTTACCTTTCATTCCTCATTGAAGTAATTGATTCTTTTAAACTACAGTAAAACAAAAGATGCACCATGGAAAACTGTATTAGGTGTATTGTATACCTATGTATATATATGAGGCATATATTTATATGTTATATATGTAATATGTATTCCCCCATCAAACTGATTTTACATGAAAAAATGGAAGTTTTGTCTTTGGAAGTTGTATAAAATTTGTAAGAAATCAAACAGAAGCGAAAACTTCAGAAGCACGTAGGAAAAGGGTCGGTGCAACGTTTCTCCTAACGCGATGGGTGGTGCTTTCAGGGGGGAAGGCAACTGACTGGTACAGCAGCCTGTAGTGGGACTGTTTCTCTTCCTTCTGTATTTCAGTAATAAGGACTTAAGAGACTGGGATTTTGAGAATCAGCAGTGAACTGAATGTATTCAGAAGAGAAGATAGGGTGATTATCTTCAAGAAGAAGATTGAGGCCTTACTTGATATTCCAAATTGTGAATGAGATAGCTTCACGAAATCCTACAAGATGACTTAAGGCAGAATTAGTATCCTGTCTGTGTTAAGGAACAAAAATTAAAGCTAATCAAGGGCCAGATATTTAATTTAGATTTAGAGTGAACCGCCGGAGACAAACAGGTACCAATTAGAGCTTACTGCCACAGAGTGATATAAAAACATGAAGTTCTCAAAAAAGTTTCACTCTTGAGAAGAAAATAAAAAAAAAAGCTGTTTTAGGCGCAAGAAGTGATAATACACTTCATAGTTGTGTTGGCATGGGTGGGTCTGAACTACATTCTGAATTATCCCTTTACCTCGAGATTCATGTTTTGGTGCAGTGAAAGCTTTGCTGCATCGCTGCTCTTAGATCACTGCTTCTAATAAGATCCCACAGTGTTAATCAAAGCGAAGTTGGGCTTGCACGACTAAATTCATCTATATGCTTCTCTGTGTTGGTCAAATACTGCGAATGCATTTGAGGCTGTGGCTTTCCATCATTTCCTGCATATACCATGTTTATACTGAATAGCATATGCATGCATTTTTTTAATTTAGTGAAGAGCTGTAATTTTATAACACAACTACTCTTCCATATATATCAGCAGATACAAATATTGCTATGCATTAAAAGTACTTCTACAAAACAAGGGTGGCAAAGATACAAGTCCACAAGAACAACATGATTCTGCATTTGAGTTGAAATCAAGCAGGTATTAATTTCATAATTCACAGTTGTGCTTAGATTCCAGATGAAGAACTGCCCATACAGTCCTACAGGTTTTCTTGCCCTTGGTTGAGAAAACAGTGGTCAGCAAATTAAATAGATGAAGACCAGCTGATAAAATTATATTGAATACTTCTCCTTTCACTGGTTTGACCCAGACTTTTAGTCAGCCACCAATTTTGCTAGTTTTGTGATTAGTCAACAATCCTGGTAATAGTTCCTGCATGTTATTCAGTGTTTGATGTTACCATGTATATTTAATTTCTGATGAGTATTTCTCTTTGGAAAGTGGAAGCAGGGCTGAGAGAAAAGAAATACTGACTGCAATTTCTATAGATTACATATTTAAACACTATGAATACTGGAATAAGAAGGTTACCTTTTGCACTTGCTTATCCTCTAACCAGTATATGAAGAGTATATCAGGCAGTATGCTGTATGTTTGAATTTAAATTGTCCACACTTTGATTTTTCTTTTGTTTCTTAATTTTTTTTGTTCCATGTGTTTTATCTGTGGAATGCTGGAGGCTCAAGCGGTTTGCATTTGGAGGAAGATCCCTATAAATTCGCCAGGGAGCCACAAATATTTCAGAATAACAGATTGTATAGCTTTTTCAAAATTGTGTATATTATATAATTCTTTGTTTTAAACTTTCCTATCCATGAAACAATCTTTCTTGATTCTGTCACACCTGTTCCCCTTCAGTACTGCAGAATCTGTAGCTGCAGTGATTAAAAACCAGGGTATCTGTTTGCTCATTCTCATAGGGACGCAAAAAGATACATGGTACTAGTTTGCGTTAAGAGCTCTTGGTTGCTGTCTGGAGAGGATCATTACGCTTAATGTGTTGAATGATTCACCATCTAAAGCACAGCAAAATGATTTGTCCTCTTCAAAATGGCTCAGAATAGATTTTTGCAATTGATTGGACTCAAATGATTTAAGCTGAGAAGGATTTGCTGCTAGGTCCTCTGTAACAGGCAACTGCCCTTTTATAAAGGCTGCTTGGGTTTCAGGAATTATTTGTGTGGCCTGTGTGACTGACAGTAGATATGAGAAGAAAGAAAAGGCTGAATTTTTGGGAAATAATGATTGCATCAGTGTCATTATTGTAAAACATAAAGGGGGCATAAATGTTATAAAGGCATAAACCATCAGAGTTTATAATCTGCATGAGCTCAAGATCAGACCCAAAATAATTGCCAGAAACAAGTGAACCATGTTGTACTTGACCTTCGAATAGAATAATCCCTAAGAGTGAAAGACTTTGCATTTAGGAAGCATTTCAAAGTTCAGGAAATCTCCTAGAAATATATAGGTCCCAGTACAGTCTTTTCTCTCTCTCTCTTTTTTTTTTTTTTAATTACTATATTTAACCATAAAAATGTAGTAGGAAATAATCTCTTTGGGGAAAGATTTCACAATAATAAATTTGGGGATTTATGTCACTAACAGTATATAGGTTGTGATTTGTCTCGATACTTGGAACTCTCTCTCTTATTTCATTTTCCCCCTTTGTCTTTTATTTTGCAGCATTAAATGTTTCTACAGTACCTCCTGAATTGTTACGTTAGCTACTGTGCATAATTGAAACCTCTACTGACAAACTAAGCTTTAACAGTAATGGCAAGAAAGGATAAAGAAGCATTCTTCATAGCAGCAGAGCAGTTTTGCTTTTGTTGCTGCATAGCAGCAGGTCTTAGGTGAGATTTTGCAAGTAACAACAAATCAGTGGTTTTGTATTGCACTGGTTTTTTTGATGGCCAGTAGTGGGAAAGTCCAAGTATTTAGCAATGACTCCATTTTACTACAAGAATCTTTGGAAATGTGAAAACAGGAACTGGTGACAGAAGAAATACTGTAATTAGGAGAGTAAGTTCTTGTTGGTGATGACATTATAATCACTATATGCTTGTTTTTACCCTTGATGTCATTACGAAGCATAATATGTGCATAAGTATGATAAAAGTGCAATGTTATATGTGCAAAACCATTTCTTTCAATATTCTTTTGTCTTGTAACATTCATCTTTTGGAGGGTAAGACTTCTTACTTTTTCACTTAGTGTTTTATATGGTCTCAGGCAATAATGTCTGTGTTTATTTTTGGCGTTTGTTTTCAATTTTTAATTTACAGGACTTTCCAAGTGTTTTGCATCTGCATTTCATCCTTTGACTAGGTTCAATATTTTTATATATGGCAAACTGGAAATAAACCAGACCATAACAAGAATCACAAGTACATGCTGGTGTTTGTTGGCCACAGGAGGTGGTAGTTTTTTGTCAGAAGTTGTCTCGTGCTAACATTTAAACCAAGCCAGGTACATAGCTGAGAAGAGTATTTACAAAATGTCTGATGGTGTTCAGAAGAGGCATTATATAAGATGCTAGACCTCACTTCTGTAAAAAAAAAAAAAAAAAAGAAGGGAAGTTC